>CAHIKZ030003486.1:45000-126075 GCA_903632075.3 Acanthosepion pharaonis
ATATATATATATATATATATATATATATATATATATATATGAGAGAAAAGAGAGAGGTGGAAAGAAATACAACAAACGCCTATAATAATTGTACATTAAAAACGTTAGAGATACACGCAAGCTCAGCCAGTGAATCTAAATGTTTAATTGAATAAATAAACAAGAAAGAAATTCAAAAACAACATTTACTCGTTTATTTGTTTATTAGGCATTAAATTACATCACTTAGCATCCTCCATAACTTACTTTGACTTTCACAGTTTGTCAGAAGAATATTTATGAGAGTTCTTACATTTAAAAAAAACTAATAATATTTTACTTATGTTTATAAATACTTGCTGCAAAACAAAATCCTTACATTTGCCTTGATAAAGTCCATCAGAATCTTTTCACTTTTTTGTCTTTATTCACATTGCCATCTTTACAAATATACCTAATTTTTACACACACATACACGCACACACATACACCTGATAAAATAACTAACAAAGAGGAAACATTTCTAAATTTAACAGGTTTCGCTTTTATTAAAGCTTCATCAGAAAATGAAATATGAAGGAAAAAAGAAAATTCTGGTATTTTTATTTTTAGGTTGCTTGCTTTTCCTTGGTTAAACAGACGACACGTGCTTCTGTCCTGTCAAATAGTGTTCATGTGTATAATTCATGTGTTTATAAACGAATACATATTATCGATTGAAGTCCTGCAGAGACAAACTAGAATTATGATACACATACACACATGAATTATATACACCAATGCTGCTTGACAGGACATATGCATGTGAGGTCTGCTCAACCAATGAAAAACAAACAACACAAAATAAAAATACCAAAAATTTCTTTTCTATTCCATATTTCATTTTCTGGTGAAAAGCGAAATATGTTAAATTTATAAACATTTCCTATTTGTTGCTTATCTTATCATTTTGTTGGATTCCAATACATATTTGATCCCAATTCATATATAAGACTGACTCCCTCAATCAAACCATTATTACTCTGAAGAATCTCCTTGTGGGAAAGGCGTCACTTAGGAGTTTTTCTATTTTGTCATTTGATTATCCACGATGAGTCTGTTATCATATCTTCCATACTGCTGACATGTTAAAACCTACAAATGAATGCTTGGTAAAAGCTTAAAATGCAAAAAAACAAAAGCAGTTACCATTTGTTTTAATTTTATTCAACCAAACTATCCTCAAAATATTACAACTGGGAAAGATTAGAACTGTTTAATAATTGGAGTTAAATACAAATAAATAAACAAAAAAGTACAATACAAACAAAAACAAAGAAACCAAAAGTTCTATTTTAACTACTGTTTCTTTGAATTGATTTTGTTTATTTTATTTGGATCTTTTCTGTTAGTTCACCCCAAAATATTAATTCACCCCAACATAAAAAGAATTTATATTTACTAAAGTTCACACCAAATTCTTCCAGAGTGAAGTCCTTCCATTGCACTCTAGTTGGGTTGAACTTTGCGATCACCCCAAATGTCTAATATTTCTAAGTGTAGGGTCAACATTCACACTCACCCCGGTAAACAAGCCAAAAACAGTTTTTTTTTCTTTTTTTTTTTTTTAAATTCTAATATAATTTCTTGGGGTGAATTAATATTTGCAATAAGTAACTTTACTACATTATTCCGGGTGAATTAACAGAAAAGAAGATCCTTTTTTTATTTGTATTTACTTCTATACTTTTCAAGATGATCATGGTCTTGTGGGGTTCTTTTGTAATGATAAAGATTGTATTTTCACTGTTATTTCATAGCTGTATAAAAACACGCTCATGCACATAAACGTTTTGTTTTTGCTTTCTTTGTTTTTATTTATTTGCATGCAGTGCAAAAATTAAAACATGTTACTGCCACTGCTTCAGTCAGCAGTCTATGTTGTTGTGAAATGGTGAAACACTTAAATGTTGTCTGTAAAATCTTAGCATTTCAGAAATTACATTTAGAACAATATGTTTTTTATGTAGATATATCAAGAATAACAAGGTAACAATAGTAACATGAACCCGATATAAAAACTGTTTTAAAATTTATGTTAACGTTTTTGCTTTCCTTGATTGTAATTTTGGTCATAACTTTTTTTCCGTGATTCACTTCTGGCTTAAAAGACAAACTAATAAGGAAGCATATGAAGCGGTGGTGGGGTGGGGAGTAGAATGTGAACATACATACGCGGACCATATGGGAAGGAAATCTTCATTGATACAAGTTTTGTTAAAGACTAAAGAAAATTTGGTTATAGATTTTTTATTTTTTCTATATTTCTAAGTATTCTAAGACAATGTCTTGAATGAAACCGTTGACTAAATGCAATTGATAAACACACTACAGTGCTGATAATTATGATGGTGAAAATGAATTTTAAAAGGAATAAGAATAACAAATAATAATTTAAATAAGATAACCTCGCCTATTTTTGTCCTAGAACTACCTTCAATAAGTAATTATATTCTGCCTAATTATAATCAATAGTAGATAAATAGTAACAATAATTTAATCTGCTTGTTTATTGAGGTCTGAGGTGTAGTTTTCAAAATATTGTGATAAGATTGCATCATTATTTTAATCAATTAGGTTTTATTCCATTTACGAATTGAAACAAATACGGATTAAATGCAACAGAATGATGAAATAAGAAACAAATAGGAAATCATTTATAAATTGAACATATTTCGCTTTTATTTTAGCTTCACCAGAATTTTTTTCGTAAATTAGTTATGGAAGAGAATGTTTTTTGGTATTTCAAATTCTGAGATTTTTGTTTTCATAGGTCAGGTAGAGCTCACATGTTTATCTCTTGTGGCGTTAGTGGCTGTGTACCTGAATTCCATTTAGTCAACTCTTTTGTTCAAGTCTCTGTCTCCCTGCAGGACCATGTGCCTAGTAAATGGTAGTCAAATCCAAACAATCTTATGAAATAATCATTAATGTTTTTTGGGGGTTTTTTTTGTTTGTTTGTTTGTTTGTTTTTTTGTTTGTTTGTTTTTTTTTTTTTTGCAATGCATACATTGTTGTTTGTTCTGTTTTTTCAGAGCATCATAATTTCAAGAATCTGCAAGAACTGAAAGCATTGGAGAAAAGTCTCAAAAGAGAAACTTCTCGAATTAAAAAACCTCCTCAGTAAGTCAATAATAGAATAATGACGTAATTGGATCTTTGTTCTATGTTTTTTTTTCTTTTTTCAGTTTGCTTAGAATCATAATAAATAAATGAATATCTCTAAATCCGTTTTTGTTAACAACAGACTCTTTGCAATTTTTTTCTTCTGCCCAAATCATTCCCTTCCACCTTCCTGTAAAAATGATGTGAACTAATTCTTGTCCACAAATTCTTACTGGCAGCCTCCTTATCTCATATCTCTGGTGGCAATGGGTTTGGTTAATGGGTGTATCCTGTCAATCAATAGCCTTCGGATGTGTCACAAAGTAATTCGCTCATACAATGGATGTCCGGCTTTTCAGACATAGCCTCCTTGTTACTCTTGAAAATAATGTGTAGAGGGATCAGGATAGTCCTTGTCTATGAGTAATAATAATGATGCCTCACATCTTCTTTTATTCTCATGAAAAGGACTTTAGGTAAAATTCCAAGTCACAAGGAGATATGGGTAAATTGTTCTAATTGCAATCGGCAATTCTCTTTCCCCAACTTTCTTTTTCTGTTGACATTCTCTCACTTGTATTTTTTACAGTGCATTCACAAAACATTTCAAATGAGAACAGAACATGCACACACATATACATATTTAGGCTTGGCACCTCGAGGTGGTGTAATGGTTAGCAAGCTTGTCTCGCTAGAACAATTACGACTGAGTAGTGAGTTCGGTCCTCACTGGGTACCCCATATTTTCGGCCTTGTGCCACATCTGAGCTACGCTCGGAAAATCACTATCGCTTGTTTAGTGCAGGGTCACAACAGTGGGTCGTCCAGCTGGGGTTCGAGCACTTTTCACTGACAACGCTCTGAAAGACCAGCTTGCCATCCATTGCAATCAAATGCTCTATAAAGTGAACGAGGGGAAGAAAAGTTAGATTTTTTTTTTGCCACTTGTGAATGTAATTGTTTGTAGATGCGCGACATCAAACAGAGTTATCAGTTTATGTTAGTAATTTGAGAGCACAACATTTAAGCATTTGTTCTTGACTTCCATTTTTATTGCCACTTTTAGCTGATCTATCTATTTCAGTCTATTCATATCTATCTATCTCATTCATTCCATATCTGTCTATATAATGGCCTGCTACTCTCATTTTCCGAGCACACCCATCTGCTAGGGCAGTTAGCCAATCTCTGTTGTAGACATCTGCTCAGGCACGTTTGTGTTTGTTCAACACCCACAGAGCTCACCTGTGGTTTATACTGCAACTATGCTGAACAGATCTTAGTTATAGTTTTTTGGGAGAGAGCGCCCAATCTGTTATGATCGGAAGTTTGTACACCCAAACCCTCAGTCACAATGACTTGTGACTTCATGCTAACACAGCCAGCAATAGATTCTGAACAGTTTCATTAACCCAATTTACTCACAAAGCTTGAGTCAATTCATGATTCATATTTCTAAGTATTTTAAGACAATGTCATGAATGAAACCGTTGACTAAATGGAATTGAGAATTGATGTTTTCAAGCACTTTCCAAAACTGTCATATGCTAGGATCACTTCCCCAAACCAATAATAACTTCCTTACGAATCAACCATGGTGAGATTCGAACCTGGGTCTCATGGTTGGAAAGTGAGCATTCTCACCACTTGACACTCTATATACACACATACATACATACATACATACATACATACATACATACATACCTAATTTTAATATATTTGCGATGGATTTTGATTGTTAAAAAAAAATATTGGGTGATACTGTGAAAATCTTAACTCATTAATAGTTTATACAACCAGCTTCCTATCCACTAACAGTTCATGGAGTATTTGATTTGATTTTTATTTCAAACTTTTTAATATTCATTAGTCTATTTATAATTAAATCTACTTTCAAAAATGAAGTAACATGTTTTAATCTTCGTTTCTACAGAGTAAAATTTCAGCCGTATATATTTACAAGTTTGGAGCCCTACTATGACACTAGTCTTGTGCGATACATGATGGAAAACGTGAGTTAAACAGTTTTGTTTTGCTATTATAATTATTGTTATACTGTACCTATAGACGATAATGGGTATGTCCCAATTCCTATAAATACAGTGGTATATACTGTATGTTGTCTTCCACGTGCGATTCACCTTGATTCACTTCTAGCAGTTGATTGCTTACTACACGCCACTAGTGAATCTTGTATGTTGTTCCTGTTATAAATATTATCGTTCATTTCCAACCTTTGTTTTGATTATTCTTATTCAGTAAGAAGCTTTTCCTAGATTTCAGCAATTATTATTTCTTGAATAATAGAGATTAAGTTACAGCAAATCTCCTCACAACTCCATTGCCATTATTATTATAGCATATAATGTTGGTTGCTGGTAAAAACTTTATTTTCCAGTCACTACTCATGACTTAAGAAAATAAACAAGCTGAATCTAACACTTTCCAAAGTATCTTTGATGCACTGAGCATGCAAGCATTTCGTAATGGCTCTGTTTTCAAATCACAATCCAATATTTGCAAGATATTTTTCCATGTTTTTTTGTTTTTTTACAACACTTCAATGCTCCAATAATCACTGGTGCTGAAATTACCTTCTTTGTTTGTCCTTTTCAAACTTTCATGATTTAAATCATTGAATTAGACATGAAATTCTGAAAGTCTGGGAAGAATGAGCAAAGAAAGTAATTACAATCAGTGATCATTGGAGCATTTTATCTGACACCTGAGGCAAAGGAAGTTTCTTTTTCTTAGAAATTTACTAAGGATATTATATTGAAAGAGTTTTTCTGAATATGTGAGAAGTGCTGATGAATTTCAAATAATGAAAACTTGCCTTTTTTATTTATTTATTTTGTTTATACTAAAGATTGACCTAAAATAAGACTCAAGTCACCCATGGTAGAGAACTACTGAATATAAGAGGAGGTAGATGAGATAGAAGGAAGTGAAGATTATGAGGATAGATAACGATTGATTTTTGACCTGAAAAGGTCAAGGTTATAGTGTTTAAGAAAGCATCCATATGGGAATTTGTTCTACAGGGTAGCAAATATCATGAAAAAGCTGTATGAGTGAAACTGCCTTCCTATGAAAGGAATAAGGAGGAAATGTGGGTGACTCGACTCCATGGATGTAGTGCAGTAAGTCCTAGCTGTAAAGGTCTGAATTGGTAGAACGAAAGAGTGCAGTTCATCTGAACATTTGCCATGGAAATAGTCATGCCATGTTATGTATGTATAAATCACCCCTACCAAACCATGTAAATGATTTTGAACTTTGTCAGGGCTGGAAAGTGAGGATTGGGCAGCTCCAGCCTGGACATGGCAGCAATACTCCATTTTGGTCTAACTCTTGTAGAGATAAAGCATAGCAGAAGGAGGCAGGTTTCTATTGATTGATTTGTTTTTTTTATGGATTATCAACATTTTGCAGGTTATTTAAAGTCAGGAAATATTTTTAGATGGTAAGTGTTTTTGGAGATAATAATGATTTACTAATGAATAACTATTAGTAGCTAGAGGAAGAAGTGAATTCATACTTTTCCCAAGGGTATTTTCATATAAGTGAATATAACAAACCTAACTGGAACTAGAACTTGTCTCTCTGATTTCCACTTTGGAGCCTGTTATATTCCATACTAATAGGAATATTTACTTGAAAAACAAGGTGGATAAAATAAGCAAAGTTTTATTATAAAAAAACCAGTACAATAAGAATAAAGGTAACAGTTATGCACAAGGTCGTCGCAAGTCAATCCAGTAGTGAGTGCTAGTATTGGAAGCTAGGTAGTTCTCACGTAAGTCTGAGTCATACTCAACAGATCCCAGCTAGTGTATTTACTAACCTCCCCACGTGATCAGATGTGGCACAGGGACGAATTTAATGTGGGGTATCCAAGCCCATAGGCTCAGCCAAAAATTCCCTGTATAAAACAGGGTCAGGTAGCTGTTTCCCGAGACGAGATTCTGCCCTTTGACATAGCCTTGTCTGGGGATCCTCTCTGACAGGAGGCTGAGAGTTTGAACAGCACAGCTGGAAAAGATACCAGCTAGTTGGTATTTACTAGACACTCCCCTCCTGCAATGGCAGATGCGGCACAAGGCTGAGTTTAACATGGTTTATCTAAGCCTGTAGCCAAAAAATCCCCATAGAACCCATATAAACGGGATTGGGTCTGTCTACCTCCCCGAACGAGACTCTGCCCTTTGGCTGAGCCTTGTCCAGGTTCCTCTCTGCCCGAAAGCAGAGTTCAACCATCTAGCTGGAACAGATCCCAGCTAGTCTCTGTAGTCCGTTGACTTACAGATACTTATAGGTAGTAACTACCTATAGTGTAGTCACTCATAGGGGTGACAGGATATTCTATTACATCAGAGCCATTATCCATTATACCACCTGCACAATCAAGCTTACAGCACCTGGTATTCTCAAGCAGTCACCTATCTAGGGACTAATCAGGTTCAATGTTGCTTAATTTCAATGATTATATGAGAACTGGTGTTTCAATGTGATATGGCCATAAGCCCAGAAATTGGGTACTTTTTGAAGCTGTACAACCATTTTTCTAGCATCTTTAGTGATGGATCATATATATGAGTTCCACTCAATATCTGGAGTTATCTTGAGTACCAACAGACATTTAAAGCAAGGATCCTCTGAGAATGCAATCATTCTTTATGGCTGAAGTAAATCCTGACAGAATGAGATGACACTATATTTGCAGCATCTTTAGCAATGGATCATGTATATGAGTTCCACTTGAGTGCTGAAGTTCAATAGATATTTGATATCTGGATCCTCATTGAAAGTGCAACCATTCATTGTGTTAGAAGTTAAATCTTGTAAAAGGTCTAAAACTTTTACATGAATTTTCATTTGAATTGTTTTGTCCACTTTGTGCATGGTTGAAGATTTTCAGTTATTAGAATTTGTAAAAAAAAAAATAATTCTAACATCAACCTTTGAAGAAATACAATATTCCCGATATGAAAAAAAAAAGTTTTAAAAAAGTCATTGTTTATTTAACAGGATTGTTATTCTTTATTTGATTTTATCTTTATTTTGACAGCCAATCCCAAAATATTTATTTAGCAGTCTAAAGTGTTGTTTGTTTTGCCAGAAATAGTGACAATAGTTTCAGTTTGTATTTAAACCACATTAGAACTTACAATTGTCAGTATCCAGCTCTGATCTCATGTTTAGCCATATTTTTTTCATTTTCTTTTGCTAAATTCACAAATATTCCTAAGTAGCAATTTTTACAAAGCTGAGTTTGTATTTACCAAATTGCATGATTCATTTTCTTTTTCAGATTTCCTTACCAAGAAGTAGACAAATTGTTAAGCACATTTTTAATATGAAAATAGATCAATAAGTTCACCTTTACCTTGACATAGATTTTACATGAATTTTAATCTGAAAGAATTTTTTTTATTTTATAATGTTCTATCAATATGATAAATACTCAGCAATGCATCAAGTGCATTAACAAGGAAGAAGATTATGTTGAAAAATAAATATTTGTTGGCCAAAAATGTTTTTTCTTCATTAGGCCACAGAAAAACTTACTGATATCCTATATACAGGGTGCGATAGGTAAATTGTCACTATTTTATATTTTTAATTTCACACATACATGTTGTTTGTTTTTGATTTTGTTGACTGCACATTATAGTAGGGTCAGTTGGGCACCATCCATGAGAAAAAATGCACATGATGCAATTCACTATGCTAGAAATTTGGAAATGGCATGCTGTAGTGTTTGGCATTTGTGCCAGAAGTTCTAATATGAACATTTCAGAGTTTTGGGGTGTTAATTTGAGGACAGTGCAAAGGATTTGGAAAGAGTTGGATGAGTCTAATGGGGATTATGAAAGGACTGCAGCTTGGAAAATTCACTCTGATCATTCTAAGAAAAGAACTCCTGAATTTGTTGGTGAGATCCAGGCCATGATTGACAACAATCCCTCCAAATCGATCAGGTTTATAGCCAGGGACACAGGATTGACTGAGTTTCTTATCAGGCTGGTAGTGCATAATGATATTCACTATTTCTCATACAAAATCGGAAAGGGACAATTTTTATCTCAAGCGATGAAGGAAAAACTGTGCTACAAAGCTTTTGAACAAATTGAAGCATCCCCTCCAACCAAACATGCTTTAATTTTTCTCAGACAAGAAAAATTTACAGGCTATGATGGTGAATGCACAAAACAACCATTGACCTGCTGTGTCACCAAAAGATGTACCGAGTGTGATGAAAACCAAATATCCAGTCAACATCATAGTGCCTAGAATGATCACTAATGATGGTGATATTATACCTTCATTCATCTTCCCACAGGGTCTCAGATTCAACATGGAGGCCTACATCAAGTGCCTTGAGGTGGTAGTGCTGCCATGGGTCAAGAGTGTGGCTGCTGGACACAGGACTCTGCCCCATGCCACACAAGCAGACAATTTCTGAGACCACATCACCCCTTACATCTGGCCACCTAACAACCAGACTTAAAATCAGACACTAATGAACAGCACCATGAAACTTTTACAATCCCATTGATTATTATGTGTGGGTCGCATTTGAGCAAGAGACCAATAAAACCCCTTGTAACACCAAAGATGAACTGAAGGCAAAGATTATGGCAGCATTCACCAACTTAAACAAAGAGATGAGTTGCAGGAGATTCCAAAGTTTTCTAGGTGCTGTGGTTGAAGCCAATGGCAATTTTATTGAATAAATTTACTCTTTAGTATTTCAATATATTTTGTGTAATTTTGGTAAATATATCTGTTAAAATGAGATGTTAGTGTTATTTTCATTTTTGCGTAATTTAGATGACAATTTATCCATCACACCCTATATATATATATATATATATATATATATAAAACTTGTTGATATATGTTAACATGTCAAGGTGAGTCTGTCTATATTTCTGAGATGAGGTGTATGTACAGTATTTACATTAGTCGGACTATTGTCCTCATCTTTTTGTGCCATATATTGTCACAACGTTTGTGGCGTTAAACGTTGTGACAAATATGGCGACAAAGATGAGGACAATAGTCCAGCTAATGTAAATACAATGTCAAGGTGAGTAGAATTTTTGCAATAAAAGTACTCAATAGATTACTATAGCAATAATTATTATCAATAAATAAAATGTTCACAATACTACTTATCTGTGACCAACTAAAAGTTTCATGGTGTTCATCAAGGTCTGATTTTATTTATTGATATTAATAATAATATATTTTCTTCTTATTAAAATAGTAAACTTAGTGACTATATGTGTTTGAGTAGGAATCGCTGTTTTTTAAACAATGTAAATTTATATCTCTCAACCTGTATATCCAAATGTCTTAATAAAAAAATGTGCCTCTCAGCATATGTATGTGTGTGTGTCTCCATGAGAGTGAAATACTAAGTTCATAGCTGAATTTTGATCTGAATTTTTCAGAGTATAATATTCAATGTGATTAATGGATATTAGTTGGGTTAAGTACATTGACAAAGAAGGAAATTATGTTGAAAAATAAATATTTGTTGTGTAAAATCAATACCTTTTCTATCATTATTCTACAGGCTTTTTAATCTTCCTACATATAAGCTTTAACAAATGAATATTATTTTTCTTGCATATTGCATAATATCCTCATCCTGATGGTATTTTTGAACACTTGGTTCTTTAAATCTAGGACTGTGACAAAGAAATTATATAATTCAAAAGGAAGTCTTTATAACACTGCTAATCAATGTTTAATGCAAGTAATAATAATTGCTATTTTGGTATTATGGCTCTGACAGCCAACTGCTATTGTTTTTATACAAAAATGAATGTGTTTATTTTTGTTTCAGCCTCATGGGCCTTATCCTGGTTATCGAAGTCGCCAGACAGCTTTGGGCTTGTGTGATCCAGCTGAAGACCTCAAGCTGGACACATACATTCTTCCAAAGGTTTCAGTTAAAACACTCAAGAAAATACAAGATAGATACAAAAAAGGGTAAGTAGTTATTTACACATACAGATATGTGATTTAAAGGATTGGAAAAGGCAACAGGATACTACACCACTATCTTTCTCAAGAAGTCATGCTAATTCACAGACAGTAAGGAAAAAAGATTATGGAGAGCTATAATTGTCTACATCTTGAAGGGTCACAACATTTAAAAAAAAGATCTAAACAATAAAAAACTTGACAAGGATATGTGTACATGTTTGAAAAGTTAGATAAAGAAGGAAACAAGGAGAAAAGTAAGAAAAAAAAGAAAAAAATCGGCTATTAAGATAACATGAAATACTAACTTTAAATACTAAATAACTTAAATTTATAAGAGGTAAGGCCAATTATCAACCACAAAAACCTTATAAGCACACAGAAATGTGAGTATACTAAAACAAGGCTGAAAATTATTACTGCAAGTAATAATTTTCATCCTTATGTTAGTATTTCATTGTTTTATGGTTTGTATGGGGCTGGTGTCATTTTTGTTCTAAATGTAATTTCAACTTTTATGAAATGTTTAACTTCTTAAATCTGAGCATTCTGTCAATTTCATAATAAAATATAATAATATAATTTCATAATAAAATAGTAATAAAATATAGTCCCATAATAATAAGATATAACAATGTAAACTCAATAAAAATATAATCATATAATCATACAATAAAAATAATATAATTTCATAGTAAAATATAATAATGTCATAATAAAATAAAAATATAATCCAGTAATAAAATAGTAAAATTTAATCTCATAAGATATCTCAGAAAATAATAAAATACAACTTCCTAATAAAATAATAAAATATAATCTCATAATAAAATGTTAAAATATAATCTCATAATAAAGTAATTATAATAATTATTATAAAATATAATAATGTAACCTTATAATAAAATTGATACATACACACTTTTTATTTTGATACATCAAAATATATCACAAAATGTCTGTTTTTTCATGAAAACATGGCCTGTGATGATTTCAGATTAGTTTGCTAATTGTGCATTTCTTACAATTTCAGAAAAAAGTCCAGTGAAAGACAACCTCTACCAAAATCTTCCAGTACAAGATCATCAACATTTCCTATGGTCAATCTTCAGAGTCAGAATTTGACAAAACGTCAACTGACTTTTAGTGATGTCCCAATGTTGAGGTGAGAGTTTCTGTCAGATTAACTGTGACATTTAACTAATAACAACCATCTGAATTGGAATAAAATGATGTGATTAAAAGAATAAAAAGAAAATTATTTATGCATAACAATGACACGGGACAAATCAACTGGTCCAAACATGGTGCTAACACCAACAATTAATTGCATATAATCTATTTAAGCAATAAAGTATTTAGGACAACCAAAGTCTACTGATTTCATTAGTTATATATTATTTTTCAATATATTTATCATATCATATATCATTACCCTACAGCTACACCTTATACTAAGTTTCCACTGTATACTTAATTTGAGTAGCATGTCATATATATATATATATATATATATAATATAAAAGGCTCAAACCCTAATAGGAATATTAGTGTTTGAGCCTTTTTATAATATATTCTTGCTCTGTCCTGGAACATTGAGCTCTACCTGGATTCTATCCTCTTGGAAATATATATATATTGACCACTAATATTATCTATCTATATATATATATATATATATATATATATATATATATATATATATATATAAAGAAAGAACAGTAATATATATAATCCGGTGTTCTTATAGATATTTTTATTTTTACAAAATAGTACTCAATGTAAATTTATAGAGCATTAATATATATAAATTGATTGATTTAAATAATTTTTTTTCTAACCATATTTCAAAAATGGAGGTTAAAAGCTTTAAAATTCAATTTGTAATTAATTAAAGACATTAGTTCCATTATCCTGCCTAAAATTTTGGAGTAACTTATTTATTAGTTACCTGAAATTGCTGGAGGATGAAAATAATAATGTCTATTAATTTAATTATAAAATTAAATTCAAAGCTTTTTAGCTTCCATTTTTGAAACATGGTTAGAACTGTAAAATTATATTTTACATCAATTAATTTATAATATATATATATATATATATATATATATATATATATATATATATATATATATAACAATTTGGAATACTTCTATTTTAATGTTTTGTTTATGAGTCCATTTCATTAGAAAAATGGATTTTATTTCAACAAATTCTTCTAAATGTTTTATATATTTACAATTCCATAAGATTCTGCTCAAATCTTTACTTATATATTTCTGTGTGTGTGTCTGTAGGTGCTGAAAAATTCTTGATCCAATCAAAATGAAATTAAAACAATATTCTGTTTAGTCCTTTTGATCAGGTTTATGAGAATGCATCAGGATGACAACTCTACAGTACCCCCTTGTTTATATATATATATATATATATGTGTGTGTGTGTGTGTGTGTAAATAGATATTTAGTTAGCTTA
Source organism: Acanthosepion pharaonis (assembly GCA_903632075.3). NCBI lineage: Eukaryota > Metazoa > Mollusca > Cephalopoda > Sepiida > Sepiidae > Acanthosepion > Acanthosepion pharaonis. The sequence goes on from CAHIKZ030003486.1 coordinate 58,603, forward strand.
TCTTAGATTGGCAAAGTGCCATAATATTGGAGCATCCTGAAAAGATCAAACATACTATACTGAGAATGATCTGTGAGATGAATTGCAAGTACACTGATAGAAAATAAAATTGCAACACCCTGAAGATGTTCTTTAATTTCCTTCAAGATTAAGCATACAGGTAATATAGTTGAATTAGGGTAAATGATCACATATACAGATCCATAAGTTATACAACTTCTAAAATAAGGGTGTATCAATAGTAGTCAGATCCCATATTAAAACCCTGTTTAGCCTCTTTGGGGATTAATAAAGCTTATGTCCTGTTTGGACATATTCTTGCATACATGTATTCATATAGATGACAAAAAACTGTTCTGTGATACATTATTGCCTGTCTCTTGCACCTAGTGATGCAATATGGAAATAGTTGTAGGGGAGACAAACCAAATAAGTCAGGCATCATCCTATTATTTTCATGTATATTCAATAGGAGACAAACCTGGTGATCATGTTATTCAAAGACGTTTTTGAACATGTTCAAGAGCATGTAGAGTAGTACCATTTTGGTGACCATTATTCTACTGGAGCAGCATATTGTCTTCCTGTTGCAGGAATGACAACAGAATGGAATGGATAATATTCTGGATGTACATGGCATTATATAATGTTTCCTTCATAAACATCAAAGTAAAGCAGGAGTCAAGCTTATGGAACATTACATTATGATGTTAGGGGTTGAGTTTGTATGTTATAGCCAAATACACTCTGAAAGATATTGTGTACCATGTTTAAATAGAAATGTGCATGTAAGTAGAATTTTGGCTAGAGGCATGCATGCCCATAGTTTCCTGCTGCAAATAAAACAGTTTCATCTATCCAATTTCACTCACAAGTTTTGGGTCAACCCTAAATGATTCCCAACAATTAGTGTTAACACTCCTGGGACCACATTTTCTCTGATCTCTGCTTGTGGACACTGCTGCCCTAAAAATATCTCAACTTTAACAAGCATCTTTACTATGTGGCCATCCAGAACCTGGTCTACAAATGTAAGAATCTTCAAGTGACCACTGTTGCCACTAATATATCATTTCCAACATGTAAAACAATTTACCAAAATGACCATCAAGCATCTCTATTTGGAGTGGGTCTTTTAAATTTGCTTAGGCCCTATTTAGCTTTTGATGCATCTTTTTCTTTTATATTCATATACATAATGAAAGGGCCCCCCAAATTCTATTAGCCCAGGAGCCTCTTAAGGCCTAAATCCAACCCTGGCAACAACAGGAGTGATTTTTCTTACTTATAAAAAGTAATAAAACAAAACAAAATATTTTGATTACAATCTGCATAAAAAATATTAGTACGGGGTAGTATTGTTAAACATACAAATTTTTGTAATACACAAATAGGCAAAGATATCAAGCTATCTTGCCCAAGAAACACCACTGTGGCTGCAGTATGTGTAATGCCACTACGACCCTGATGGGTCACAAGATTTGTAATTGTGATACACTTAACTAATGCTACAACAAAACTTCCATCAAAATAAATTGTCATATATCATAAACTGTCATATATATAATGTATGTATTTATGTATGTATGTTTGTATATGAATATAAAATATTGCACTTTTGAGTGCAATATCTATCAGTTATTTTATCAATATTCTATTAGTTTATCCCCTCAATCTTCAGACATGGTCTGAAGATCACTCCAGGCATGAATATATATAGATATATGTGTGTGTGTGTGTGGGGGGTAAACCATATAGCAAATGAAAATACTCGAATGTTCGATTTTTTTAATAGATATAGATAAAATATATATGAATATAAAATATATTGATATAAAATTATTTGAATTGTACAAAAAAGACATAAATACCTCCTAAATTTTCCTTTAAGCAAGGGTGTATTTAAAATTAAATTCTTTCTTTCAATACCATTAGAATGTTCAGAAACTTATATATTTTCCTGCTATGAAATTCAACTAATCAAGAGAGAATGATGGTTGAATGATATTAAACTGTAATCTAGAATTAGTTTATGATCTCTTTTGTCCAATGTGTCATTTATTATGCATTTCTCAGTTGAATTGGATCCATATGAAGGCACAAAAAATTTGGAGCAAAATACTTAATGTGACGCACAAATGTACCAAGTGAAATGGGAAAACATGTGAAAAGGGAATTTGGGTTTCACATGTACTTTGGCTTGAGAACCAAACACAAAAGTGATAAGAACAGAATACATGAAAATGGACATTTAAAAAAAGAACACTTAAATTAACTGATTCTAATCAGGTGAGAAAAGTACAAAAAAAAAGACTATACACACAACTGCCCCTTTGTATGCTATCAAAAAGAGAAGAAAAAAAAATGTTTTCACAGTGAATTTCATGTGTTCCAAAGTCAGATGGCTTTTCTTATTTTACATCCTTTTATCTTTGACTGACACTTGGTTTCCTCTTCATTAATTGTTGCTTAAAACCAAGGCTTATAGTCTATAGTCAGTCATATAATGGATTTGTAAGTGGCACAGAATTGTTAAGACCTGTCTTAATAACTCATTTACTGATGAAACTATTAAATTTGGTTTATGATTCAGTTTCTAAGAGGCTAAAAAAGTTTACTTGAAATACTCCATATATCACTTAATCCTCCACTACATTAATTCATATGCAAAATTGTTTTGTTTAAACACACACACACACACACACACACACACACTGCCAAAAAGTAACACAATATTAGAAATTAACATCTTTTTAGAGAAATTTAAATAACATCATTTAAGAAATATATGATTCTGTAGATAAATTCAGTTTTACTATCAAATGCTACTGTTGAGCAAATACAATATCTGCAAAACTCCAAGTCAAGAAGATAGATTGAAATATACATAACTATAAAGTATTGCACATTGAGTGTGGTTGGTAATAAAATAGTGCTCAATATATAACAGAGTTAAAATTTATACTACTAATATACATTTTGTTCTTCTAGTTTGGTACAATTCTGAGTTTCATGCATGTGGCAATCATCAGGAGCTGATATGAAACTCATAGTTGTGGTACTGTTGAGGAACAAAATGTACATTTATTAGTAGTATAAATTTATATAAGTTTTTGAACTTATCTTCCAACTTCAAGTTTCACAGATACACTGCTTGTCAGGGTAAGATAAGATTTGAACTTTTGTTTATCTATTAACTATTGTTGGTCTATTTTTGTGTTTAGATGGGCTAAACTCCAGAAATTTACTGGTCAATGTGTGTTGTTAGGCATTAATGATGAGTTATATATATATATACTCGATTCTCCCATCGAATTCGATGTATGAGAGTCAAGTAGATCAGTTCCTAGGAAACCGACAGCCCGACATCAGCAGATCAGATTTGATTATAGTGGTGAAGGCTTTGTGCAGAACTATCCACACTTTTTGAAGGACTGTATGCAGAGACCTGGTGCACTACGTGCCACAGGTTTCCCCAAACAATCCTCTGCAGGTTTTGAATTCAGAGTTCTCCTTCTCCTAGACCAGTTGCCATCTAAGGCTATAGAATCCAGTCTGCCCCGCTATTTACACATAGTGGGAGGGAGAAGAGGATTCATACTTTTCCCAAGGGTATTAGCATGTAAGTGAATGTAATGGATTCCTCAATCTGAGCTGCTATCCATTACTCCACTGTGCCTCATATATATATATATACATATATATATATATATGAAATGGACAAAGTCCGACAATTTATTTTTTATGACATTTTTTATGTTTATATGTTCTTTTTATAGATACAAATATTTAAGTAAATGCTCTGTTTATAATAAACAGTATTAAACAACATTTACCAGCCTGAATGTCAGAGAAATTTTCATAGAAAATATGCGTCCTCAGACAGGAATCGAACCTGTATCCTATATGGAACCATCATATAGCCTGACGTGCCTTAACCGATTGGGCCACAGAGGAGCATTTGGTTACCAATCAGTTAAGGCACGTCAGGCTATATGACAGTTCCGTATAGGATAGAGGTCCAATTCCTGTCAGAGAATGCATATTTTCTGTGAAAATTTCTCAGACATTCAGGCCGGTAAATGTTAATAATGTTTATTATAAACAGAACATTTACTTAAATATTTGTATCTATAAAAAGAACGTATAAACATAATATATATATATATATATATATATATATATATACACACACACACACACACACACAAAGTTAATTGAATGATTCTATAACAATTATTGTTTTTTATGATTTATTCTTTTAGTTGTAATATTGCTTTTGCAATTGATATGAAATAAATCCTCCAAAATTATTTTTGGGAATTTTAAACAGACTTCTTAATTAATCTATTTGAATATGCTTGTTTCAAACAATGTTATCTTCAAAGTTATTGTTTTTGTGAACTATACAAGCACCTCATTATTATTAATATATTTTCATAGTTACTCCACCAATTAATTAGTAATGAAGTGGTTAAAAAAAAAAAGAAAGCAAATATATAATTAATAATTTTCTCTTTTATTTCATCTACTTTGAATAAATCTTTGCTTTAATAAAAATTTAAGTTAAATTCATAATCAAAAATATTCATTTCTAGAATAATTCGTTATGAAAACATCCTTTTCCAGAAAAGAACTCCAACAAAAATGCACAATGAATTCCCAGAAAAAAATCTTGCAGGACTACCAGCGTACAAAGGAAGACTTTTACAGACTTGAATTGAATCGGCTTGATGAAATACCCCCAGTGAACAGAGCAAATGTACGGGCTTCCTATTTTGCTTACCTCCAGAACACACCAGGTTCTCGAAAGGCAATTTATGATTGTATCCAAAAGCAGACCCAAAAATAGAAATCCTAGTTAAGGAATTCAAATACATTTTAGTTGGATCTGGAGGAGAAACTGGAAAAAAATCTAAACTTAATAAAAAGGAAAAAACAAAAAACCTGTACTCGTAGTTTAAATTTTTGTTATACAACCACTCCTCACTTAATGACCAGGTCCCTTTCTAATAAGCTGGTTGCTAAATGAGAAGTTGTAGTGATCACTATTTTAAACATACTATGCACATAATGAGTTTATGTCAACAAGCTTCAAATAGCTTTCATGCCACTTTCACACATTTGTTATATTTCTTATTTATCTCTAAATGTTTATACAGTACAGTAGTGTACTGAACAGTAAATGTAACAAATTTGAAAATCAGCTTTATATTCAATACATTATTTTTGTTTGCATACTGTAAATATAATACAAGTAAGTTATTTATTTTTCAAGTTAATTATTTTAAAGAAATATCAAAATTTTTGTGCAGGAGACAATACCAATTAGATCAATTTTTTCAAAAATATTTTAATTATTTCAATTTTATAGCTGATCATTAAACAGGTGGTCATTAAACAGGTAAGTTGTTATGCGTGGAGTGGCTATATTGCTTGTAATGCATAAACTGAATAAAATAATCAAATTGGTATCTTATAAAATGAGCTTCCATTGAAAAAGATAAAAGGAAAAGTAGAGCATTGTTTATAGCAGGTCACTCATGTTTCAGTGACAAGTTCTGTAACTGCAGTAGTCTTCTTGAACATTTTTATTTCTCATATTCAAAGATCTTGAAGAAAAAGCTGTTGATGAAATGATTTCCCATGTCTTCTTTATTCAACATTTTTACCTGACAAAGAGCAGGTAAATAAATATTCCAAATCCAGTTGCTGAATAGTGTACCACAAGAATTTTTTATATCAAAGAGGAAACACTTCTTATGTACATTGTATTCATTATCTCCCTTGAATAGTTTGCGAGGAATATTAGATGAACGCAAAGTATTCTAAATACTGATAGAAGCATTGTAAATTATTTTAAAATTTTCGACTTGTATTTCTTTCATCTTAATTTCTTTTTTTATTGCAATTCTCTGATGGCCATTCTATGATCACCATGAAGCAGTGTGAATCAGAAACGAATAGTCACTTGGAGAGATAAGAATCGGAGAAGGTAGTTCCAAAGCTCTTATCCCTTTCTTTATAAGTACTTTTAGGTGCTGACAAAAAAAGGACAAGACTACTACTCAAAGTGAATTTTGCAAAGAAATAAACCTTTATTAATGAAACAAAAATATTTCTAACAATATAGGCCTTGCACAAATTTTTCAAAAAGAAACTATCAAGGTTGATTAACATTTCTTTAAAATACAAGTCTTAAAGGAATTTTAGTTGCTTTAAAAAAAAAAAAAAAAAAACAATTCATGCAAATCAATTTCTAACAAAATAAATTTACTTCAAAAAGTTCACAAATTTAAAAAGGTTAAGTGAGTGAGAAAGGAAGAACTACCTCAGGTGACACTGATTCTCTGGATTGTTTAGGCAAAATATTTAGATTTTGGAAACAGGTTTTCTCAAACTCTTACAGGTTTACGAAATATCTTCAAATGAGAATATCTCTGATTTAGAAAAAGACATTCTTTGTAAAGAAAATTCTTGGAGATTTTAAAGGATTTCTCTCCCAAATGTAGCCAAATCCTTTCCTTTTTCACAAAAGTATTTCTTCTATTCTGCTAAATAGATCTCAGATAGCAGCCTCTATATGTGCCCGAGACAGTCAATACTTTCTGGCTTTACAGACAAAATTTCCCCTTTATATAACAAACAAGTTGTTCCAACTTGATCAAAAACCAACTCTTTAGGGGCCATATACTTTTTATCCCCATTAGTTCAAAACTTGACAGTCACTGTCCAATTAAACTGTGCTTGTTTGCAACTTAAATTTGGTGGTTTTTTGGAAACATCAAAGTTATTCCTATCTTTTTTTAAATTTGCCACAGAATTTTCTAATTATCTGGCTTCCTTTTGGCAGTTACATTTAACATCAATTTGGAGCCCCTACTTTTCAAATCATTCACTTTTATTTCTAATAAACCATCTGACTTCCTTTTGTTGACATTTTTATATCAAATTGGAGCTTCATTTTTGCACATCAGTTTTTTTTTTTACCATCTGGCTTCATTTTGACAGTTTCTTTTTTCAAAGAAACCATGTTAACAGCATTCTAATTTTGTTAATTAGGTTTCCATATTTTAAAAATAATTTTTATATTGATTTTATTTTACACATTCCAAGATTTTTTTTTATATAATTTTAATAATCATTTTATTAAAATTTTTATAGCAATTTTGAAAAAGTTTCTTATCCATAGGAGCCATCCTTTCCATGACAACTACCTGCTTTAGAAATTACGTCTTCATAGCCTAAGCCATTAGTTCTGAAACTTGTTCAAATCACATTGTCCATCAGGTATGATTTTTTCAAGGCACCTTTAGAAAACACTGATCTGAATAAACCTAGTTAGATTCATAGGTTTGTACAAAAACTACAACCTTAATTCCAATAAACTTTTTAATTTATATTATCAACTTAAGACATTAAATAAACTTATTTTTTTATGAAAACACAGAATTTAGTATGACAGATTGATGATTTATTGGATTCAATTTTCAACAAGGCCACAGAGAATTTAACTATATTTTGTATATAAAATATATGTAACTGCAACTTATATGTAACTATATTTTTATATGTAACTACTGAGACTGTTCAGCATTATCCAAGAACTGGCCTGCAAGATGTTTTCAAAATAGTCATATTTTTTTTTCTTTTAACTTCATCAATATTTCAAGGTTTTGTATCTAATTCTTTTGATTCTCTATAGAAACAAAGAATTCTCTTGCCATTCCTCCCTCTACATCTGTTTCTATTTCACACTGTGATCATTGTGGTCCTTTAAATTTTTTTTTTTTCTTTAATTATGCAGACCTGTTCTAGAAGAAACTGTCCACTGGACAAATACCATCTAGTATTGATTTTTGAAATTCAACATTAGATAGATTAACACAATTATCATTGTGATCCTTCATGTATGAATTGAATTGTAATTGCTTGCAGTTATAAAATATTTTCTTTATCTTTTGATGCCTCAAGAAGCTAACCTTGTCATCATAGGGAACAGTGTCACATAATTTTGAAATCACTCACCTAACATCTGTAGAATGAGGATATGGGAGTTGCATAATAAAAAGCAACAGAAGATGAAAGAAATACTAGTCAAAAAATTAAAATTGTTGTTTTGACAATTAGCAAAGAAATATAAATTTATTATTAAGTGACTGTTAAGAAACAATGGTCAAGGAATAACAACCTTCTTCTTTTCGTATGCCATGTCCTTTAAGGACATAGGCGATCATGGCCCTCCACAGGTTTTGTGTTTAACAACTCCACACTTTGCCATTCACCTGCCCAAGCCCATGTCATGCGCTGCTTTTCCATTTCTTCCCCCCCCTTCATCCCGTGAGTATCAGATTTTTCAGGCTCTCCTTTCTCATCACATGTCCCAGAAACTTCATCTGCCTCTTCCTTATGTTAAGCATAAGCTTCCTCCTTGTTTACATCCCCACCATTGTTGCACACATACTCGGTCCATGATATCCTCAGCATCCTTCTGTAGAACCACATCTCTGCCGCCTCCAGTCTCTTCATCCTTGAGGATACCATCCAACATTTGCTGTCATATAGGACAGGTGTCATGTAGCAGTACCCTGCCAAGCTTCCAGAACACATCCTTGGCTATCCCACTATCTTTGGCTCTCAGTGTCACATCCTGCTGTCCTTCGTCAGAACACTTCCCAGATACTTAAACTTTTGCACATTTGATTTTAGTATCCCCGACCTGCAAATCGCATTTTGGGTTCAGCCTTTTACTGATGACCATGCATTGTCTTCTTGTAGTTTATAGTTAGTCCTTTCTTCTCACTCTCCCTCACTAGCTTCTGTAGGAAGTTTTGTAGTTTCTTTTCAGTGTTTGCTATCAGTACCATGTCATCTGCATATCTTATGTTGGTAAGGTTGTGGCTGCCAAAGATGAATCCTGCCAGGATCTCCAGTTTCCTCAGAATTGCCTCGTTGTATAGGTTGAATAAGTCTGGTGAGAAGGACAAAGTACACCACAAGGACCTGCTAAAACTGCTCAGCAACCTTAGAATTGCAATAAAAAGCAAAACAAAAATCATAATTGTTTGTTCCTCAATTAGTTGGTAAGTTAGCACATGCATTGTGCCAGATAAATAATGAACCATTCCATTTTTATTGCAAGGATACATCAGAGATGCTGTTTGGTTTTAGTAAGAAAAAGACATACAGAAGAAAGAGATAAAAATAACTCATGCATTTCATGTCTGCTTCAGTGAAATCAAAAATCTTGTCAATTTTTAATCTTTTCATTGCAATAAGTTAAGATAAAATATTTACTGACGCAATAGAGGAATTTCCATAGGTATTATGTGGTCAATGAAACTCGTAAGGAACGAATTTAATCATTAAATCCAGAATAATGAGTAATCAAAAATTAAAATTGGAAAACAATTTTCATGGGTACTGCTAGTAAAATGAAATGACAAAATGTATAGTAATTAACAATGTTTCTTCTAAGAAATTCAAAACCTGTTACAAATATTAGTTCTATATAAAATAGGTAGTTTTTATATTGCTTGCCTAGTATCAGGCAGCTTACAAACTGGCCTGGAAATAAACAGCAAATATTTATTTTTTCACATTCAAAAGAAAATTTGAATTATAAATTGCAATTTCAATGTTAACATTTTATTAATATTTTCAAGAACTTTGACTAAATAATTATGCAGTTTAATTTGAATTGCTCTAGTTTGATCTTCACTTTTCCACTTTAACCTACATAAAGATTCAAAAGAAATGAAGTCAATAGGGCAAACAGTTGAACTGAAATGCTTATAAAATAAGTTATTAAAAACCAACCATAAGAACCATAAATGAAGGTGACAACAAAAATGATAATTTAGTTATTTACTAAGTTTGACACAAGGTTAAAAACAGTATTCAGTGAGCATCAAATTCAGTATTAACAAACCAGATTGTATGCTACCAAACCATATCAAGCAACTGAATATTCACTAAGTTTAGCTTAAACTAGCACAAGACCACTATACTAGGGAATATTACATTAGTGACTGATCTGAGATTAGCTTACTAACCCTCATATGGTAGGCACACTTAAATTATTTACTAAGTGAAGCTTTGCCCAGCAGAAGCCAGTGGTTGATCAAATTTAATTCACCAGCAAATTAGTCCATAAAAAAAAAAAAAAAAATACTTTATATTATTCAGTAACCTTTTTGTAATAAATTAAATAAATTCTTTGAAAATTAAAAAAAAAAGTTACCATCATTGCATTTGATCAATTCTTTAGTTCTCCTTCAATCAGACTAAAAGTAACCATTTGGACATACTTAAAAATTAGTACAGCCACAGATTTGTGATACCTAAGGTTTAAAATGAAAAATCTTTCTTGAAGCTTTTACCTTAATTTCAAAATAATAAATTAAATATTACCAATAAAAAAAATCTGTTGTATTTCAAAACTAATTTAAATTGACTCTAAGGAATTGCTGAAATTGTTGATTTTAGCCTTCTTTTATCAGCATGTAAATCTCTTTTATCAAAAAAAAAATTTTTTCCAAAAATAAAATGTACTTTTTTTCACATTACATTGTTTGGACTGTTGTCTTTATCTTTATTGTCATATTCATGACATTTTGGCTGTTATATGCTCCAACCGTGATTGGAATTTGGGTCAGTGACAAAATCCAGTGACTTGACCCAAAGAGTTGTGAGTTCAATACCTAGCCACTACAGTGAACAAAAAAACTTGCAATTGAGTTAAAGGGAGATAAACATCTGGAAGAGGCATGGCATGTGAAACTAGAACTACCCTGGTGGACAAAATAAAGAGTTCAGTACGACATTCCAATTACCTGAAGGCCAGAGCACACAACAGCCAAAACATTGTAAATGACAAAAATAAAGATGAGGACAACAGTCCAAACAATGTAACTAATTACTTCCTTTCAGAAATATAGACAGATATAAAATATACTTTCCTGAAACTTTATTTGAGGAATATTGTCCGATTTAAAGCTTAATTAATCTGATTTGGAATAAATACTGTTTAAAAATATCACAGAACTGCATTTGTTAACATGGCAGTAACCGTTTATTTAAAATATCGACAGCTTGAATGACAGTTGGAAGTTTATTTAATGTTTTTCTATAGTGGGTATATCTGTAAAAAAAAAAAAAATAATTGAGGAATATAACGTCAGTACCTTTTTTATATAATTTTAAGTACTCGGTAATCTTTAAAATTTAGGAAAATATTCTGTAATGTTTTATTGAATTTTAGATAAATTGGCTTTAAGTTTCCTACTTATTGCTCCTATTTTCTGATAATGTCATTTATGAACATCCATATGTACAAAAATTGGCACATTTATACACACAAACAAAATTTTTAATTCTTTTTAAAATATCGGTGTTTGGTACTAAGCTTTTCCATTTATGATTAGTAAATGAGGTTTTTACTTAATGATATCTAATGGGAACAAAGTAATTCAGAAATCTAAAAGATTTAAAACTTTATAAATTTTTGTAATTAAAATTTTAAAAACTGAAAACAATTTTTGTAAAAATTCATTATTCAGTTCTTTTTTTCTTTAAGACAATAGTGCCCACAATATATCTTATTCATAAAAACAATTCTAATAGTAAAAAGTGATTTAAATTCTAGTTCTGCTTTTAATATAAACATTAATTTAGGCAAAATTTAATTTTGAGAAATTAAATAAGTGGTAGGATAACAGATTTAAAAATTTATTATCCTAATCTTTGAACCCCCCACCACCACTGATGTAAGAAAAACAGGGATTTTAACCAAAATCTCAAATGTTCTATAAAGAGAAAAAAAATAAAATTATCAAAAAATCATTTGCTTTCCTCTTTTGATAAAACTTTTTCATTATGGTATACCCAATTTCTTTGCAAATCATTAGCACCAACTTAAAACCTACTATATATTGAATATTGTTGAATTATACCTGCCATAATTTTTTTAAGTATGAAAATTGAGACAAATGTGAACAGCTTTAAACAAAATTTTTAATTAGAATTAAAAGGTGAAGAATTTTAATGTCTTGTTCAACAACAAATGGAAAAAGAGAGTTAATGTAAATTAAACATTTTCTCAGGAATTTTTTTTTTTTTTTTTAGAGAAGTAATAAAGACATTCTAGACTTAGAAAAGTTACTATATTGATAAATATTTTTTCAAATTTTTAGTGTCCATAAGAGTTCTCTTCATCTAGGCAAGGGCATTGAATCAATGTGTTAAAACACATGCTTCTACCTCACATAAAAGAAGAATGCATTTTTTAAAACAGAGAATTGTACACTTTTTTATGCCTCAGAAAATGGAAAGTTTTAACATTAATCAAAAACATTGTAACTTTCATATTTATATGCACACTCCCCACCCACAAATTTTAGCTTAAAACCAAATATAAATTTGAACATAAATTTAATTTACATAACTTGTTTAAAAAGAATATTCTTTATTAGTATATTTTTTAAAAAAGTTCTTCAATCTTACTAATAAAAAAGAAAATTTCTAACATTGTAAGTAGATTTTCCTTATTTGATTTTTTATGTAAATACTGACTTGAGACAAGAAGTTTTTTTATGGTTCAAATCTGCACTCAAAAACCTCAAAGGTCTTGAAATTGCAAAGTAAAAAAGTGAATGTAATCATAAACCAACTCTGGTTTATGCCTTTAATAACATTAAATGCAGCAGAAATATCCATAAGCAGTTGTGTCAAAGAACTGCAATAATAGAAATTTAAGTTAATATATTAAGTCAGTCTACCACACATCAAATTGACACCCTTTAAGTAGAGTGAAAGTCTTTAATGATGGGTAACAGCTCAGTGAGAAGTGTGCCAAAATGGAAACAAGGCAGAGCAGACATAGAAAGCATGCATAAAAAAGATAAAACAAAAGGCATAAAATCTAAATACAAAATGCTCAATGTCAAAAAAGAAAAAACACTACCAAGATGAAATGAATACATCAAAAAATTCTTGGAGATATAGGTAGAGTTCAGGGCCTCAGAGTTTTTTTATTTTTATATCGCAATTGTTCATTTTTCAAACTAACTTAAATTTGATTTACTGCCCAGGGTTTCCACAGATATTAAGAAGTTTCATGGACTGAAACTGGTGCACACATGCATGTAGAAAGAAAATAGTCATCAATTTAAGAAACACAAATTTTGTGATTTATCTTTTAATACTTTGACAGATGAGATGGCCAAAGAAAAGTTACAGCTAATCTATTAATTCATGCCAGGCTAAAACAACTGAATGCAGACCTGGTTATGTTACACATTTTGTGCAGCATTCTATGCAGTTTGGAGTTCTACTACACTTGAAAAGGTCGAATTACACACTTGAATTCTTACTGCTACATATTTCAGCTATCTAGATTAGTCATGTTTTATGAAGGTCACAAAAACTGACTGTTGCACATTTCCTGTAAAGTTAAACATAATAGTTTTAATGAACAGAACTACAAATAGAAATTTTCACAAAGACCATACTTTTTAACTACCCCTACTACTCATGGCAAAAGTTGCACATTTTTTCCATGGAAAGCTGCAAGGTTAGTGCAAAAGAAATATAGCCAGAGACCCACCATCACTCATGATACTGGTCAGTTCCTAGGTTTGGCAATTTTTCCCCATTTTGATATTAAGAAATTACCAAAAGATACACTAAAAAAGGGGGGAGGGGGTAATAGATTAGTATCAATCAGACCTTATTCAAGCATGACATTTTTCAGTCAAAAAATAGTGCTGCTTCATTTAAGATAGGCTCTCATAATATCGAAAGTCTAAAATAAGCCTAGTTTTTTTTTTTAGTCAGGAACTTCAAACTTGATATTTGTAAATAACAGTTAAGTTTAATAGCTGATAACAGCCTGGGATCAATAGGAGCCCCGCTTCTAAATCAATATTTTTTCAATGCTAAATGCCATGGCTTGAGTAAGGACAAATGAATGCTAATCTACAAAAAGTAAACCATTAGCAATAGAATAAAAAATAAGTTGTTTAGTCATTTGATAATTTACCTTGTGAAAAAAAAAAAAAAAAAAAAAAAGTTTGAAATATTTATTTTACAAGAGCTACAAGATTCCTAGTTGACAAAAATTTACAATCCCTCACTTTGAGAAAAAATTAATAATCAAATCTTTTTAAAGCTTGGCAAGTGGCATAGTCAGTTGAATTCAGGATTTATTATTTGCTCAACTATAAATCCCCCCCATATCTTTATCCCACAAAAATTAAAAACTTTGATTGCATAAATCCAGAGAAAGATTGTTTTAAAATTCAAATCTATTTTGATCCTTAGAATCTATGGTAGTGAATTTTACATATCGAGTCTCAATCAGGACATTTTTGTCTACTCTAGGTTCAATCCAAAAATTGGAGTAGACCCTTCATTTTATACAGTAACTCCATAAATGGGATTTTTTTACTTTATGCATGATACATACTTGCCTAATATGCAATAATCCTTTACATTTTTTAACATTAGCATGAATTTGTTTTCGCTAAACTTCAATTCTTATTTTCTGTATATTGTTTTCAATAGATATAACTGAAGGCTTTATTCAAAAACTAGACAACCCATAAACCCAATGGGTTCCTTTTAAAAGCAGCTCAGGATACAAAATGATGAGTATATGATAAATGTATTTGGTAATAAGACAAACAATGATGTATTTCCTGCTTTACATTATTTTAGTTCATTGGGATATTAAATTATAAGACTTAAAACAAATTAACAAAACCAGGCCTATAAGTTAGCTTTAATGTGAAACATCTTTAATGCAAACATTAATAATTTATACCAATTTTAGTATTTACCATATTATAAATTTTCAAAATGCAAAGGTCATTAAAAAAAAAAAAAAAAAAAAGGAAGCAATTTATTGAAATAAAGTATGGATGCCTCCTTTGGTTTCAGTTTATTCTAGGCAACTCTCAAAATTATATTTGTTTCTTCCTCGCCTTTCAAAATATGTAACCATGGCAAACCAGTATGCATCTACAGTGTAACCCGGATATAAAAGAGTTGTCGGGACTGGAGAAGAAGTCTCTTATATCCGGGTTTGGTCTATTTTGTTTAGGTAAGTATGGGAACACTTCATATGCTTTGTACGTACAGAACACTAGTTTATTTAAAGACAAAAATACATTTTCAATCAGTTTTCAAAATAATTCAATCAAAAATTACTTTTTCTTAAAAAAGTCAGTCATTTTTGATTGTACAGAAATCTCTTTTTAACATCATGAACACTTTCATACAGTCCATAAATCATTTTCAATGCGCCATCAGGATTACTGCTTTTTGCTTCAAAGTAGGCTGTCAGAGTTTCAAGCGCATTCAATGCAGCCAGAGAATTTGGCACTGGTTTGTCACTTTCAGAAACTTCAGAACTTACGCTTTCAGCATCTTCGTCAAAATCTTGATCATCCGATTTTATACCATGTGTGATGTCCGTGTCAGTCAGTTCTCCATAACATTGTGTACAGTCGTCAAAGCTGATAAATTCGTCAAAATCTGTTTGCCGTGGTTTTGCTGACTTACCAACAACTATAGCTTGCTTTTCACTGCCGTCCATGTTTGTGAACTGAAGCATCGTGAGTCAGTCTTTGGGAACTTTTGTCCCATTTGACTGTTCGTCGCCGGAAAATCACAAAGATCCAGACAGCATGGCTTTGTAGAAAATTCCCGTTTCATCACAGTTCCAAACATCTTTTGGATCATATCCACGAAAAAGTTGCAGCAAAACATTTGTCACCCATTCATTAGCAGAACCGTGATCTGCTGACGTTGATTCGCCATGAAATTTTTTGAACAAAACATTATTGGCCTGCTTCAAGTGCATGAGCCAGCCATTGCTTGGTTCAAAATCAACTTCAAGATTTACGGCCAGTTGTGATGCTTTCTGCCTGATGACGTGATCGGTGACGGTAGCTCCATGAGCACATGTTTGCGTAAACCATTGTGTAAGCGCTTCGTTAACGTACTTGTGCACGGATTGGCACTTTCATTTGCGATTAGTGTTTCCGTTCATTTGCATGCAAGATCTGAGATAGTCTTCTTTCTTGAGAATTTTTGCGGCTGTTGAATAACTGATTCTGTACTTTTTGGCTGTAGCGGCCAATTTGAATTTCTTCACTTTGACATCGTCGATGAGCTCCAACTGTTCAGAAATGCTCAGAGTTTTTCGTTGAGACGCCAACATCACTAATCGCAATGATCGCAAGCAAACGGTTTTCAGTGGCAAAATTAACAAACTTCTGACTCAACAGAACAGTGGGTAAAGTGAAAGTGCTGTCCAGTAAATGCAACGACAAGCAAAGTCGGCAAAAAAAGCTAGCTACCCTTAGACACACAAAGCAAAATCAAGGTAGAGGGTGTCTCCTACAGACACAGATTGGACACACTGTGTCTCTAGACTAGTCAAGATTAAGTCATTGAACTTCACTCTCTCTAACTGACCTCTGTTTGACCGATTTATGACATCACACTGTCACTCAAAATGAACTCTCTTATATCGGGGAGGACGGGACCAGAGAAAATCTCTTATATCCGGGTTACACTGTATTTATTTACCACCAGTCATGACAATTTTCCAGCCATACAGACTAAGTTTTACAAAGATACACCCAGATAGCATTTTCATCTATCAAGTACTTGCTAAACGTGTTTATAAAATAAGTTCTAATGTAGCGTAGTGAATTGTAAATGCTATATATATTTAAATTTATTTAATAATGTTATAATGTATTACACAAGTTTATTAATTTTCAAACATAATATACACAGATTGAAAAAGAAAAATATCTAAAAACTCTAATCCTATTTAATAAGGGGCTACACCAGTTTTCAATTAAGGAAGTCTAAATTTTTGGGAGAAATCTTACAATTGTCAGAATTTTTTTTTTTTTTCCAAAACAATTTTATCTCTTTTATTACTCACTTCAGGGTAGGGATTCTCTGAGTGGTAAGGGAAAATGTATTATTCTGTCATATCAAACTCCTTTAAATTGTCATAATGCACAAATTTAAAACTGCTAGCTAGTGACCCAAGCAGAGAAGTTTTGAACAATCAATTACATTAAAATAAATAAAGGTTATTTATTGGAATTCAATAGTAAAATATATAATTCACTATTGAATTTTGATAAGCAAAAAGTTTAACAAAAACAAACGGATTCACGCTAAGGGGTTTTATTTCAGTCAGTTTAAAGAGTTATCAGTTTACTTTCCAGGAAGGATAATACCATCAAACTGCAATGAAAAAGAGAGAAAAACAAAAAAAGGTTAATTAACAGAAAGTCATTTTTTGTAATATTAAAACTTACATATAAAACTTAGAAGCTGTCTAAAGTATTTTCATTGCAATGCACGAAGAGAGATTTTACAGAATTAAACTAAACCATTGCTTTTGTAGAAAAATTTGAAAATTTAGAAAGTATATATTTCCATTCACTCAAAATTTTTTTTATCTGAAATTTTATAATTAAACCAGCAAAATAAAAATTCACTTACCTTCTGTTGAAACCATTTCATGGCTTCTTCTTTTGTGACTTTGTGTTTGATGCCAATTTTACTTTTTCTCCGTCGCCGGAGACTCACATTGTAACCTGAAAGAGATGCATAAATTTACTAAATGTTTTGTAATGATTCAATTCATACAAAATATATGGTGAAACATTAATAGTTTTAGACAATCTTATTTTGTAAAAATTTAAAAAGTAGCAGCAATTTGATACATATGGATTGCAAATTCAAAAGAAAAAAATCTCTAAACCAGTGGCTCCCAATCTTTTTTGCCCATGCCCCACCTAAGCATCTCTTTAAAATACAGTGCTTTATAATCAACAATGTATAACAGCCTGGCAATATGGTGATACAAATAGAGTAGTTTACTATTATTGCATTAGTACAAATATTTAAATAATTAAACCTAAAATTTACCAAGTTTCTTCAAAATAAATACTGACGGTAACATGTTAAAAAGTTTCAAAGTAAATGAAAATGTTCCATAAATAGAGTAACTGGAACCAACATGAAAATGGTTGGTGCAGTGTTGCATTATGGGTATGATGTTGCACTGGATAAGTCAAAATGTGAGCATGCAATAGCAGACATTCTGTGCCCCAATGCTAGAGATTGACTGACCAAAAACAAACATGTATTTTCTATATTAGATTTTATAACATTGAAAATAGCTGCTACAAAATTCAAGGACTTATCATAAAGTTCAGATAGATAATTGAGATTATACAATGAGCAAATATCTAAAATCCGTAGGAAAAAAAAATGAAGGGGGGGGGTCAAGTGTGGAGTTCGCTGACAGACTGAATCAACATCATCTTCATTCACCTAGAGGAACTAGATTCCAGGGATCTGTTTCTTCACCACCACACACTGGGCACTTTTCAGTTGACAAAGTCAGTTGCGCCTCTTTCACGTTCTTTTCTCCTGTCAATCCATTCGTCAGACTAGCAAACGTAATTCGTAAAAACCCTTGCTTTTTATGTCTCCTCAAGTAGGCCAGAATTTGCATATGCGTAAATCCCGTCTCATAGAGACAAGAAAAACACTTATAAATTGCACCCCCAAGAGCAGCCATATTTTCCTTTCAGCACTTTGTACGCAACACACGCCCATGCTCATTTCGATCTCATTTCTTTTGCCACAGCACATTATTACTACACCTCCCCCGATCTCATGATACAACCAGGGGGCAGTCTCTTGCATTGCATGCTTCTTCACAGGGGCATAGCCACAGGGTTTTCGTCAGATGAGTCATCATAAGGTGTTAGCTGTATCTATGCTCTGAAAACACGTCAGAGGGCCTGGTCCAATCATGGACCATGGCATGGCATTCTGTCAATCAAGACATTCTGCATGCTAGTAACTCCAGCAACACACCCAACCTTCTATTTGGTCATGCATTGCCCATGGGGGACCTTTACCCACAGTTGGTTACCCCTTTTGAAGATAACCTGTCGTTGGTCAGCTGCAGGTGCTGACATTCCATCAATCCCTTTCAGCCGTATGCTATAGCGATGAATCATATTGGCTGGTGCTGTAGTGGGGGGGATATGTAATCCTTTGGAGTGATGTTGTGCCAATACACCACTTCTGATATAGCACTGTTTTCTGGCGGCGATCCTTTTCAGTCATGTGGCATCGCTCGATGATGCCATTACCTGAGGGAATGCATGAACAACAGAACAGGAGTCGGACTCCCCACTCGTTCAGGAAATTCTTAAACAAGCTGCTGTGAAAGGCAGTGTTGTTATCTGTCAAAATTTCAGCCGGGAGGCACTGCTCGGAAAACAGTGCTTTCAACATGCTGATCACACTTACTGCATCCTGCCGGGGGAGACGTCACCAGATGGTAAACAGAGTGGGGCCTCAATCAAATAAAAAAAAAAAAAAAAAAATGGGTTGCCATGTCTCAACAACATCCAGAGCACCCTATGGCCAGTGCACAGGTGATGGTCGATTGACCGACATTCCTCACACTCCCTGACGACGGTTCTCACAGTCACCTTAGACACTGAAGGGTTAATCTGCTTTACAAAGAGTGTCCACCTCACACCAGGATGGCCGCCCTGTTGGCGTATAGTTCTGATTTTGTCAGACCCAACCGAGCTCACGGATGCAGTGCAAGTAGGCTGTACAGGTTCAGTGTTCCTCCAAATTGCATCAATCCACCTCTAAGGCACCCCTGTCAATCGATCTGCTTTGTTTTGGCTAGATTTAAAAAGAGGTCACATTCATCGATAACGCATATTCATCAGAGTCGAGCCGTCGTCAGATGAGCATCTTGCTCCCTGCTTTTGTTTGCACTCTGGCTCTCTCCAAGAGGGTGTCTGACACCCATTTATGGACACAAGCGGAATCTGAACAGGTGCAAGGTAGTCGCCTTCCAGAGGATTGCCAAATTCACCCATTAATTAATGGCATCAAGGTCTGCTAGGTTAATATGTAAGAAGTCTGGCCATGACCAACAGGCGTCCTCTACCACGGCCTCAACACATTCTAACAACACACCAGTAACAAGAGAACTTGCGTTGATGCATACACCAAAGTCTTGACCATTGGCACACTAGTTGCCACGTGCTGGGTAAGAACCTCCTTGATCATAGTGTTGAGAGGGGCATCGTCAACTTTGTCGTCCCAAACAGCAGTAATTTCGGATGCTTTCCACTTGATGAAGGCCACAGCCACATGAAGCCATCAACCCACAGGAAGATGTCCAACCAGCTTGCCACATAATGAAAATACGTTGCGTCATGTGACGACACAAAGCATATCCAGGATCCTGTTCCATCTTTTCCAGTAGAGTGTGTGATGCTCCCACCAGACCTGTAGACCAAGCACTTGCGCACCATCTTTAGCTTTTCCAGTTCTTTGCTCCCAGGTTCAAGCTGTCAAGATATTCTTTCACACATGCTGCAGGCACGACACTCATCCACGTATGTCATCAATGTAAGCAGATATTGCCTTTTGTATGCGTTCATCTTTCATTAAGATGGTGTCAACAATTGCCTGCATGATGGATGATACCACATTAAGTCCAAATCTCATACAGGTCAGAGAATACATCCATCCACTAATTAACACGATTTGATAGGGTCACAACGATCAGTGAACATGTACTTGAAGATATGCCTTTCAAGGATCTAACACCGACATGTTCAAGCCTGCTTGTCACCACTCTCTCAACTTTTGTGCGCATACATCTGCACGAGCTGTGAATGCATCCACATGCTCATCCAATTCTCAATAGTCGAGCACAGGTCTTACCTTTTCTTTATTCTGTTGGATGACTGCCATCTGTGGGATAAGACCCTTTGGGGGCCCCAATTCCTCTTCTGTGTAAGGCACCAACCACCCTTTACTGATCCATGTCTGTAACTCCCTATCATATTCTGCTCAAGCTCTAGCAGGAACGTTGTATTCCGAAACTCTGTTGCATAATTTCTCTAGTGGTTGATTACCAGACCACTTTCACAACACCACCGTCTAGGATTTGTTGTGTTGATTGAATTCTGCATTAAAATTGGGTTCTTCCAATTTTATTATAGCACCCAAAGTGACGGCTGCCTCAGAAAAATGCACCCTGCCTCACTCATCGACGTGCACACCACTTAATTCCTTAATGATATCCATTCCTAGTAGGAGGTCAAATCCCAATAGCTTGCTGTTCACCCTTAGCGCATCTGTCTGAAGGGGATTTGTGTTGGCAACTTTGAACGTGATGCTTCCAACACTGTGGCTAAAAAGGCACTTCCCGCCTGCCGTCAAGATTGTGGCGCGTTTGTCTTTTGGGTTGGCATTTGCCAACAGGCTGAATCAACATCTTCACTCGCCTAGAACTAGATTCCAGGGCTCTGTTTCTTCGCCACCATACACTGGGCACTTTTCAGTTGACAAAGTCAGTTACATCTCTATCACCTTTTTTCTGTCAATCCATTCATCAGACTAGCAAATGTAATTCACCCCAAAAAGAAAAAAACGCTGGCGTTTTATGTCTCAAGTAGGCCAGAATCTGCATATGTGCAAATCTATTACTGCATTAGTAAAAATATTTAAATAATTAAACCTAAAATTTACTAAGTTTCTTCAAAATAAATACTGACGGTAACATGTTAAAAAGTTTCAAAGTAAATGAAAATGTTCCATAAATAGAGTAACTGGAACCAACATGAAAATGGTTAGTGCAGTGTTGCATTATGGGTATGATGTTGCACTGGATAAGTCAAAATGTGAGCATGCAATAGCAGACATTCTGTGCCCCAATGCTAGAGATTAGAGATTGACTGACCAAAAACAAACATGTATTTTCTATATTAGATTTTATAACATTGAAAATAGCTGCTACAAAATTCAAGGACTTATCATAAAGTTCAGATAGATAATTGAGATTATTTAATGAGCAAATATCTAAAATCCGTAGGAAAAAAAAAAAAAAAAAAAAAAATGAAGGGGGGTGGGGTCAAGTGTGGAGTTCGCTGACAGACTGAATCAACATCATCTTCATTCACCTAGAGGAACTAGATTCCAGGGATCTGTTTCTTCACCACCACACACTGGGAACTTTTCAATTGACAAAGTCAGTCGTGCCTTTCACCTTTTTTCTGTCAATCCATTCGTCAGACTAGCAAAGGTAATTCGTAAAAACCCTTGCTTTTTATGTCTCCTCAAGTAGGCCAGAATTTGCATATGCGTAAATCCCGTCTCAGAGTCAAGAAAAACACTTATAAATTGCACCCCCAAGAGCAGCCATATTTTCTTTTCAGCACTTTGTACACAACGCACGCCTGTGCTCATTTCGATCTCCAGGGTTAAGTCATTTCTTTCACCACAGCACATTACTACAAAAGCATTTTTTTTTCCTCTTAAAAGTTCCTTACCTGATGCCCCTAAGATATGAATTCATACCTTTCCTAAGGGTATTCAGGCACAGGCGAATGTAACAGACTGGAATTCAAACTGAACTCTCAGATTTCTCATGCAGAGTCATTATCCATTACACCACATGGCACACACTTACAGTTATGGGTTGAACAGGACAGATTGGGTTCTATGGATTTGGTTGACAATTTACTGCAGAAAAATCTGCTTAGTTAGTCATGAATCATACAAGACATGATCACCCATACACGCATCATGTATGGCACTAACTATCCTAAATTTTCTAAAATTTACACTTAATAAAATCAATGTTTTATTCTACATTTTTAGTCCTATGGCAAGATGTTTTTGAAAGTAGAGGCATAGCCACACGAGAAATACTGTTTGCCCTTTGAACATGTTGATAAGCTAGGACATACCCATACCCTTCTGTGAGAGGGGGTTTCATATACATATTCATTTTATATCCATAGGTATCAAAAATTAATGGAGGTACCTAAAGAAATATTTTAATAAAATGTAATTAATTAAGACTTAAATTTACTACATTTCTTCAAAATAAATGCTTAGGATAGAGGTAAATGCTTTAAGGGCTAGATGAAAATGTTCCATAAATAGAGTAACTGGAACCAACATGAAAATGGTTGGTGCAGTGTTGCATTATGGGTATGATGTTGCACTGGATAAGTCAAAATGTGAGCATGCAATAGCAGACATTCTATGCCCCAATGCTTATTGTTTCCCTTACATTAAATTTTATAATGATAGAAGTAACTGCCATAAAATTGGTTAAATTCCTCACCTGGACGACCAAGGACAATATAGAAATCCATCCCATAAATACCAATATTGGGGTCATACTTGATCCCCAAATCGATGTGTTCCTGAATTCCAAATCCAAAATTTCCAGTCTCCGAGAAATTGGCTTTTCTCAATTCATACTCTCTGACCTAGAAAAATTCATTAAAAAATCTTAAAATTATACTCAAGACAAAACTTTTGAAAGATGAATTCTGGCAATATTTTAAATGTATGAAACCATAAGGTAATTGTACAATGACAAATCAAGAACAAATTTGTAATAATGGTTAAAAATAGAACTCACTTTCAAACCCCTCTCAAGGATCTCTTCTGCCTTGGCCCCACGAACAGTGCAGTGGACAGCAATCTTTTCATTTCTCCTGATACCAAAGGATCGGACAGTGTATCTGGCTGTAAAATAAAAGCACCTAATTTATTCTCTAATTAGCAAGTAAGCACCTTGGAGGCTATAATTTTTAATTAATAAAATGACAGTATTGTTCCATAAATTGAGTAACTGGAGTCAACATTAAAAGTTGGTGCAGCGTTGCAATATGGAATTAATTTAGCACCATGATAGCAAAATTACAGACAAACAAAAAGTCTATATTCACTA
This sequence comes from Acanthosepion pharaonis, assembly GCA_903632075.3. NCBI lineage: Eukaryota > Metazoa > Mollusca > Cephalopoda > Sepiida > Sepiidae > Acanthosepion > Acanthosepion pharaonis. The sequence goes on from CAHIKZ030003486.1 coordinate 82,442, forward strand.
CCACAATGCAAAGAAAAAAAAGGGGGGGAGGATCTGGATTTAAAACCATATAGATTCAAGTATTTGTTTGAAGAATTTAGGCATGAAATTATATATTACTAAAACTTTAAAACTATAAAGATTAAAAAAAGCTTCAGTAAAATCAATTTATGAACAGAGCCTGTTTTTAAATTAGTTTTACTCAAGCTTAAAATTGTAAAAATTACCTGTTTGATACTACAGATATTGAAAATACTTTGGTATATCTCAAATTGACTGTAAACTTTTTTCTTCTACTCATAAAATTGATGAATTTGTCTATATTGACAATTTTCTTTCAAAAATACTTTTCTGAAACACTATTTTGATAAAGATTAGCTGATTTAAAGTGTAATGTGAACTGAAACATTACCTTTACTTTAAAATATTACAGAAAAGATGCGAGTGATTTATTGACAGACTAATGTTTGGGAAATTTACCCAAACACATGAGCCTGTACTTAGAGGAAAAAAAAAAAAAATCAAAAAAAACCATTAATCTTAATTTAAAATATTTTAAGCATTCTAATATTTTATTGAATTTTAGATACATTGACTATAACACTACGAAGATGCTTGAGAAAATTACCAATAATTTTAAATTCAATATTGGTACACTCATATTTGTTGATATTTTATGGACATCTTTATTTAAAAAATTTACATGATTATGCACACAAAAAATTCCAAATTCTTTCTAAAATACTGGAGGTTGTTGAATTGTAGCGAGTTCTACCATTTATGATTAAGTTTTAAAATACCAATATTACATGGTTGTTACAAATGCAGAATTTTAGAAAATTTAAGTTTATAAATGATTCTAATTAAAATGAAGACAATTCTTGGAAAAATTAAAAAATGTCTTAGTTTTATTGCATTTTTATTTTACCATTCAGAGCAGATTTTCTGTTACTTGTGGCCCTGTTTAACTCCAAAAGATTTACCATTTAAATTCCAGGATACAGAAAGAATTTCTCGAAATTTCATAAAAATTAAATGAGAAAGTGTGAGGGTTAACATGTTAAAAAGTTACCAAAGTAATTTCATTAATTTCTGAAAGCTCCATATGAAAAAAAAACTATTTCCCCTTACTAATTTCCCATGTTGACGCCAGAAAAAAGAATTCTAAGTCACTAAAAAGGCTTACAAAAATCCAGGTCTCATAATAAACATTTTGATATTTTGGCCTTGGGCATTTTCCTCATGTAATGTAACCTCTTTAGCTAATGTTTGGGAGGTATAGTGTAAAAAATTAAAACGATAATCACAGAATTCTAAGCTCTTCAAGGAATTTTACCTTTAGAGAAAACAGGTTGTTGTCCTGTAAGTTGTTCCAGCACCTTGGCGGCACGGGTCAGTCTATCACCAGATTCACCTACACAAATGTTTAGGCAGAGTTTCTGGATGCGAAGTTGTCGCATTTGATTGTTAGCACGTTTATCTTCTTTGTCCTTTAAGAAAAAAAAAAAAAAAAAAATTAACATTTTGTTTAATGATCACTACTAATCAAAGTGCTAATTTAGCACTTATTTAGATTTTTCTGCATAGGTTCAACAATGAATAAAAAAAAAGAATCAGTAAAAGGTTTTACGAGGAGAGAGACTTTTTTTCAATTACTATCACTAATGAAAATTTAATTTTTAGACCCTCGAATTGGATGCGATAATAAATAACTGCTTTAAGTAATATTTAAATATTTTGCATGTTAAAATGCGAATAAATTTCAAGTATTAAAATATTAAGGAAAAAAAACTTCCAATAGTTCTATTTTTACTATGAAACCATGTATTCGGCTGACAATCTCAATATATAAAATGGACACTATGAAATTATGAAATGTATAATTAAAAATAAAATAAATCAACATTGAATAAAAGCAGCGCGTTAACCTATTTTTTTAGCAAGCAAGAATACCATCAAAGAATTTGTCTCCTGTAAGCGATTAGTATATTTTTAAATATGTATTTTATATTTAAAATGGAGAAAACACTAATTACAAAAAAAAAAATTGTTAAAAATAATCAAATGTCTACAAAGATTAAAAAAAAAAAAGTTATGGAGCAATAATGAAAAAAAAAAAAAAAAAGGAAAAAATATCTAGCAACGTTCGTATGACGTTCGTAATTTTTTTAGTTACGGCGAGTTACAAGATATTCTTCCGAAAGACAGAGAATAGTGCATCAGGAAGCCGAAATATATATTTTTTTTGCTTACTAAATTATAACAAAACAGTGCCACGAAAAGTACTAGTAAAATTCACTGTAAACTACATGTAACAAGTTTTTTTATAAACTTATAAAATTCTAATGATCAAAATTGAGAAATATCCATGCCGTCCACAACCAGCCATTTCTCTAAAGACATCGCGCTCGATATTGAAAATTAAAATGAAAAATAAACTTATCCTTTCTACCAATGACAAAGACTACGGAATAAAATAATTTCGTAACATATAATTAATTAATTAATAAATGATAATCAAAGACACATTTTAAAATAAGTGCTGCCTCCCAACACTCGTGGCCTTAAAAAAAGTTATAAACACGTTTTTACGATTATGGGTATGTCTATATATTTTGGATAAGAAGTCCTAAAAGAAAAAAAGATAACTAAAAAAAAAAGTATTGATATGATATAGAAACAAATTCTTAAGATTTTGAAAACTTAACTAACCAATTTACAAACTTAGAAGTAAGAGATTATTCAGATTTTCGGAGACGTGAAAAAAAACAATACTCACCGCCATTCTTACTACACCGGAAAGATCGAATCACGCAATGGCTGATGGGTAGAAAAAAATGCTAGTGGATTTATTTTCGAATTTATTTTAAAAGAAAATGTACAGCTTACGAGTACATTATTATATCAAATACTATTTTATTTTATTAGCAACTGATATTATATAGCAAATACTTTCAAGATAATTTTGAGTACGAAATATATATTACCATAGTAACCACTAGTCAGTAAGACGCTAAAAACAAGCAGGTAAATCGGAAGGCGAAAGAAAACTAAAAGATGGATAATGAACAAGTGACTGAAGTGGCTTTGCCTAATATTAATTCCAGCAATTCTGAAGAAAGAATCGCAGCTCGAAGACTGCGTGTCGCTAAAGCAGAAGAGCGGTACGTATGTCTGTTGTCTTTTTATGTAAATAAAGCCAAAACTACAGTTTTTATCTTTTACTTTTTTTTAACAATAACATTGTCAATAACTAAGTAAACAAAACCAAATGACAATATTAAAGACTTTCATACTAGCTTTATTCATGAATAACAATTTGAGTGATAATATTTAAAATTGCAAAAATAAATCTGAGCTTGTTATAACTTTAAAAAAAATTAATATCAGATTTAATCCCTGCTACTTTTAATAGCTGATTTAGTACCACCCACTTTTTAATTTGTGTCACCCTGCTTGATTTTTCCAATATAATTGGAAAACTAGACAGTAACAATTTACAGCTTTTTGAAACTTGTTCTGTCATTTGAAACTCTTAAAGATCCTATTTGGCCATGAAGAGGAGTTTTATTTGGTCTCTCAAATCTTTTCATGATGGTTATTTTAATTATTAAATTTTAATGCAATCTTCAGTTCATGGTATAAAAAAAAAATTAATTGATAAAAAAAAAAAGACAATAAAATGTGAACTCTGGTATAAGGGAGATAATGCAAAATTTTGGACTTGCAAGAATGATGCCAAGACCAACATAGAATAAATATGTTGATTGGCTAATTTAAACCAAAAATCCTAAAATTTCTTGTAGCACATTCTGGATTTGCACCAACTTCAAGAATGCACAATCTTTTCTTCATGAGATATCATCAAGTAATGACATGGAAATGAAGCTAGTCATATTGTATTATCTTATGTTCCCCATTTAGAAGGAAAAGAAACGCAGCATATGTAATTACAGATGGACTTCACTCTATTCCCAGACAATGGAAAATGATTCATACATCACTGTTGTCTATTAAATGAAAAAATAATCAAGTTTCTGTTTATTTTACTCCATGTATTCTTTTAAAAACTAGTGGGTGGTTATTCCTTATGTCCAAACTTCATAAGTTGTGTGCCATACTAAATTCCCATATCAAGTGGGTATGCTAATTCCCATATCATATGGGTATGCTAATTCCCATATCATGTGGGTATGCTAATTCCCATATCAAAAACACTGACACTGATTTTTATTTTTGTTACAAAGTGGTATTTCCTTCATATTTTATCTGTCCAATGTTACTCATTTATCTCACATACCAAGAGCATTATTTATTTGTAATATTTATTAAATGTGACACAAGACCAAAAAGGGGAATGGGGAAAAAGACAGTCTTCTTCTGCCTTAACATTAAACTTAGCCAGCCACAAACACTGACCCAAATATACAACAATATTCCTTACATGAAAACAACACATTCTTACTTACCATTCTAATACCTCAGAATGTACATGAATTCCTAACTAGCCTCCGTATGTACAATGCATTGTCTGTTGGGAGAGGGGAATAAAACAACAATTTAAAATCTAACCCCAATGTGTATTTACAATGTGAAAAAAAAAACTATTTACAAGAAACCAAATAAAATAATATTAGTAATAACCCCCCCACACACACACGCAAACACACACAATTCTTAAATGTAGCATAAACATCAGTTAACTCAACAAAATCAATGTGGGACTCTAACAATATATAAAACATTCATTCATCCCAAGCACTCAAACACACTCATTCAAACACAACAACAAATACAAAAATCACACCTGAAACGAAAGGCGCCCTACATCCGCCAGTGAACAGGGAAATTCCATGTAGGACCGGATTTGGCTTGAATTTGGAAATGAAGGGTTCCAACACAAGAACGTAAAGCAAAGACAAAAGCAGATGTTATAAAATAAAATAAGACATATCTCGGCTGATTTACAGGCAAATACTCAAGAGCGAGAACCGGATGTGAACGGGACAAAGCCCCGTCACAAAATGACCATTATCTTTCTTTACAAATGTTTCTGACACATGTGTTCCAGTCGAAAAATAAAATAGTATTTAAAGTGCTCTATTTTTCGTCCCATAAAAATGCTTCCCTCCTAATTATACTCGCTTCGTTTCTCAAGCCTGTTAAGCCATAAAAAAACGCTATAAAAGCGGTCACATGGAATTTCAACGGCAGTCAACAGGAGGCCACGAGTCTGATCTTCCTTTCACACTCGTAGCAGTTTTTGGCTGGTTTCTGGTTATTTTTTGGACTTTTGCGGACATCTCGACCTTTTTTTGTGTGTGATTTTACCTGTTACCCTTTGGAACTGCATTTTGTTTAAAGTTTGTTTATTTTATTTGTATTTTTACGACCTTATTGTAAAAGTTTTTGATTTTTTCTTTCTACTCTCCATTTTTTTTTCACCCTCCCCCTTTAATTTTTACTCTTTATTCTGTTTATTCTAGTTTTCCTATTTGATTTTAATTTTTACTCCCTTTAATTTTTTACTCATTTTTCTTTTTAATCTAATTTGACTTTTTGAATTTCGTTTTTTCTCCTGTAATTTCCGCAGTTTTTTCTTCTCATTTCTACCCCTTTTAATTTTTTTTTCATTCTAGTTTTCCGTGTTAATTGTCATTTTCTTTATTTTCATCCTGTTCGTTATTCTGTGTTTCGCTGTAATTTCTTATTAATTTATTTATTTAATCCTTTTAATTTTTACGTGTTTTTTGCTTGTAATCGTTTTAATCTATTTATTTTCTTTTTTTTATTGGTTCGAATTCGCTTAGGGTCGGCCATTTTTTATTTTTTGTGTCTAGCTTCGTCTGTCTTCGTTCACGTATTTTTTTGTTTATTGACGTCGGCCATTTTTTTTTGTAACTAGCTTTGTGTTATTGTTTCGTAATTTTTGTTGACGTCGGCCATTTTGATTTTATTTTAGCTTCGGCTTTTTGTCCTTTTTTTCTTTTTTTTATTGTCTAACGTTTTTATTTTTATTGTTTGTCTTTTATTGTTTTAAATTTTTAGGCGATATTTATATATGTTTAAGTGAACCGTGTTTATTCCCTTAATGTAATTGTTTTTTGGTGTGCATAATTATTTTGTTGAGTTTGTTTAGTTAATTTATTTCTTTTCCTCTTGCCCATAAATTTATTTCCCACCCCTCCCCCTTTCCCCTCCCCTTCGCTGTTTAAAAAAATGGATAAGAAGGAAAAAAAAGTGCCTTCATTCTTAATTATGAAAAAGAAGCCTAAAATTGCTTCTTTCAAAAGAAATATGAGGAAACACCTCTTTAATCCCAAGAAAGACCCCCCGGACAAAAATAATAAGGAGGAATACCCGGACCTGCCCAGAGTTCCTACAAATGAGGAAATTGTAGACACTTTAAGAAAAGCCTCCGAAAATATGGAGGCTGAAAAGAGCAATAACCAAGAAAAGGACAACACATCTACGAATGCAGAGGCCGGGGAATCGCCCTCTTGTTGGTCGTCCCCACCGAAATGTATCATCAATCTTGCGGAGTTCTTGGAGCGTGCTAAGAGTTACGCTCACCTTGTCGTAGAAGGTGGACTCTTAGAAGACCCCCAGGAATTGAAGAAGATTGAGAAACGAATTGTGTCAGTTTTCGTCGTCGACAAGCGTACGCGCAAAATTTGTCGCTCGACGAAAAACATAGTGTTAAAATCACTAGAGTCCTTGGGGTTTAAGCCCCTAAGAATAGTTAAGGGCGCTAAGTTTTTCATGTGGGACGTACTGTTACCCACAGCAGAAGATTGCGTAGCTGCGGCGAGCCGGGAGCTAATTACAAAAGACCTTATCCTGCGCACAGAGTACGAAGGCCGCAGAAGGACCAGGTTAACAGTATATGAGGTCCCTCCTCAGGGTATCGGTGAGCATCTCGCGGCTTTCTTTTCCCAGTACGGCGAAATTCTGGGCGCCTCATGTGATAGCCTGAGCGGGGGGTGGAGCTTTGACATCATGTTGGATGAGAAAGCCTTCCGCTCCATCCCCAACTGTCTGGATGTTGGAGGCTTGAAATTACCGGTCATAGTAACAGGCCGAAGACCGGTATGCTGGAGGTGCGGAGTGACTGGTCATCTCTCCTCCTCCTGCCCAGAGAAGAAGCCTCTGGTGGTCAAGCTCCAGTTAACCAAGATCCCCCTCTGACCGCGTCTGTAACTTCCGCCTCGCCTGTAATGGGCGTACCAGCTTCCGGGACCGGGTCGGTTAAACCACCGGTTGAGATTACATCAAAGACCTCATTCCCCAAAGAGCCTTCGCCCGCTGCTAGTGCAGTTGTGGAGAAGGGAGGGGGAATGGCTGGCTGGTAAGGCCAGAGGAAGATCCGGACAGCGGGCCCTCAGTCCCCTGATGCCCTGAGGGCCAAAGACACGGACAGCCCCTCCATCTGGCAACGTCAAGGGCGATGCTCCGGCCTCTCTACAAGATAAACGCAAAAAAATTCGACCCAGGATTTGAAAAATTTGAAAAAATTAAAGAGCTGAAAAGAAAGTTGGACACCAAGCTAAAACCAACTCAAATCCCTCCTTCCTCGTCCTCTGCCCCGTCCACATCTTCAACCAAAAGTAAGCCTTCCCTCAATCTTCACCAACAAAAAGCCCGTCCTCTCAGTAGAGATCCCAGCCCATATAAACATAGATCGTTTTACACCCCTTCTTCACACTCCCAGCCCTTCTCCTGTTAAAACCCCTCGCACACTCCTAGCCCTTCCCCGTCAAAAAAAAAATCTGAAATGCCTCCTCCCCCCTCCAAGCGGGAACGAAGCCCCTCTCAAACAGGAAAGGAAAAAAAAAAGAAAAAATTCATCTTTAACTCGGGCGAGGACCTCTGTAGAATTTCTTCTGATCAAGCAGAGAGAGCCCGAGATTACGGAAACCGAATTAAGGAGCTAAAGTACCTGCTTTCAATTAGGCAGTATGCCGATAAAGATGTGGAAGTGCCCTATCATTTCCCACAAGCCCAAAGAGTTTTAACAGTGGTGCGGACTGGAAGTGGTGCCAAGCCAATTTGGGCAATGATTGAGGAGGCTATTGCTTCTTTCAAAATGGCCTTACCCATTGCCATCATTCATAATGAACAATTGAAACAGCTATCTAAACTTTGTGCAGGGAGGGTCCCCGTTTTAGTTCACCCATCCCTGTATAGAGCTCTAAAATTAACTTTTCCTTGGGATATCGGTGGAATCTCCCAAGACGGTACCATTAAAACTGAAATGGGCCATGGGTCTATGGGAGAGGCCGTCGGTATCCTTACCCCGGCCATGTTTAATTCAGGTAAACAACCCTAATCGGACTTCTCAATGGCTCTCTGGTTAGCTACGTTAAATGTGCGGGGCCTGAGGTCCGAGTCTCGCAGGGCGAGGCTCTCTCGTGACCTTCAGCGCCTCGGGGTGAATGTTTGTTGTGTGCAAGAGACCCGGTTTTCTTCTCATGACCGTGAGGATATACTGTCTAGAGTGTTCGCCCTTTATTCAGCATGTTTTGATGGTCGTTCGAGGGGTGTCTCTTGGCTAGTGAGCAAGTCTTTGAAGGCTACATGTACCCTTGTCTTCGCAGATCCGGCGGGCAGGCTTTGTGTGCTGGATGTTACTATAAAGGATAAGGCTTTACGTCTCATTGGGGTTTATGCGCCCAATAGTCATACTGAGCGGCCTGCTTTGTTTCGGCAGATCGGGCCGTTTTTGACGACTTCTCGTCGGGTAGTCTTAGCGGGGATTGGAATGCCGTCCTTGACCCCGATATAGATCGTATAGGTAAAAACCGGGTACTAACAATCCTGATGTGAAGGCATTTCGGGACTTTATCGGCAGGTTTGATCTTGTCGATAAGTACCGGAATGAGCACCCTCAGGAGGTAGCATGGACTTGGACAACTAGTGGCAACTCGGATCCTGGCTCGCTTGCGAGCTACCTGGACCGAGTGTTAGTTAGGAGAGTCGATGTAGGGCTCTTAGGGTGTCCAAGTTTCCACTATATAGTTTATACGGATCATAGGCTTGTCCGGGTCCGTGTAAACTTAGATAAGCCTAAGGTTAGAATGGCTGGTTACTGGAAATTTAACTGTTCATTATTTGGTGAGCAGGATTTCCGGGACCAGCTGCTACTAATGATTCAGAGGGAATTGACGGGGCGGTTGTGGGTAACGCCTGGTGGGGAAAATTAAAATCTAAAGATTAGAACGTTTGCTGCCGATTTTAGTCGTCGACTCAATCTAGATAGATTAGCGGCGCAAACGGCTTTAGAAGATAAAGTTGATCGGGCCGTGAAATCCCGTGTTAGTGGGGACATAGTCTTAGCTAAGGCAGAGTTGGCCTCTTTGCTTATCAAGAAGGATCAAGCTCTGGTAGTTAGGGCTAGGCTAAAAAGAATGTCTTCTGAGGCGACGAATATGGCCGCTGAATTGCGTGCAGAGGAGAATAGGAACGCGGCTAAGCGACATATAGCGTGCGTCACATTGCCGGATAAGCGGACCGTGACTACAAGCGCGGGCATATGCGAGGCCTTTCGGCTTTATTTTCAGGATCTTTTCACCAGGGAGCCCGGTCTGAGCTCTGCTCAGTTCGATGCCTATTTGGCTGACTTTCCCTGCCTTGAGGCAGCTGAAGCGGCTAGGTGCGAGGGTCCCATAACAGAGTCGGAAATCTGGGATGCGCTGAAGCAGGTTGGCCTGGATAAGTCTCCGGGACTAGATGGACTTCCCTACGAAGTGTACTTGAGGCTGTCGCCCGTTTTTGTTCCTTTGCTGCAGCTGATTTACAACCACTGGATGAGGCAGGGGTCTTTACCTCGACGCTTCACCAGGGGTGTGATCAGGTTGTTGCGTAAGGACAAGAACGGTGGGGATGGGTTAGGGGAACTTTCGCCCTTTGACGATGTTAAATACTGACTTAAAGATTTTGGCGAAGATCTTAGCCAACCGTTTGCAGCTTGTCCTGTCTCGTCTGATTGGCCCCGAACAGACTTGTGCTGTGAAGGGCAGGACGATTCAGGATAACCTTCATATGGTACGCTTGATCTTAGAACAAGTCGACAGTGAAGCCGCGCTGATCAATTTAGATCAGTCCAAGGCCTTCGATAGGGTTGACCATCGGTTTCTGGAGGCTGTCCTGTCGGCGGCCGGTTTCGGAGCCGACTTTCGCTCCTGGATCCGACTCTTGTATGCGACCCCGGTGCGCTGGTGGAAGTGAATGGGGTAAGGTCGGAGCCTTTCGTATTGTCTCGCTCCATTCGTCAAGGTTGTCCGCTATCGCCCTTGCTTTACGTTCTTGCGTTGGAACCATTCCTTCGCAAGTTAAAGGCGAATCCGGTCCTGCGCGGAATTACCCTGCCTGGCGCTACCACCTCGGCCAGGTATTCTGCCTATGCTGACGACGTTTCGGCTCTTGTGTCGAGCAGAGCCGAGATTGACGAAGTCAGCAAAGAAATAAGTGGGTATGAGATGGTGACAGGGGCCAAGATCAACCGTGATAAGTCTGTGGGCTTGCGGTTGGGTGCGTGGAAGGAGTTTCTCTTCCCGGACCTTTCCTCTGGACGGATGGGCCGATCAAGATACTCGGCGTCTGGTTCGGTCCTGATCTCCAGTTGGAAATGAACTGGTCGGAGGTACAAGGGAAGGCCGAGATCGCGGTTAATCTGTGGTTTCGGAGGAGACTTTCCCTGAAGGGAAGGGCGGAAGTATGTGTTTCACACATCTATCCGATCCTCCTCTACCGACTCTCTGTGCTTCCACTCCCGTATGCCCGACTAATGTCATTAGTCAGGACCTTGTTCTCTTTCTTGTGGAGAGTCAAGGCCCCTATGGTATCTCGCGAGGTCTGTTGCCTCCATCCCTCTGAGGGCGGTCTGGGGATGCCTAGCATTGAGATCCGTCAATATATGCTTCGCATTACCTTTTTAGACCGAATGTGTCGTGGGTCGAATGAGGAGGGTGCCTTTTGGAAAGAAGACGTCCAGAAACATTTTCCATCCCTGAAAAGTGTGCACTCGTGCGAACAAGAGGCCGGCCGTATACCACGTGCCGAGTGCTCTTTTTATCGTGAATGTCGTCGCGCTCTGAAGCTCCTCTTACGGGCTTCGGATGGTCTCTTCAACGCCCAGGCGTTGTCTCGCAAGGCATTATATCAAGTTTTAGTTAGGGGTCCGTACAAGATGATCTGATTGGCGAGCTCGGTCTTACGAAGCAGGAGGCTCGCTCGATATGGCCTTGGGCGCCCGGGTTGAAATGTCTCAATAACGATGAGGCATCACTCACCTGGCTGGTGATTCGTGAAGCCCTCTGGGTCGGCAAGAGACTTTGTTCAGCAGGCTTGGAGAAATATCAAACTGTCGTCGCTGTACGGGGGAAGTCGAGACTATTGGTCACGCCTTCTTTCAGTGCAGGGCGGTAGTGCCGTTGTGCAAGTTTGTTGAAGGCCTCATGGTTCGCATGCTGCATAGAAAGTTTTTTGTCCTGGAAGCCAGTTCTGTTTGTAGCAATGTGGTGCCGCAGATGACGAAGGCTGAACACTATGTGTTCTGTTGCTTACTAGGGGTTATGAGAGTCGTGATTTGGACGACGCGTCAGAAGGGATTCCATGAGGGCGAGAAGTTCACTTCTTCCCAACTGATCTTGTTCTTTAAGCATCAGCTTAAAGTCAAGATCAGGACGGAAAGGCGGCGGCTCACCTCATCGGAATTCAGCAAAAGGTGGGTGATTCTTGCGCGAATGTGCCGAGTAAAAGGGGCTGACCTTGAGTGGCATCTGGATGCCGGTTAGGCATTAAGGATATTGTTTTCCTGGGTTGAACATAGGCAACCCATCCCGCAGTTAGGTTAGATTAGGTTTTTTGTATTTTTTTCTTTTAGTTTTTCTATTCTGGTAAACTTAGCTAGGGTGTATTTGCTCATTGGTCCCTTTTATTTCTGTCCCCATTTTCTTTTCCTTTAGTTTAACTCCTCATCCCCTCCCTCGTTTTAGGTGGTCAGTGATGTCAGTTCTCTGGTAGATGCGGGGCGCTTTTCGTTTTAGTGCGTGTGTTTTTCGTATTTGTTGTTGTGTATAAATGAGTGTGTGCCTGTGTGAATGCTTGGGATGAATGAGTGTGGCTTTATTTTTCATAAGTCCCGCATCGATTTCGTCCGGTTAACTGATATTTCTGCCACATTCAATAGTTTGTGGGGGTTTTATTACTAACACTAATTTTATTTGGTTTCTTGTAAATATTATTTTGTCATTTTGTATATATTTCATTGGGGATCTTTTTAGAAGTTGTTGTTTTTTATGCCCCTCCCCCCACAGACAATATTTGTACATAAGGGGATTATTTAGGTTTTTTCATGGAGTCAAAGAGGCATTTTGGTGTATGTAGTAAGAAAGGTATGGATAAATGTGTTGTTTTGGTGAAAGGAATATTGTTCAGTATGATAGGGTCAGTGGATGTGGCTAGCTAAGTTTTAATCTAAGACAAGTGATGACCGTCCTTTACCCCAACCCCTTTTCGGCCTTGTGCCACATTTGTACCTTAGTACAATAAATAAATAGTCGTTCAACACTGGTTAAACTCTCTTCCTACGGGCGGGAGTAACCCGAAGGAGACCTGTCGGAGGTCGGCCCAGAACCTGTTTATACGGGTTCAAATGGGCTATTTTGTCATGGCTCGGGAATGCCCACGTTAAAAAGGCCTTGTGCCACATGACACCCTCGGGGGGGGGTGACTGAATATTGTCAACAGGTGGCCAGCGAACAGACCTGACGGTCAGGCCGAGCGATCAGCAGCAGGGGAGCGTCAACCACCGTCAACATGTGTGTACTATGAGAGATCGAATCCATGTGTGAACTACAAGGTATGTCCCAAAGAGAAATCACGTAAATCCTAGATCCATACGCTTGTCTGTAAAAGACAACCTTAACAAAGAGAATATGAATCATTTACCAAGCAACACCGTAGACTGTCCCAAACCCTAAGACACGTTCCTGTTAAAATAAAACTGGAAGTTATTCTATCCCAAATCTCTTTTCAACTTGATCACATTCCTGGTGAAGTGTTGAGGTATAGACCCCTGCTTCAACCAGTTGTTAAAAATCAATGCCAACAAAAACAGTCAACTGCCTCAAGTACATTTCATAGGGTAGACCATCTAATCCTGGAGATTTGCCCCCGCCAACCTTTGCTTTGAACAGCCGAAAATGCGGAATATTTTTTTTTTGTGACTAAATTTTTACACGTTACTTTGTTTTGTAAAAATCAAAGTGACCAATCTTTATCAATATTCTTGATACACTCAACCAGGAAGATGTTAATTAATTAATTTCTTCTATGTCTATATTTCTGAGATGAGGTATTATGTACATTATTTACATTATTTACATTATTCGGACTATCGTCCTCATTTTTGTTGCCATATTTATCACAACGTTTCGGCCGTTGTACTCTCCGGCCTTCTTCAGGTGGTTGGAATGTCGAACTGAACCCTTTATTTCGCTCACTGGGGTAGTCTGTTCTAGTTCCACGTGCCATGTTTGAGGGAAATTAGCAGGAGAACTGATAACTGACATGTAATTTCTTCTCTGACATGCGGGAACGAATCCCTTCAAAAATTATAAAGTAAGTACAAAAAAATCGAAAAAAAGATTGTGTGGTAAAAGAACTTTCAAATTATTGAAGGTCTACTGTTTTGTCGTATAAAAATAAAATAAATGCTCCATATACTTTTCAAGTGTTGTTTTTTAAAAGGTCTATCATTGTGGAAGTCTGTTAGTGTTACTGTTAGTTTAACGGGTTAATTTTTTTTTCTTTAAGTAAGAAAAATTTATAGACATGCGTAAAGTAAAAAGTGGAATTGAATTGAAAACCGAGAATTGGGGTGGGTAATAAAGTAGGGATTGTTCACCTAGTCAGTTTTTTTTTTTAGGCTTTTAGTCATAGAATTCATGACTTGCATTTAAAGTTTATTAAACTTTCGAATAAATTGTCAAAAATAACTACCATGTTTATTAACAAATTGATAAAATACAAAAACAAAAGAAATCGTCGCATAAACTATATTTGTGTCTTTGGGCAACACATTTTTGAGAGAAAATGGTAGTATAACTATCCAGAAATTAGTTTATGATGTGGCATTTAAAAAACCAAAAAATGAAACCCCTCATGTTTTAAAAATACGGCAATTCTTTTCTGGTACGCCAGTCAACTGTTATTGGGATTTTGCAAATAAATTTCTTCTAAACAAGGAAAATCAATGAGTTATTTTTTCCCCTAAATAAATTTATGATGTTTTTATCTAGCGAATACACCTCTAAAATAATTAAAAGCTTTTAATTTCATTTTTAGAATGTGTAGATTTCCAAATCTGCGAGTATTATCTGTTCTATTTTAAACACATTTTAAAAATGAAATTAAAAACTATTTTAATGATTTTAAGTCAAAGGTGTATTCGCCAGATAAAACCATAAAAAGATATTTGTAAAAATAAAATGAATTAATTTTCCTTGTTTAGAAGAATTTTATAGGCAGAACAGTGAACACCCACTGAACATTAGTGGCTAAAAAAAAAAAGAATATTTTTTACTTTGGGTTTAAAAAAAAATGACTTGCAGTTTTGAAAATATACTCATTTAAAACTTACTTTATTTTTTTAAATATCTATTTTGGTTGTATTCACGAGATAAGCATAATTTTATTTGCAAAAAAGAAACAATTTTATTTTTACACTAGAGACTCACATATCTGGAAATATACACATTTTAAAAGTGAAATTAAGAACTATTTTAAATTATTCTTAAATTTAGGTGCATTCCCTAGATAAAAAATAAATTTATTTATAAAAAAAGATCTTCATTCATTTTTCTTGTTTACAACCATTTTTATTTTGTGATTGGCGTACTAAAAATCCTTACAAGAAATGACTACATAAAAAATTTAACATTAAGACGAAACTGGCAGCTATTTTTTTGTTAACTTAATTTTATCACAAAAAGTTTTTTTTTGAAAGCTGAAATAGATTTCACTTTCAGGTATCATGTCGTATTTCCTTTTTTTCTTCTTCATTTCTTTTGTAAATAAATAGATTTCACATTTATTTCCTAAAAATAGTCAATTAAATGTTTTTAACATATTTTTGTTCAATAATTTTCTCTTACAATGGTGTAAATGTTGAAGATGAAACCAAAAAAAGTCGGTTTCTCTGTTAAACCGCCCATCTCTAGTAGTCACCGTCCAATTATCTGGCAATGTGATGCATGCGATATGTCACTGAAATGCATTCCGAACTTCCTCTGCACGCAAATCAACAGCCATAATTGTTGCCTCCAAGGACATTCTTTTTAACTTAGCCCTAACTACCAGAGCTAGCCCCCATCAGCTCCTGATGTAGCATTTAGTAGCAGCTGGTCCCAGAAATCTTGCTCAGCAAAGAAGGATGAGTTCAATTTCCAGTAGCCAGCCATCCTAACCTTAGGCTTATCTAAGTTTACACAGACTCGGATGAGCCTATAATTTGAATAAACTATATAGTGAAAACTTGACCACCCTTGACAACTCTCCTGACTAAAATTTGGTTGAGGTAGCTAGAATGTACCTCTGTAGCCAAGCTACCCCTATTAGTCCAAGTCCATACTATATCTCGATGGTATTCATTACGGTACTTATCAACAAGATCAAACTTATCAATAAAGTCCTGAAATAGCTTCACATCCCAGTTATTAGTACCCAAATTTCACCCTATATGATCTATATCGGGGTCAAGGACGGCATTCCAATAACCCGCTAAAACTACCTGATGAGATGTCATAAAAAGCGGCTCAATCCTCTGAAACAAACCAGGTCACTCAGAATGAATCATTGGGCAAATAAACTGCAATGAGACAAAGAGCCTTATCCTTTATGGTAACATCCAGCATGCAAAGCCTGCCCACCAGATCTGTGAAGACTAGAGCACACACAGCCTTCAAAGACTTGCTCTCCAGCCAAGATACACTTCTCAAGTATCCATCAAAATATGTTGAATAGAGGATGAACCCCGTAGACAGAATGCCCTTATAATCATGAGTTGAAAAACGGGTCTCCTGCATACAACATATATTCACCCCAAGATGCTGAAGTTTATGAGAAAGCCTCACCCTGCAAAACTCTAACCTCAGGCCCCAGGCATTTATGTTAGCTAACTAGAGTGCCATTATCAAACCACTTAGGGTTGCTCTTCTGCATTGAACATGATCGGGGTGAAGACACCGACAACCTGTCCCATTGATCCTGTGCCCATCTCAGTCTTGATAGTGCCATCAAGAGGCAGGCCACCAATGTTCCAGGGGAAAGTTAATTTTAATGCTCTATACAAGAAGGGGTGAACAAAAACTGGGATCCTCCCTGAACAAAATTGATTTAATTTTTGCACATTGTTTTGCATTGTTAAAAAAGGCCAACAGAGGAAAAGATTCAAAGCATCGTTGGCCTCCTCTATCATTTGCCAAATTTGTTGACTCCCCCGAACCCCCCCCACCACCAGTACCAGATCTAACAACCGTCAAGTGTCTTTTAGCATTCAGAAAATTTGATGGGTTTTCCATGTCCAGATCATTGATTTTTTTTTAGGTTCATTAGTGTTTTTAAGGCCTTGATTTTCTGGGATTGTATCACAGCTTTATCATCTTGGTGTTGTAATACCCAGCAGACATCTTCTCCAGTATTGTAGATTTTTTCTTTGATGAAGATTCAGCTGAATCCATGGATGGACTTCTTTGGTGTTTGGGTTTATCAGATTTCTTTTGATGTGTGCTGATGTGAGTAATGGCAGGGGATGGATTAGGGGTATTGGCAAGGGTAGATTTTTTGCTGGCTGAGGATTTTGGGATGGGAGCCTTCTTGAGGGTGGTCATTTTAGAATGAGTTGGGGTTAATGATTTAAGCATGGGTGGTTGAGCCGTATTATATTGTTTGTTTTATTTTTTTCAGTTATGTATTTGTTTACCAATATTAGTATTTCAACTTCAAAAATTGTTCTAGTTATGATATATTGACCTACTGTTTTGTAACAGAGCAGTGATGGGTGAAGACCATATGTCAGAAGAGGCAGAAGAAAAAGAGGAGCCCAGCAAAAGCATCCAGCAAATAGAATTCAGTCGCCAACGATTGAAAAAGCTTGAGTCTGATGGCACTCAACTAGTGACCAACATCCGTGTTGCTGGAGATGCTCGTGAGAGTCAGCGCCGGGCAGAATATGAGGAAAGTGCACGTATTAGGTAAAAACAAGGTTTATCTTGTTTTAATTAATATTTTGTTTGATTATTTTTCCCCAGTATAAACCTACACTTCACCTCCTTCATTAATTTCATTTGATTTCAATTACAAACGGTATTTTCTTTTCTTTTTTTTTATCTAGCCATCCCATTTAAAAATTAATTAGTATAAACTGAAAAGTTTTCACATCATACAAAAACAAATTTAAGAAAGTAATATCCAAATTAAATTTCAAGCTTCAATTGATTACATTTGATTAGATATTTTGAAATATTTTATTCTTTGACTTTTGTGGTTTTTGTAATGCTGTCCGGAGTGGTTATTGAAATAATAACTAGAACAGCAACTTACAACAGATATGGGTTTATTTTCAACAAGAACAATACAAGTAGATATTTACAAGTTCATCTGAAACTGGAAAGCAACCTCCCTGATACCAACACCATAGATGATTATATTACTACTGGAACAGTCCATTTAATAGAAGGGATGTATCAGTTCTTTATATACTGAGGGTTATCAGTTCATTCACTACAACAGTGGTCAATAAAAGTTCTTGACTATAAAGGTGCATGCACATATGATAGACATTACAAGACAATTTGGAATTATTCTATATAAGTATATAGAAAAGGAATTTTATTTAAATAATTACTTAAGTGGAGATTATTAGATTTGGTTTGGTTTGGTTTATTTTGTTTTACAGCATATCAATCTCAATGGGTTATTTAATGCCAAAAAGATTTTTATTGCTGGTAATTTTTTTTTTTTTCCAAAAATGTATTTCTGGTAATAATGTATTGCTGGTAATAATTTTTTCCAAAAATGTATTGCTGGTATTAAAACTTATTTTTACACTTTCATAGTGTTTTGACCCTAGTTTTAGGGTTAACTATCTGCCCATAACTGGCACCCTAACAGATGCTACCACCCTGAGTCAGGAAGACCTGGGAACACCAGCAATTGAGAAGTGGTTCCACACTCCTCAAAACCTCTTGATCAGAGGCCTTGCTGCTAGATGCAGTTTATCTTCATACCCAGGATACCTCATTGGCATTGGGTCTTACCACTCTGCAGAAGTGCCGTTGGTGTATTCTGAAGCCCCAGCCAACAGGGCAAGATTATTAGAAAAGCACATTTTGACAGGAGTTATTCAAGAAGTTTAAAGTTTATATTAAGCATTTAAGAAATGTAAAATACATATCAGATCTTTATATTTGTTGGATTACTTTAGTTTGTTATAAATATATTTTTCACATATTGAATTTGCTATTGTTTTATCAGAAAAGAAAAGATGGAGCAAGAAGCTAAGACTTCTGCAGAGAGACTGGAAGAGGTAAGGCTTGAATTTAATAATTACGAATTAAATCAATACTGTGAAAATTTCCCAGGTACTTGCAAAAAATCATTTACTATAAAAGGGTGTTTTGAAAAAGCTTTAATTCATAAAATACAAATTGGATCTATGTGTGTATCATAATGGTTATCAGTATAGAAAGTGTAATCAGCATGCTGAGTTCAAATCAAAACCTGACTGAGTCTGTTTCATTCACTTTACACTGATACCCTTGACAAATCATGAACACATCTTCCTCCACCTATGGATTAAATTTAGAAGTTAGCTTTAATGTTATCAGTCTGCTAACATGGTTAACAAGGACATTTAAAATTCCCAATAGCTCTATATTGGCAGAAATCATCTTTGAAATTATCATCTGTGTTACAAATGAAAGAACTTTTCATCTTTTTTTGAATGTCTACAGGGAAAATATACTTTCATTAATAAAGGAAAAAATTATTTTTTTTACTTAGTTCTTTTTTATTTGTCTCTGAAAAAAACAACTACAAGAACATTTTAAGTTGTTGTCCTGTTTGTATTCCAGTACTGCATGTTTAATGTTTTGGGAAAGATCATGTCTTGAAAATTTCCCAGATAGGAGACTTTGATGTGATTTCCTTTCGGAAAACGAGTTTGCAGCTTCTATTACATCAATTGAATCAGTGTCTTTATGTACATGCATTTACCATTAAACCGCCAAATTGATTTCACCCATAGTTGATCATAAACATGTTTTAACTCTTTTAAGCACTGAAAAAATCTTTTACTTTCACTGTTTATAGCAGGCACTAAGAGAATGAGCTTTATGAGCTTTAAGATTTTGCTAATAAAATTTCTTTGTGCTTCACTTAGGGATCTCACTTTTTCAAATATTGTGGGAAGATTTGCATTTGCTCTATCAATCTTCAATAAATCTGGTAAAAGTTTGAGCTGGATATTCAGCAGGGACATGTCAATATCGCCTTCATACATTGAAACAAGAGAACTGTTTTCAATTAATTTTTTTATATATCTGGTTGTTTGGATCTTCTTCAACATTTCAAAAGAACATTTTGCATTGTTCCATAATCTACAAAGTCAGATTTGTCAAACTTGTCAGTAATAAATGTTGTGACAAAATTGTATGCATCAAAGAACTTTGTTCTGCACATTTCTTTTGTGGAGGGAAAGTTCTGCTCATTTGCTTATACATGGCCAAAGAAATCAGTCAGACATTTTGGATGTTTCTGTTTTCTTAGAAGACTGGAAGAAGTTGTTTTGTTTTTGTTTCTAAAAAATTTTAATTTAGCACCATTTCTAGTCTACATTTATTTAACAGTAATTCTCTTTAGTCTTTATAAAAAATCTTCCAAAAATAAAATGTACTTTTCTGAAACTTTATTTGAAGAATATTAGCTAATTTAAAGTATAATTAATCTGATTTGAAACAACTATTACTTCAAGTGTAAAATATTGTAGAAATGCAACAGTAGCTGTTTATTTAAGGAGTTAGCATTCTGACAGGTTGATGAAAGATCTAATATTTTCTATGGAGACCATATGTGAAAAACTTAATTGAAAAAATGGCAAGTGTCTTCTTTTACATAATATTTAAGTATTCAGTAATCTTAAAAATTAAGGAAATTATTCTCTGTAACCTAATATTTATCAATATTAATAAATTTTGGCCTTAAATTTACTACATTTATTGATTTTATTTCTTGATAATGTCATGTATGATCTACCGTATTCATAAATATGGCTATTTTATATACATGAAGAAAAAATTCCAAATTCTTTTTTAAAAAGCTGGAATTGATGGTGTACTAAGCTTTACAAATTATGATTAGTGAATATAATTTCTCTATGATTTTAACCCCCTGCCCCAATTTTTCTTTAATTTACTAATTACTTAGCTGTCTTTTAGATTAAAAAAACATGTAAATCTTAAATTTTAAAGATAAATGATTAAAAGAACTAAATTTCATTAAAAATAATTTCCCAACATCATATTTGCTTTAATTAGGAAATTAAAAATTGAAAAATAAAATATCACTATCCTTCAAGATTTCTTACATTTTTTTGGATAATTTTTGTGGTTCTAATGAAAATAAAAATTACATTTTTAATTTTCTTTTTTATATAGATTTTAAAATATTTTTAGATGATTTTCATATAATTGATTTAAACTTTAAATTCTTGTTTTATTATTTCTATTTCGATTGACATTAAAAAAGATGTTATTAAAATTTTCACATTATTTTATAAATAAATATACTAAAAATATTAAAACCTGGTAGAATTGAAGAGAAGTGTCATGACTTTGAAGAAAATGAAATTGGACATTAGTTCAAAGCAAACAAAAACATCAGGAAAATAAAAAAATACTTACAATTACTTGTGTATCATTATTATTGGTCCTTGTGGGAATTCATTGTATTTTCGATTGCTTCTTTTTTAATTTATCTTGATTAATCATTTTGCTACTTTTGGCTATTTCAACTGGTAATATGAGTCAATATTCTGTAGGATATTGCTGAATTGGGTTGCATTGGTTATCAGAAAACTTTGAAAATAGAAACGAACAGACTGAAGTCAAGTGTATAAACAAATAAAGTATATTTATTTGACATATAGGTGGCGAGTTCTTTATATTTTGGGGTAATGAAAATCAGTTCATGAGTCAGGCTGTTAGTAGCCAAGAGTGATCAATTTCAGAAGTGGGATTGTAGGGTCACTGTAGAGCTGTTATCTGTCAAAACTGGGATTGGTCCTAACAAGGACAGAAAATGTGTGAAGTCAATGACAGCTTAATGCAACACGCTTGGCTGGTTTTATGGTAGTGTTCTTTCATCATAGTTTTGAATCCTTAGTTAGTTCTGTCTTGAGCACTTTCTGTTTCAAGTCCCTCTCACTGTTTGCCTCTAGGTGTCAGTTTATATCCCTTTTGATGAGGCTCCAAAAACATGCAAATCTCTTTTTGTTAAATTATTTGATTGGCTGAAATTCTTTTTTTGGACACCTTTCTTATTTTATTATAGCAGAAGTTATGTGTGGATCCTACTTTGTTTTTTGTGGGGTTTTGCCACAAATTATTTATTTGCTGAACTGTCAATATTCAGTGTTTTTCAGTCTGAATTAGTTTTTTTGTCTTTTTACTCTGTGACGAATGCAAGCCTACATATAACACCCATCCCCTTCCCACACCATGACCTAAATCACACATGCATAGGCGAAAGCTAAAAATAAATCCAGCAGCAGCAGCACGCGAACAGCAGCAATGCGATTGGTTCAGAGCAGCCAATCAGCAAGCAGGAAATTAGACGCCAAAAGTGAAGAGACGCATGTGGTGACTCTAGAAAATTAGTAGCAGGCCAGCCATTGACGAGTGAAGTCACATCAACTGCAAGCTCTGAATAATAAGCTGAGACCGCACGTTCCCTGAGGCAGAGAAACAAATCAGATTGTTCCAGTGCCGAGAATGTAAAAGGGTCTAACGCAGTAGGCCTTCGCAACTCAAATATCATCATCTCAAGGAGGAATCCTGAATTCAAACCCCGAGGCAGAAGGCATGATCCAGATTGAGATCTAACCTCCAATCATCAGAAAGAAATACAAATAAAAAAAGAACGGTTATCGAAATTGTCCACTAAAGCACAAAATATCAGATAAGTTCCTAAACCCCATCCCCGATATTATAATAGCTTGCAACAGTACAATAACATTATGTTCGTGCAAACACCATTACATATGTAATATCAGATTATTAATATTATCCCATTACATATGTTGAGTACTGCATTCGTTATCGCTCATTTTCTCCCAACTTTGATTGGACGCAATATTTCATGCTATCCATTTATGTTATTGTCATTTGTCCCATTTTCATGTTATTCAAAGTGTTATATTTGTTAACATTGATTGTTTCATTTGTCTTTGGTCTACGGTCAGTCGAATGTGTCATTTAGGGGATCCGGGAAAATTAAATTCAATTAAATCCTAATTGAATTAATATTTATTTTTTTTATTTTATCTATTCCGCCGATGAAGCAACCCTAACCCTTATTCAAGAATCCTTTAACTGAATGTTAATTGAGAAATAAAAAGGAATATCATCGTACGGAATATATTGATCCTAAACTGGCGTTATCCACCTATACGATAATAATGTTTCGGGGTGGATCTATGATACCTTCTTTTATTTAAGAGAGAAATATATAGAGAGAAAAATAGAAAAAGAGATAGTGATTTTAAGGGAAAGCAAATGCTTCATTTTAATTTGAATTCTTTTCTATTTGTTTGTACATATTTATTTTTATATTTTATTTTATTTTATTGGACTCACCACAATTCCAAATTAAAATGAAAACACACCCACATAATAAAGAGAAGTTACTATCATTGTACACCTTTAAAGAAGAATTCTTTCATCAGGGTTTTATGAAAGTTATATTCTTCCTTGCGTTGATGGTTTTTTTTCTTTCTTGTATTTCTTTCTTTATTGTATTTTGTTAAAATAAAACCCTGTAAAAAATACTACAATTGGCAAAAATTTATTGGAATAAATTTAAACATTAACAGTCATAAGAACCATGGAAGGCCTTTTAAAAAGGTTTCATTTAACAATATTTAATGCTTGCTCATACTGTCAGTTTTAAGTATTCAATGTTTGTTCATATTCTTTAGATATGACTTCGAATCTAAAGTGAAGTAATTGCAAAAAACACCTTTTAGTTCATTAGAGAACAAAATAGATTTATATTAGGTAATAGAAAAATAGTAAAAATTAATCATGAGATAATACAAATTTAATGCCATCATGATGACATACAGTGACATGCAGAAGTTTGGTGATGTTTAGGGATGATTGGATGCCCAGGGCCTTCACACCCTCTGTGCCCACCTTTTGAACTCTACTGATGACATATACTTATGAAACTAATAAAATTTGCTTTTATTTTTTACAGATAAACAAAAAATGGGATATTGCTTTGCAAAAAGATATTCCTCAATCTCTGCATGAAGTAAGTGACAATCTTCAGTTTATTTATATCCCTATTTAACAGATATGATTAGCCTTATATGTATGTGTATGTGTGTTTTCTATGACGTTATTTGCATCTAATGAGGCCTGCCTTTGAAAAGCAAACACAATCATATTTGTCACACAAAAGATTCCCTTATTTCCTTTTTGGGGCAAGAAATAACATCTTCCATATATTTACCAACATGTTTCATTTTAGCATATGCAAATCAATAGTTTTTTAAATTCTACAGCACCTATCTGATGCAAGATATTCCCATGTGTTAGTAGCAATGTTGAACTTTTTAGTGTGTCTTAGATAACCCTTATACCACTTTCATGGCATGCAGCAGTGGTATTTGCCTTGCACTAGTTCGCCATACAAGACTTGTTTTGGCATACAGGTATCCTCTAAGCAGACCAAGTGACCAAACCATCTAAGTCAATGTTTCATAATTATGGACCAGATACTCATCATATTGGCCAGCAGGCATATTAGTTTGCCATTAAATTCTCAGGAGAGAACACAAGCAATACTGGTGGAAGTGCTTAAGATGCATCCATACAACAAAATTGTTAAGACACATGACCTGTAGATTTCTACTTTTGTTGTAACTTTATGATAGATTGCAGCTAAAGTCTTGACTCAAGATTTCCATGTTTCACAAGCTTTAGAAAGTTGATTACTGACTTCATCTTCAAGGGTGTTGAGTCTGGACAGGATGTTACCTAAGTAGATAAATGTATCTACACCTTTCAATATTTTACCCATGGTATATATATATATGCTTGGCCTGATAATACATACTGTTTAATTAATAAAAATGGGGTGTCTATTTAAAAAATGTCCATAATAATAACAGTTGAAGTAATAAAAACGTCAGATCAAAAATAAATCCATTAATTCTTTAAAAATTGTTCTATTTATGTTTCGGATATAAAACTTAGCAGATATAGTTTTTTGAGAAAACAACTTAAGTGAAAGGGATGTGCATTCCTTAAAAAGGGAAAATAGAGCTTTGCTTACTGTGGTGATCTTCATGGATTAAAAATATGCTTATGTTAGTGTACAAAACAGAGCAGATATGGATGTTTTGAGAATTGGCAGAGAATGTGAGTTTTGTTTAACCAGAATTTTTACATGGCCAAATCAGTTAAGCATGTCAGATCTAATGACAGTTCCCCATAGTAGATGCAGGTTTGAATCCAACCAGAAGATGCATATTTTCTGACAAGATTTCTTGAATATTCAAGCTGGTAAATGTAATTAGATAAAAATACCATTTAATTAAATAAATGGAGCATTTACACAACTATGAGTATCCATCTAAAATAACATTTAAGCAAAACAAATTAAAGATATGTCAGATTCAATTCATTTCATAAAATATATATACATATATAACAAAACAAAACAAAACAATGAACACTATATTATTTTTTAAAAATATGTGTGTGTATATATATATATATATATATATATATATATATAATTATAATAAATTGCACATATAGTACTGGCATTAATAAAATGGTGCTCAACATAATACAACAAAGCTATTAAGTATATATTAATAAATATACATATTATCCCTCACCAATAGCACAACTCAGAGTTTCATGCATGACGCAATGCTCAGGCATTGAGTATAGATTGACCATTACATAATTTAAATTTTAAAAAATATATGGTTATCGCAAGTGGGATTACGTTTTTTTTTTAATTTTAAAATTTACATTTGGCATTTAAAATAAATGGGATATATGTAAAAGAGAAAAGAAATTATTTTAGAGTTGTGAATATTAATTTTTTACTTTTATATTAAGCATAAAAGGAAATTACTTTAAAAAAAAACAAACTGTAATTTACATTAAAAATTAATCTAGATCAACCTATTTAAGCAGATATTTATTTTTATGCCTACATGTAACCATCAATCCATTTCTTTTGTTTAATAACTGATGGTAGTGCTAATATTTAGTTTGTGATCTTTAAAAAATTTTATCAGTTCCTTTCTCAATTAGTCTATATTTTGTGAACTTGTTTTACAGAGGAGAATTACACTGTCATCTCTATAGAGTCCGATGTCCTTAATGTTGATATATATATATATATATTTTTTAGAATTGATTTTTTATTAACCCAACAGATTTTTAACACTTTAAACATTATTTTTAATGGATACTCATATTTGAGTAAGTGCTCTATTTATTTATTTTCAACTATCAGTTTGAGAAATCTTATTAAAAAAAATTTGCACTCTTCAGCAGGATATGAACCTGCATCCATCAAGGCAAAGAGAGCTACTGTTAAACCTGGCATGCTCTAACCAACTTAGCCACAAAGTGTAGTTGGTCAGGTGTGGCCAAATTTTGTGCCTTGAAGCAAAATTACTTTCGTCATAGTGTACAGTTTTGTATCTAAACATAAACAAAGAGAATTTTAGAATGGATTTTTTTTTTATTAATCTGACAGATTTTTATCACTTTAAACATTATTTTTAGTGGGTACTTGTATTTGAGTAGTCACTCAGTTTATTTATTAAACAGTATATTTCCAGTCAGTATCTGATTTCGTTTGAGATTGATAATACTTAAAACATTCAACTCACAATATCTTGTGTATTTCTGGTCCAATCTTAAAAATATTCATATGGCTGGAAAGAAAATAATATAATCTTTCTAAATATGCAATTTTTATGTGCTTTTATTCATTGAATTATTTTTTTACAACAAGTTAAAACAGTATTGCTTCAACCAAGCAAAAATGTGAAATTATTTTTTTCAAGACAAAATTTTACATGTTACTTGTTTCACAAAATCAAAGTGACCAATTTTTATCAATATTCTTGAAATTGTACACTCAATTAGAAGACAACTTAAACTACAACCAGGAAGATGTTCATTTCTTCTCTGATCCAAGGAAGCCATTTCCTTCAAAAATTATAAAGTAAGCAAAAAAAAAAAAAAGAAGAAAACGGCAGTTCTTTTCTGCTACGCCAGTCAACTATTATTGGGGTTTTGCAAATAAATTTCTTCTAAACAAGGAAAATCAATGAGTTATTTTTCCCCTAAATAAATTTATGTTGTTATCTAGCAAATACACATAAAATTAAATATTAAAAATACTTGAAAGTTTTTAATTTAATTTTTAGAATGTCTATATTTCCAAATCTGCGAGTATCACCTGTTCTTTTTTAGATACACATTTTTAAACTGAAATTAAAAACTATTTTAATCATTTTAATATAATCTTACTTAGCGTATTATTTGCCAGATAAAACCATAAAGTAAAGATATTTGTAAAAATAAAATGAATTAATTTTCCTTGTTTAGAAGAATTTTATAGACAGAACAGTAACAAACACACACCAAACATTAGTGGCTAAAAAAGAATAATTTTTACTTTGGGTTTAAAAAAATGACTTGCAGTTTTGAAAATATGCACATTTTAAAACTGAGTTTAAAACTTACTTTATTTTTTAATATCCAATTTTATGTGTATTCACTAGATAGAAGCATAATTGTATTTGTAGAAAACAGAGACTCACATATCTGGAAATATACACATCTTAAAAATGAAATTAAGAACTATTTTAATTATTCTTAATATCTAATTTAGGTGCATACCCTAGATAAAAAACAAATTTATTTATTAAAAAAAAAATTTTCATTCATTTTTCTTGTTTACAACAATTTTATTTCGTGATTGGTGTAATGGCTTACTAGAAAACCCTTACAAAAAATCCTTACCTTTTGCAATGAAGTACAAGGTGGATGCAGAAAGTTAAAGAGGGTATAGAAACTGTGACATTTTCAGATTGGGCTGCAACAGCATTACAATTACTAAAACCAGATAGCTCAGTCCATTTGTGTGGTGACTATAAAATTAAGCAAGTAAACTTTGACTGATAAAATATTTGAATTTTTGTCAGGTAGAAAAAATGTTTGTTAACTTAGATTTAAGTCAATCCTATCTGAAATATACTATAATCAGCATTACAATCAACTATCATTTGGGATTTCAAATGTGTCAGTGATATTCCAGCAAATAATGAAGAGTATTATGCATATAACTTACTGCTTGGAATGAAGTGAAACATATAGAAATATAAAGTTTTAGACCAAATACAAAAACCTGAATTATGGTTGAAGTTGAACAAGTGTAAATTTATGCAGTCAAAATAACTTACTTTGGACATAGGTTGTCTACAAACAGCTTAAAACCTATGCCTCAAAAAATGAAAGCTGTTTATCAATGACTCAATGACTAGAATTCAGACTGTGGTGAAGTTTCATCTGTTCTGATAGTTAATAGTCCTTATATCAACAAGATGTTTAAGAAATTTTTGAAGAGCCACATCAAATGTATTTGTGTCTCCATACCACATATCAATTAATGGTATAGCAGAAAAAGTTGTCCAATAGTTTAAAAATAATGTTTTCAATGGACAACATTGATAATCAATTAGCAAGATTCTTGTTATTATTTACATTATTTTAACTTGAACTATTGTACTCATCTTTGTCATTATCACAATATTTTAGCTGCTGTGCCCTCTGGCCTTTATCACATGCTTATCAATCTGGGTAACTTTCAGGGTATTTTGAACTGAATCCTTTATTTAATCTAGTACCATGAGTGTCTGAGTTGGGTGTCAGGAAGAGCATCCAGCCATGGAAACCATGTCTCAAATTATTATGACAAGTCTCAGTGTGTTGATAGGCAAATGTGGAGACATAAACTGAGATCCTCTATCAGGCAGGACCTACCTTGCTTTGTGAGAGATTAATCCTGGTCCTGCCTCAACAAAAAAAAAAAACATGGCTATGTTGATGATGGGTAGATTGTTCTTGTTCTGCTGACCATATTTAGGGATATTGCATCTAGTTTTTATTTAATACTGCTCTGCTATTGCTTGCCCTGTTTCCCTGAATCTGAGTCTGCATTACCTGGCCCAGGGATTGAACTCACAATTACTAAATCACCAAAATGATATTAGGCAAAATAAATTCTCAGTGGTTGCTGGACATAGTGAAAGATAAACTGGGTCCTATGGTCCTTATTGATGGCACAATTAGATGGACAATAATCCAAGTGTAAATAATGTAAATAATGATAACTCTTCATCCCAGATATTCAGACAGGTTCTTGTTAGTATATTGAAAGACTCCTCAGCTATTAGAAATGCTGATGAATCAGAAGTTACATACTCAGTTGTATTTTATCTTTTTCAATATCACTTCATCTCACTTCAATCCCAGTGAAGAAGAAACAATGATAGCAAAAGCAAAGTTATGATCAACATGCGCATCAGTAAGAATTCCAAGGAGATTATTTGTGATATTATACAAAAGAAAATCTCAGTAGCTGCTGGGTATAATAAAAGATAAACTGAACCCTGTAATCAATGCAATGGGGCTATAAGACAGTCGAACTGTCAAGCACCATGTAGATCATTTGAGATTCAGATCTTGTGTTGCTACCAATACCTACAAGGCCGGTGTATATCAGTCTGGCCACAGATTTATCTTTATTAAAAGGAAAAAAGAAACTGATGTACATGAGATTTGTTCTCTAGTAGAAGTGCCATTTTTTTCTTCAGCAGAAGAGGACCCCAAACCTCTGGAAGACAAAGAGATTGTCTATTTCCTGTTTTAAGATGATCCACATGTATGATAAAAATTCCAGAGAAACTAAGAAAGGACTGACTCTTGTGAAAAAAAAACAACAGACCTTATACATAGACAGTTACTATTCATCCTGAGTGGAAAATTTTGTAATTATTTTATTGTAAACAATTTGATATTGGCCTGCTGTGTTGAGGTCAGGGATCAAATCTAGGACAGAAGGCAGACAGAGCTATGCAAAGGATACCATGTAAGTTGAGTGACAGTTTTCAGCTAAATAAATAATCATTTATATTCTAGTAAGTCTTTTGTTATTATATGAAGTTACCATAAATATGTATGATAGCAAATATATATGCAAAATATTGAATCCATCCGAGTATGGTAGACTTATGTTTTTTTATTTCTTTTGTAACAGGCTCTTTTGCAACAAAAGTTGGCTTGTGATGCTTTACGAGATGAGAAAAATAAACTCATTAATGACTTTCAGCAGGTAAGTTATTTTTAAAAAAAATAGAGAACAAAAACATGAAACTGAAAAAAATATTCCTTCAATCAACCTTTATTTAATAATTTTTGCCAGTAAAAACTCATCTTGACAACTATAGTGAAATAAAATATTTATAATTTGAACTCAAAGATTTCTAACAATGTACAGAGATATATACACAATATTTAATATTGGGCCAGCTAGCAAAATGCTTTATGCATCAATATGTCCTACAATTAATCTTTTCTTATTTTTCCTCAATATAATCCCATTTTTTTTTGTTCTCTGATTTTATATTGCATCCATTCATATTTATGACTCATTAACAATTATAAAGACAGAATGCATCTTTTTTTATTCCACTAGCAGCTTTTTTTTTGTCAGGGTCTTGATACCATTTCTACTGATTGGATCCATCTATTGGATTGTATCATTCTACTTCACACAAGTGTTATTTTGAAGAAAAAATGAAATCAATTTATGAAACACCTAGTAAATAATAACTGACATTTGTATATATCCTTCCCAGTGACATATTATGAGTTTGCCACCCCAAGTCCTCACAAAAAATACATATTGCACAGTGACTCACACTTAAAGTTATATATATATATATATATATATATTAAATACACACCAAACAAACTTAAATTTTATCAGTAACAGTTAAAAAGCAAAAACAACATATAGGGAAAAAAGTGTAAAAATTTAGGACCATTTTTATTTCTAAAATGAAAATTACAACTTTTCACAAAGTAACTTGCTTTTTTATTGGCAAATTCTTCAATGGTATTAAAAATCATTTCATCTGTCAACTGTTGCTCTATAGACTGTATCGCAAGATTTCTCAACTGCAAGATGCTCATAGTAGATCTTAAGTAATTTTATTTAGTTTCAAAAAAATTCTATTGTGAGGAAAATCTGCGGTATTATTACTAATTTTGAATCAAGTTCCCAAGGTTATACTTTTGAATAAACTGCAAAAGTTCAAGAGTGCCTTCTTTCCATGTCTGTATTCCGTCTTTAATAGTAGCAACAGCAATAAAATGCTGAAGTCTTTTTCTCTCAACATGGAACTCCTCTTTATCAATGTTGTTGTGATCTATTTGACACTCATATTTATCATCTAAAAGATTCAACAGTGTAAGGAAGGTATATTTCTCAAGTTCATGAAGCTGTTGAAATCTCAAAATTATTTATTGGATTACTCTGTCCAGCATTCATACAAGGAATCCCAACACAAAATATTAGTAAAAAGTGTTTTTACTCAGCTTGTGTTATTCAAAATAACAAGAGAGATAAAAGGTGCTGCCCATGGAGAAGACTGAACCCTCTAGCTACTCCACAGATTCTTCCTATCTTTATATACAATTTTTCCTGTCAGAATCCATCATTTATAAATCTACTATTCACCCATGCATTGAATATTGCTGTCATATCTTGTCTGGAACTCCTGTAATATATCTAGAGACTTTCAACAAAATTCAAAGGAGGGCCTGTAATGTTATTGGTCCTAACCTGTCTTCACTGTGTCATATCTATAATCATGGCAGGTGTTCTAATGTACAAATTTAACTGCAGTACTAGATTGGCATCTTGGTCTCATTGTTTTACTGTTGAATTAGCTAGATGTAGCCATAAGTTCTATTCCAATAATTTATTTTCTTGCATTTCTCTCCTATGAAACTTTTTTCCAGTTTCTTGCTTACCTGCCACCTACAATCTTCAAAAATTTAAATTCAATGTCAATTGCAATCTTCTGTCTTTCTGAATTCTCTTTTTTTATGTCCTTTCTCTTCACTAAAATCTTTTTATTCTCTTCCACTCTCATTAAGCCTTTGCATTTTAGTGTCATTATTGCCTTGCATGGAATGAATTGATGGAATATATATATATATATATATATATATATATATATATATATATATATATATAGTGAACGAGATATTTGAGCAAATTTGTGGCTTTCACAACACAAAGAAAGAAAATCACTTGTAACGCGTCAGGAAAATAACTCACGAACGCCGTAGCCAAAACTGCCTGAATTTTAACGCAGAGTTTGACCAAAGGATGAAGACATGGACACCATTTCCAAAATGCTGTCCATGTCTTCGTCCTTTGGTCGAACTCTGCGTTAAAGTCGGGCTCGTTGATCTTCAAAGTAGCACAGGTGGGCGGATCAGAAAACTTGACTTCGCCTGCCTCTGTAATGCGTACGCCGCCCAGCTCCTTAATAATGTCCATCCCAAGGAGCAGATCGAAACCTAATAATGCGCTGTCCACGACCAACACACTGACTGTGCACTAGTATCACCACTGAATTCAGGGATCAGTTTTATATCGAACGGTCTTTCCGCCATCTTGCGAGAGACAAAGTAAATGCCGAAATAGCTTGAAGAGTAAGTGTTCTCAAAGCAAATTTGTGGCTTTCACAACACAAAGAAAGAAAATCACTTGTAACGCGTCAGGAAAATAACTCACGAACGCAGTAGCCAAAACTGCCTGAATTTTAACGCAGAGTTCGACCAAAGGACGAAGACATGGACAGCATTTTGGAAATGGTCGGAAAATAACCCACCAGAAAAGCTCCAGAATCGAGTGTCAGAATATTCGGTGCCCGAACGCGTCAAGGAAGAATACCAGCGCGAATTGCAGGTGTGGCTGGATAACGGATGGCTGACTCCGTATCCCGAGGAAGAGCTTGGTCCTCCAAGAGGTCTCATCCCATTGATGGCCGTGGTACAAAAGAACAAGGAAAAAAGTTCGTGTTTTGTGTGCGATCTGCCGGGGAGGGATTGCCAAAAAGTCGTCAGCAAAACTCTTATAGGAACTGAATGAACATGTAGACACATACACAGCTCATGCTGATGTGTGTGCACAAAAATTGAGAGAATGGCGAACGAAGGGATCCAATGTGTCTGTGATTGACCTTCGAAAGGCCTACTTGCAGGTACGCGTGCACCGGTCACTGTGGCCATTTCAGACGGTGATCCTTAATGGGACGAGGTACTGCTTAACCCGAATGGGATTCGAACTCAATGTGGCGCCAGCCATCATGAAAGCCATCGTGGATGCTGTGCTATCCCAGGATGAGACAATTAAATCAGCGGCGTCAGCCTACATTGGCGACATCTACATCAACGAAACCTTAGTACCCGCTTCACAGGTGAGAAAGCATCTTGCTGACTTTGGGCTCGAATGTAAAAACCCAGAACGACTGGAGGATGGTGCTCGGGTGCTTGGCTTGCAGGTCTGGGGGAGCACAACATGCTTTACTGGAAACGTGGAAGCGAGCTCCGGACATTCCCAAACACATGACCCAACACAGCGTGTTTACCGTTATGTGGAAAGCTGGTGGGACATTTTCCCGTGGGCGGGTGGATCCGCATTGCAACTGCATTTATTAAACGTGGGGTGACTGCTGTCACTTCCGGCTGGGATGACACAACAAATGATGCCCCTTAGACACATGATGGGAAGTCATTACTAGGGTGTGTCAAGACGACCAACTGCGGATGTGAATTTAACGTCTGGGTTGAGCTCCCTTGCAACAGGCGTGTCTCTTGAAGTAGGTGACACTGTCGTGGAAGATGCATGTTGATTTGCATCCTGAGAAGGATACGCAACATATCAACCTGTCAGAATTAGATTGTTATCAGGGGAGTTTACCCTTCAATGGAATGCAAAGGTATTGCATTTATTCACGGATTTCGCATGTGTATAAGTGGATATCAGACACTCTTACGGGGAAGGCTAGGATACATACAAAGGCTGCGGCGAGATGCTCATTGAAGGAGGCTAGACACACTAGGGGAAAGTTGGTAAGTGAATACCACTTATCTGTAGACATACAGCTGGTCAGATCACAGCAGAACAAGGCTGATACTTTAACAAGGGTACCCCAAAAATGGCTTGACGCTATTAAGAAAGAGGTAGAGCTGGTAGAACATGTCTGTGTAACATCAGCGAGCAACTATAACTCAGATTTACTAAAATCTGTGCATTGCCAAAGCGGACATCCCGGTGTAAAACGGACCTTATATTTCGTGAGGCAGATTTATCCCTCGGTATCCAAAGCTGCTGTCAGGGCAGTGGTCAGAGGATGCAAGGAGTGTCAGTCCATCGACCCAGCACCTGTGCAATGGCAAAAAGGACAAGTGAGTGTAAGCAAGGTGTGGCACCGTGTTGGAATGGACATCACCCATTATAACGGACATCATTATTTAACCCTGATTGATTGTGGCCCAACCGGGTTCACTATTTGGCGGCATCTGCGTCGACAGGATTCCGCAAGCGTCATTGACCACTTGGGGTCATTGTTCTTTGAACGTGGACCTCCAACGGAACTCCTCACTGACAACGACACTGCATTCCGCAGTGGACTATTCAAAGATTTTGTGGCTTCGTGGGGAGTACACCTCAGATTTCGCTGCGCATATGTCCCATCAGGGAATGGCATAATCGGCGATGTCGCCGGAGCATCAAAGAATCGCTGCTAGGAAGCAGTGTTCCATAATGGAGGTGGTGTATTGGTACAATGTTACTCCGAGAGACAATAATGTATCGCCCTCAACTGCGCCCAGCCAACATGATTTATCAGTACAAAGTCCGGTTACGAGGCATTGACGCAACGCGTTCAACTGAACGGATAAACGAGCGCGCCCGTATGACTTGGGCAATCGGCGTGTGGGTGAAATCTCCACATAGCCGATGTACAACCCGGTACGGGTGGGGCATGTCACTGGACTAAGTAACTCGCGTTCTGTGCTGGTTGATGGCATACCAAGACACATAAAGGACTTGCGTCACTATGTAGGTACAGATACGTCAACAAGTGACACTAGCAGTGAGTGCTCAGAAAGTGAACAAATAATTACCATCGGAGGTAGGGCTAGCACCTCTTCAGATGGTGAAGACTCTGTGCGTGAGGTTGTCAGACCAGAAGAATCCTCAGAAGAAGAAGCTTCAGAACATTCTTCAGATGATGAAGACTCTGCGCATGAGGTTGTCAGATCAGAAGAAACCTCAGAATATAACACACAATCTCCTCCAACAGTCGCCCGCTCGGAGAAGCTTAAGAATAAAGAGGCCCGCCCATGAGTGTCACTTATGTGACGGGGGGAGTGTAGTGAACGAGATAATCAAGTACCCGGAAAAAAAAGTTTCGTGTTTTAGGTGCGATCTGCGGGGAGGGATTGCCAAAAAGTCATCAGCAAAACTCTTATAGCGCAGACCAGTTCCACCTTTCGATCCATTCAACCACAGAGACATTGGATCCTTCGTTCGCCATTCTCTCAATTTTTGTGCACACACATCAGCATGAGCTGTGTATGTGTCTACATGTTCGTTCAGTTCCTATAAGAGTTTTGCTGACGACTTTTTGGCAATCGCTCCTCGGCAGATCGCACACAAAACACGAACTTTTTTCCGGGGTACTTGATTATCTCGTTCACTACAATATATATATATAATTGGTAGATTTTTTTTATTTGTTCACTATACATGACCAAAACTTTTCATGTGGAACCCTCAAATTTGATATGAATACTTATTGACCCCCAAAGGAAGATTTTGATGTAAAAAAAAAAAAAATACTGGTTCTTTATGAAGGAAAGAAATATCCAACTCTTTCTGGTTATGTGGATTTATCATTAACAGCCACAATTACCGTTTGTAGCTGTTTGGTGTAAGACTATGATTTCTCTATTATTAATGTCCAGACAAGAAAAATATTTGTGTCCTTTGAAAAAGCAATCTCATTGAACAATTTTTCCCTCAAATACTTTTTCTACTTTTTATCGTACTTTTTTATTGGAAACTTAGCAGGAACAAAATGAAACTATTTTATTTTTTTAGGCATTTAATGCAAACAAAAAATTCATTTATATCTATAACCAATGAACCTTGCTAACAAAGATTGTAAAAAAGCCATTTCTTAGTTATATCTTTCATTTCATTTATTTAGGCAGAAAGTCTTTCTTTGAGTATAAATCTGAGACTTAATTAAGATTATTCCCTTTTTATCAGATTGAATCATAAAGAATTTCCATTTTTGCTTATCAATTTTATTCTTCAAAAAATAAAGTACCATTACATTTTATTCAGTCATGTATTCACCATCACTTATCAAGCAGTTCTTCGATACCTTTTGAGTAAAATTCTCTAAAAGTTTTCACCAAACTCTTGGATCTGGATTTTTTAAAGAAAGTTTTCTTTATCAAAGTATTTTTCAGCAATCAAAAAAGGTAATAATCAGTTAATGCAAAGTCAGGTGAATATGGTGGGTAAGGTTGAACAGACCAAGAGAGTTCCAAAATTTTTTCCTGTATTCTTGTATGCAGCCTTACATTTTCATGGAAAAGAACAACATTTAATCCACTGTGTACACTGACACTACTGTGCAAAAAAATAAGATATGTTAGTTTAATTTAAATTTATTCTTAATATGATTAGTAGTTAGGATGATATATTTGTTATAACAATGTGTTCCCCAAAACGGAAATTACTTATGACTTAACCTAATAATACCACAGACATGGAAAAGTTTGCTCACCTTTATGGCAACCATTTAAAACAGATATAGATATTTTTCCTTTTTTCAGGAGCTGAAAATGTTTGATGACCGTTATGTGAAGGATTTGAAGAAACAGGCAGATGACATTGATTTATTAGTAGAGAGAATGGAAGAACAACTGAAAACACAGAACAAATCACTGAGAGATGAGCTTGATCTGATTGAGGTAAAAACACTCACAGAGATTTTCACAAAAGTTTTTAACTGAAGTTTCTAAATTTGTGATGTCTTTTAAAGTGACATGTCATCTATGTTGGTTGTTCATTATGAAATGAGTTTTCTTTCATCTTTTGAAAAATACAATGACAAGATTCCTGTGATAAAATAATAGATTTCATTAATGTAGTTTCTGTTGGAGAAAGTGAAATAAAAAAGAAAAGACTCTGTAAGGATCAAAAGAAAATGCACAGAGTTTTAATATATACAAAATAAATTTTCATATAATACAATATATATACAAAAGGAGAGACTGATAAGTTAGCCTAGAGGTTCAACACTTTAAATGTAAAAGAGATGTTGAATGTTGGTTGGGTGTATGGATAGCACTGAATGTTGACTTGATTCTTGTGTGGGTTTGATGTGAGGACACAGGGTATGGTCAGTGCATGTTGGTTGATCAAGGTCATGATGGTAGGCCATTTCATTGATTGATAGGCCTGTTCTGTGTGATGGCAGTAGCTTGTCAAGGTGTTTGCAAATGTTAAGAGTCAGGAGAAGTCACAAATCTGACATGCTGATCCATAGGATGCGAGCTTTAGGAGTCGGAAGAAGTCTCGAATCTGACATTGCCGATGTGTAGGATGTGAGCATTAAGAGTCAAAGTTGAGATGTTGTCCTGTCAGTATTTGTTGAGGTGACATGGTGTCAAAATTGAGATATTATCATGTTGGTATTTGCCAAAGTGATAGTGTCATCGATGATGGAGGCTTGTAGCTGGGTGGTGTCAAAGTTGGATAGTCAGTCACTTGTGGCTGGATATTGATGAGGTTAAGCTGGATAGTCGAGGTTGTTAGTCAAGCCTGAGAGTGTTAACGGTCATTGAGAGGTGGTGGTGACGGTCACAGTGGTGGCAGTAGCAGCAGCAGCGGCTCCCTGCATGACATCTGGTGGGCCAGGTCACAACTGCTAATGTTGTCCTCAGAGACCTGCTTTTAATTGGGTCTCATAGTCCCCAGGGACATCTCTTTTTCATGTTGGGAATGATCGTGATTGGCCACTGTCGGAGCTCACTTCATAGACCAGACATGATGCATAGAGCCTAATGTGCAAAAAACAACTTTTGTTATTTCGTTTTCTGCCTTCATGGTGTTCACATCTAGCCAGCATGCAGATTGAATCAAAAAGAGATCTAATTGCGACAGAGTCTAACACTTTCAAGGCAAATTCAAACATAGGCTAAATTTTATGGCAGATAAAGACAATTATTCCTAAAAACCTGTGGCGGACATGAGACAGAACCTGGGACAAGCACAACTGGTCGCGACTTGCCTTGTCCCCGCCAAAAAAGAGCCCGTATTTGCTTAGCATGTAAAGCTACTGCAGTTGAAATGAGGGAAAAAAAGCACTTACCGCTCTGACGTAATCCATCCTCGGCCAGATAATGTAAAAAAGAATGAGGGGGGACTGGCATCGCATTTTTATCCAATAACGATGCAATGCATTATGGGACATGGACACAATGCATTATGGGACATGGACGCAATGAATTATGGGATCACAGGAAGACGCAAGGGATTATGGGTACATGAACAACTATAAAAACAACTACTTTTTTCCAAGTCGGCGAGTTCTTCGAGGGACGTTCACGGTTGACGGCTAGAACGGGCAGTTAGTGTGATTTGGAGACAGAACTCAGGAAGGAACGACTCAAGTTTGAAATACCAGTTGGGAGAGCTTGAATTTACTCGCTGGTTACTGTTTTCTTCATTCGCCTCAAAACCCTATTCATAGTGTAGGTCAAAATAAATGAACAAAGGAATTAATATGTTAATATTATATATATGTTGCATGTTAACTTTACATCAGTTTATCACCATTTGTTGTGGCCACTACCTCTGGTTCAGCTAAAATCAATAGCAACCAAAAATTTTCACAAGTAAATGACAGACAAACATTTTTGTTATAAATTAAAAACAATAGAGAGACTTTTGAAAATGGGACTGATTGTCTAAGGGAGGTAATCCCAGTTTTGTAATTATTTATGCTTATTTTATTTTATTAATTTTATTGTTGTATTGGTTCCTACAAGTGAAAAATCTTGAAAATTCATTTCATCAGTGAGGTATATCTTTGGATATAAGGATTATGATTTTCTTTTTGAATGGCTCTGCTAAAATTATTCCTCTTTTAAATGAACTACCTCTAGAAAGTTAATTTTAAATAACTAAAATTTGATAAAGCAAAGAAAAATGGATTAACTAAAAATAATTAAAAATTTTTAAATTAACTATCTCTTTGCAGAGAGCTTTTCTTTCAGAACGAGAAGAAACACTAGAATTACACAAGAAAAAATGGGAGGAGAAATTGGATTATCGCCGTATGAAAGAGCAAGAGTATCTTGAGGCTCGTCAAAAACGGGTGAATGATTTTGAGGAACAAATACATCAAGTACGGCTACAGGATGCTGAAGAATATCAACAGGTTAAAATTAAGCTGGAGACTGAAGTGCAGGTAACATTTTTATTTTTTTGTCAATTCTGTTCTGTACCCACTATCTTTCTTTCACATTAAATTAGAGATATCTTCTAACATTTACAGTTGTAGGGAGTAATCTGGTAAAGAACACAAGTCATTTAACTAGTCACACTAGGTTGGGCATTATATT
This sequence comes from Acanthosepion pharaonis, assembly GCA_903632075.3. NCBI lineage: Eukaryota > Metazoa > Mollusca > Cephalopoda > Sepiida > Sepiidae > Acanthosepion > Acanthosepion pharaonis. Next base: position 121,534 of record CAHIKZ030003486.1, read on the forward strand.
TGTCTAAAAACCTAAAGTAAAGATTCATCCAATATCTGATATTTTTAAATCCTCAAGATCTATATAGTGTAAAGGATTATTATGTAATCTTACTTATTGTCAATATTTTATACACAGTAAATCTCAAAAAATAGATTAGAATTATGTTTTGGAAGTTTATGATGTATTTTACTTACAAAACTCAAATAACAAATTAGTATTAAATACTAAAAATGTAACTTAAAAATATTATTTAACAAAATAAACTTTTTTAAAATGTGCTATAGTTGGAAAAAAGTTTTAATAATATAAAAGAAATATAAAACAAATTATCAAGAGTTAAATTGAAACTGATTAGGAAAACAAGTTTAGATAACCAGAGTTTGATAACCAAAGATCTCACAAAATATTTATTTATTTATAATTGTATAATATCCAACCAAAAATGCACTTCAAAATTCTTCAAGCAAAATTTATACCTCTATCTTTACAATTTTCCTTACAGCAAAGAATAAGGTCCAAATGTGACTTTTCTTGCTAAGACTATTATTTCATTAACTTAGCACACATCCAAGTCTCCTCACTCATTGCCTTTATAAATAACTATTGAGTGAAAATGTAATCAAATAAATTATTTAAAATTATTCCAGCTAAGTAAGTTTTATGTCAAAAGAAAAAAAAATGATGTACTAATTTTGTGTATATATCTTTCTTTAATGAGGTTTATTTTGATTTAACAAAACATGAAAACTTTTATAAATGTATTATTGTATAATTCAGCAACTTTATTTCAAATAGATAAATGAGGTAGAAAAGTATTATTGGGAATCACAAAAAATAGGCTTATGTGTTTGGTAGAACTCAAATTTGTCCCACTTTTCTCACAACCACATATGACCATAGAGAAAATGAAATAAAATTGATAAATAAAATAATAATAATGAATAATAGAAAAAGAAATACATTTTCCCATGATGCTAAGGCTAAATGAACCTAAAATGATTACCCCACTTGGTTTAAAAAAATTTTGTCAAGTGACATTGTTGAAGCATATAAAAAAGGCAAATATTTCCTGCCTCATTTTCTTTCCCCCCTTTACTCCAAAATGTGAACTATGTGGTAGTTACATTCTCACTGGGGAATGTTAGTTTCCCCAGTTCACTGTCAACTGAACTCTCTTCCCACTTTCCAATGCATGACACTCACATGTTTATTTCAAAACCTCAACCTATGAAGTAAGTCAAGCTTTCTCTTTGGTTGTTCCAACTCAGCACTAGGATGACTTAAGTGTGACCAATACTTATACTGACTTACCCTAACATCTAGATCAAAAGAAAAAAAAAGAAAACAAATATCCCATAACCATATTCAAATCTCCCAGTGATAAAGTAAGTATGAATACAATACCTACCCTAACTTCCGGACCAAAGGAAAATGTACATACCAAAGATACATTGAAATCTTTGTTCCACTACAATCACCATAAAAAGAATAAATGCCCATAGTAGAAATTCAAGTTTTTGTATGCTTCTTCTTTATTGCTACATACAAACATACACCTTCACCTAAAATACACAACAACCTGTTAAATTCCACAAAGACAACAATAGAGACTTCCTCTTCTCATCCATTAGAAATCACCTTTCAAGCTCCAAATCCACTGAATGCATCAATCTAATAGAATAATTGTATTGATCTACAGAAGGACCCTAATATGGAAAACATTTCAGACCTCATCATGAGTAGAACAAGGAAGAAGTGAGAGTCTCAGTCTATTTAATCTCTTCCTAGACTATGCTCAGCACATTTACAAACACAGATGTGATGAGATGAGCACTGACCATTTAAACATTCCATACTGCATCACAAATGAGTCTACCAATAGAAGACAATGATCCTGCTTTCCCTCGAGAGGCCAATGTACTGTGATCTTGAATTGGAATGAAAGCATCCACCCTGAATCCATTATAAAAATACAAGATGTGGAATTAGTAAATACTAAACACTTCAGATACTTTGGAATATAGATCAGCTATAACAAAATAAGTATAGGAGAAAAAGAATTTGAAAATAAAATAGGCTGTGCCAGAGGTAATGTCACCCAAAACTGCTAATTGTTACAAAGCCAAAACATCAACCTGAAATCTCAAATCATTTCTTAAATAGCCATGTCAGACATTTATATGGATGCAAACCTGTTCATATATATGGTACCAAACCTGTTAAAAATATCTAAATTGTCAGCTGTATATAAGCTTCCTAAGAGGGGTTTGTAAAAAATGCCAGATGGTCTTGGCAAGATCATTCTTCTTTGAACATTGTGAACTGGCATTACAGATTCATAAACAAAGAATTGTACCAAATAACAGAAATCATGTCACTTGAAGACTACCAAGAGCAGCAACAACTAAAATGGATAGCACATGTAATGCAAAGAGAAATTGATGACATAATCAAGATGTTAACATTCCACACCATTTCAAATAGAAGGTTCAGAAGGAAACCCTTATCAATACTGGAAAGAGTGAAAAAGTTATTGAATCTGTTTTTCTAAAAAGTGTTTTAAGAGAAAATTGATATAAATTTCAACTGAAAACAGTACTGGCTGCTCGGTCAATGAATGCCAAAATGTTTTTCTTGTAGAAAAGGGCTGAAGTCATAAAGACTATAAATAGCTGCAGGCAGTTGAGTGCATACTACTTCCTGTGAGTCAATAACACTACACTACAATGGCATCACCACTATCTAAAGAACGGAATGAACAATTATCACTGGATAATTATGAATACGTATAAGTGTGGTTTTGGATACTAGCTAAAGCTAGAACAAAAAAAGCTGAAGGATTTGAAATCAGTTGGAGGGAGAAAACCAAATAACTGATCTCTTCTTGGCAACTCTTTGGTTGTGAAGCCATTATAAAATTATCATCAATTTCACAGTTGGAGGAAATGACATTTGACAATATAAGTCAATTAATAAGTGAAAAACATAGCACCCAAGAAAAAAAAACTAGTGAATGCAAAAGAGAGCTAAATTCATGAATATTTTTCAAAAAGTGAATGAACCATTTATTGAATATGTTCTTCATCTCATCTAAAACAGGCTACTAAATATTGTGAATTGGAAAACCAGTCACTTGAAGAGGATTTAATCCAAATGAAATTGGTAAATGGCCTTCAAAATGAAGAATATTGGCAAATGACTCTAATGCATTTACAACTGGGAAAGATATCACTAGAACAGTGTGTTAAAATTTGTTCAGCAACAAGAATTAATTTGAATATTTTATAGAACAAAAGTTACAGATCTCATAAAGGAAATGGACACATACATGATAAAGAAAAAAAGATAGAATAATGTGTACTTTTTGTGGTTGTCAACATCAAAGAGAAAATCAAAAATGTCTGGCATATAAAAAAAAGATGTGAAAAGTGTTTCAAAATGAATCATTTTAAACGTATGTGTAAATCTAAAAGAAAAATGTAAAGACGATCCAATAAATGAAGAGGAAATAAATGTGGATGTCTTTTCATTGAAAAAAAAATGAAAAGTTGTTATTAAAAATTCAAATCAATAATGTTTTATTGGACATGCAACTAGATACAGAAAGTGACATAGTTTTCCTAATTTCTTCCTGAAATTAGGAAAACCAAGATTAAAGAAAAGCCTTGTCCAATTGAATTAGTTTGATGGATCTGTGATAAAAATATTAGGCTATTTTGAAGCCTATGTGGAACTAAAAAAATAAGTTTGACATATTACCAATTATTGTGACAAACTGTGAAAAGAATCATGGTCTAATAGGAAATTATGTATTGAACATAAATTCAACAAAATTAGTAAACAAAGTTGTTAAAAAACTATGAAGCAAAGTTAAGACTAAAGGAAAATGTCTCCCCCTCATATTTTGAAGCAAAAAAGTGCCAGTCCATCAACTACCAATAGTTGTGGAAAAACTAAAAATATTACTGGAACAAGATCTATTTGAATGAGTTCTGCCACGACGAATCAAATGCTCCCCCACTCCTATTAGTAACTTTAAGAAAGAAGAATGGGGATATACATATTATGGTGAGTACAAAGTAAGTGTAAACCACAAAATATATGCAGACTCATATCCTACCCCCAATGTAGCATGGGCATTGAACTCCCTTTTGGGTATGAAAACATTCTCTAAAATCAGTCTAAAGTCAACATACCATCAAATACCTTTTGACAAAGACTTTAAAGCAGTTACAATAAACATGCCAATAGGCTTATGGAAAAGAATGCCATATGGAATTAAAACTGAAAGTGCGATTTTGCAAAGAGCTATAGAGCAAGTTATTGGTAGTGATAAAAAAAAAAGGATTTTGTGTTGGTGCTGTTAACGACGAAGAATTAAAATGGAAACTTCCAGTATGGTTTTTTGAAATTAAAAAATGCTGGATTAACAATTAACAAAAAAAAATGTTTGCAAAGCTAAAAAATATTTTTGGATATCCCATATTCAATACCAGACTAATCATTAATTGACAAAATATTAAAAGTTAAAGTACCTAAGAACAAAAAAAGAATTGGAGT
>CAHIKZ030003487.1:0-57500 GCA_903632075.3 Acanthosepion pharaonis
TTCTCATTTAATTCAATGAACCCAGACCAGATTCTCCAAGAACTGGAGGCTCATTGAGCGGTTACACATAACCCCGTCATTGGTACTGGGCATTATCCCCCAATTTAGGACCCCACAAGGCTGGGTGGTGGAGATGGCATACCAGCCATTGTCTTGAAGAAATGCGCGCCTGAGCTAGCGCCCGCCTCTCTAAACTGTATAATTACTGCCCCAAGGAATCCTGTTTTCCTGATTGCTGGAAGTCCTCATCCATTGTTCCTGTGTTTAAGAACTCTGGAGACCCCTCTGACCCTCTAATTACGTCCTATTAGTCTCCCCCCCCTTCAGCAAAGTCTTCGAAGCCCTAATCAATGCCGAAGTGGTAACCACCTTACATCCCATGATCTGCTCAGGACAAGCAATATGGTTTCCGCCACGCCTGATCTACAGCTGATGTGCTTACGGCCATCACTGAAACCGTCTACCTACAATCATTCCTGTCAAACCGTGAATTGAAGGTTGTTCTCAACGGATTCTCCTCCAGTTCCTATCCCACGAACGCAGGTGTTCCCCAAGGCTCCATCCTTGACCCCCTCTTTTCTTTATTTTCATCAATGACCTTCCTGACGCTATAGATTCCCAAGTTGGCATCTATGCAGACAACACTACAATTTACTCCTGCCTCAAAAACAAATCTAGTGTCAGTGACAAAACTAACCCGGCCTTGCGTCTTGAAATGGACCTCCAATCGGTTGTTAACTGGGGCAAGAATTGGCTGGTCAACTTTAACGCCACAAAAACTAAATTACTCTCCATTAACCACCACAGAGATCCTTCCCTGCCCCCCATTAAAATGTCTGATAGTCAACTTCCTGAGAGCAACTCCCTGCATCTGCTCGGTCTCACGCTGACTGCTGACCTGAGATGGAACAAATACATTGAGTCAATTGCTTCTTCCACTGCGAGGAATGTTGGCTCTCTGTGCCGTGCCAGGAAATTTTTCTCCCCTGAATCGATACTTCAAATATACAAAATAACCATTCGCCCTTGCATGGAGTATTGCTGCCATATATGGGCTGGAGCACCTTCTGCTTGCCTCGGAGTTCTTGACAAGATCCAGAGACGGATATGTAATCTAATTGGCCCTGACCTAGCCTCTCATCTGCAGTCACTCTCTCACAGACGCGCCATCGCCTCTCTCTGTCTTTTCTACAAATACTTCCATGGTAACTGCTCTGATGAGCTGCTTTCACTGGTTCCCAGACTCCATGAATTCAAGCGCCCTATGAGGCTGGCATCCCGCCCCACCCTTACACTGTAGAAACTTTCAAATGCAGCCGTCTCTTCTACTCCAATAGCTTCATACCTCGCACCTCTCGCCAGTGGAACACCCTCCCCAATTACTGCTTCCCAGAAAGCTATAATCTCCAACTATTCAAATGTAATGTCAATCGACATCTCCAGTTACCTTGATCTACCCACTATCCTTCTCCTCATCCTTTCTTCTATCACTCCTATCTGCTCTCGTTCCAAATCTTCCGCAACCCCTGCATCCTAGTGGCTTCACGCCTTGCTTGGGGCGTAATGCTTAAAAAAAAACAACAGAGATAATTTGTTTCGTGTTTATCTTTTGGAGACTTTGATAAGTAGGTTACACTTTGAAAGTTTTGGATATAAAAAAAAAAAAAGAAAATTCTTATTCTGATAATTGGTTTTTGTAAAGAGATTTTACAGTATTGGATTTCATTAAATTTAAACAACAGGCAAATATATTTTACTCATGATCTTAATTATTTAAACAAAGTGAATTGTTTTGAAAATAAACAAATTTTTCATAGACTACAATTAAAGCATCAACAAGACTTATGTGGATTTCTCAGAACATTCTGAATGATTTTCTAATACATAACATGGTGGGTTGAGTAGAAAAGTAAGTTTTTTGTTTTTGATTGACAGCAACTTTGAAGTTTTTGAACAACTAGTTTTTTCAATTCACAAAAAGAGAACACTGAGTATTTCTTCAAATTGGGGTTGTCATGTTATAAACATCAAGCTAATTGCTTTTTAAGTAATAGTAGCATTGTAATTCTGTCATTATATCCCAACAGACAACTTAAAAGGCAATTTATACTGTAGAATTACAAACCTGAGAAAAAAAAAAACATTGAAAATGTCAGCACATTCATTAATTTGATTAATTCTGGATGTTATTACCTTTTTTTTTTTTAAAAAAAAATTTCTTCCATTTATTTTATAATTTGAGATGTTAATATTGTGAAATAACACTCAATATATATTTTTATGGGTTGCCCTAATTTGACTTCTTTTTAATAATTCATTCCATTTTTTTTTTCAATAAAAAGTTTATTTCAACAAAAGAAATTTTTTCCTGATTTCATATTTATACTTACCATAAATAGTATCAGAGATTCAAGATAGGACTGGAGATATGCTCAGACTAATGGGTTCATAAAATGTGTTTCCATTCCTGAAAGTTATCCAAGAAACAGTAATAGATAAAAAATAGAACCAACTCTAATACATGGTTCTATTTCAAGAGTACTTTGGAAGGATTGAGCTTACTTGCAAAGGCTTCAAAGATTAGCATGATAACTACAATGTTGTTGAGTCTTCCAAAGACTTTATTGAAAGATTTTCAACATGGCAGCAACTTTGCCTTTTTATGGCACTTTCTTGTCCATTATCATTGTATATCAGTGAAAAATATACTATAAATTATGAAAATAAGTGGAAATTAAATGAATCACAGGAAGATTGAGTCATGCCTTTTTCAAGAAGAATCAGTATAAAAGTAATGACACAAAGTTATAACAGAACTCTTTGTTAAGTTCATTATCACCAGTTACCTCAAATTGTATCTATTAGTTAAGGCTGTAACAGTTGAGGAATTAATTAAAGAATGGAATAGTTGAAGTAAATTGAATATAGATTATACAGACTTCTAAATGGAAAGGGTTTGGGAGTTTAGGCAAAAAAAAAAATATATGTTTTACTTAAACTTGAACTCTAGCTCAAGTGCAAAATAAAAACTATTTCCATCACAATGCAGGCAATGCTGATAACTAGAATAATCCTGGAGAACTTTAAAGTAACTTATGAAATACTTATTAACTTGTGTTGCCAAATGTTATTTTGTTTGATATTCATTTCACATAGCAGTTAATATGAAATCCAGATTAGCAAATCTACAAATCTATTGTAATCATCTAGAGCAACATTCTTCTGCATTGTTTTTTTGTGTTCATTTTATCGGAACAGAACTATTTAGTACATTACAATCTGGAAAGAAAAAATTCTTTTATGTGCTGGCACATAAAATGTTTTTTTCTTTCATGTACCATGTCCATTCAGGCCCTCCACATTCTCCTGTCCCTTGTAGCCCTTAATAAGTTTCTTGTTCTGCCATCCATTTGCTCAAGCCCATTAAGTGTGCTATGTGTTGCTTTCCCTGTCCCTCTTTCTATCCTCTATCAGATTTTCCAAATCCTCCTTCCTCATTACATGTCCTAGAATTTTTAACTGTTTCTTCGGATCTTAAGTATAAGTTTCCTCTTTGTTTCCATTCTCTCAAAACCTCATTGTTCACATGTTCAACCCATGTTATCCTTAGCATCCTTCTGTAGAACTACATTTCTGTTGCTTAGAGCCTCTTCATTTTTTGAGGAGATTGTCCAACATTCATTGCCATACAGGAAAACAGATATCACATACTTTTCTTTGTTTCCAACAAAATTTGCCTGTCTCTTAATACTTTGCTTAGCTTTTGGAATGTGTCTTTGGCCATCTCAGTATGTCTTTGGTTCTCAGTGTTGCCCTTTCTGTCCTCTGTTAGAACACTTCCCAGATATTTAATTTACTATAACTGCTTGATTTTAGTATCCCTGACCTGTATTTTGCATTTAAGTGCTCATCTTTTTTGCTGATGATCATGCATTCTGTCTTCTTGTAATTTATGCTTAGTCCTTTATTCTTGCTCTCCTTCTCTACCTTCTGTAGGAAGTTTTGTAGTTTCCTTTCCATGCCTGCTATCAGTACTTTGTCATCTACATATCTTATATTAATTAAAAACCAATGATGAATCCTGTTAGGATTTCTAGTTCTCTCAAATTGTCTCACTGTACAAGTTGAATAAGTCCGATGTAAGTCTTACACCCCTTTCTACTGAATTCATTTTTTTTATCTGTATGCAGACAGTTTGCTGCCAGTATAGATTTTTGATTATTCTAATGTCTTTCCCAAATATATGTCAAGGTTGCTGAGCAGCTCTAACAGAGCTTTTGTGATGTACTTTGTCAAAAACGCCTTTGCACAGTCTATAAAGCACAGGTGCATTTGTATTGCTTTTCCTGATAACATTCTAAGCATAAATATCATGTTCCTTGTTTCAGGGTCTTTGATGAACCTGCACTGTTCTTGTCCTATCTCTGGCCTGATTCTACTGCACACTATTCATCTGAATTTGGATGATGAGCTTTGTTATGTGGCTCATTAGGCTGATTGTTCAGTGGAGTTCACATTCGTTTTGTGAAAATTTTTTTTTAGGCAGTGTTATAAAAATAGATCTGCTTAGGTTTTTCTTGTATATCACCACTGTTGTAGATTTCATTTATTATTTCTGTAATTTTGTCTATACCAAAATCATCTAAGGCAGGCTGCAAGCATTGTTATTACAATTCCATCTGTCCCTGCCACTTTGTTTCTGTTCAATTTGGCTAGTGCAACTTCCACTTGGTTTTTATTATTTTTTGGCCCGTTGGTATTTTTGTGTATTGCCAGTTGTTCTCTTTCATTGTGGAAGAGATCTCCGATACATTAATTTTCAAGCAAATTTTTCTTTCTCTAATATGAGTGTTCCATCCTTGGATTTTATGCAGCCAGTTGATGAGCATTTTTTTTGTACTGTTAGTTCCTTATTTGTTTATGCATATCTCCTTTATTTGTGATAATCAGTCTCTCTATTTCTGCACATTTTTCAATGAGCCATTCTTCTCTAGCCTGTTTGCATCTGTTCCTTATTTCATTGTGTAGTTTTCTGTATTCCGTTCCATGTTTTGGCATTGTTTTCTACCTCCTTTGCATCAAGAATCTCATTTGTGATCCATTCATTTTTTCTTTGTCCATTTTCCTTTTACTGATGCCACTAAAGCTTCTCTTAGTGTGTCCCATTTCAAGTTTCCATTTTGTTCCTTATATCTTTTTTTTTCACACTGTCCATATATTTTTTCCTTCAGGTTCAGGTTGTTGAGGAGTTTGTTATATTGTAATTTGGGGGCTGCATTAGGCTTCTTCAGTTTCTATAAGTTTCGTTCTTAGTTTACATATAACAGGGGGAGGTGGTCGCTTTCCTTAAATTCAGCACTTGGATAGATTTTGCAGTGAACTGTTGCATTCCTGAATATTTTGTTGATTGTTTTGTAGTCAATATGGTTTTTTTTTTTCTTCTCCAGGGCTTCTCCATGTCCACAATCGTCTTGAATGTTCTTGAAACTCAGTGTTGCTAAACCAGTAGATTATTTTTTCTCCATATTTGTTGTGGTTTCCTAGTCCAAATTTGCTAGCTATTTTTAACACTTCCCTCTCCTTGCCTTCTTGCATTCAGATCTCCCATGAAAATTACTAGGCAGTTTTGCAATAAATGTATACAAGAAAATAATGTAATTTGAGATTATAACATTCAAACACTTGCAGTAAATGCCATTTATAGATTATATAATAATAATAATAATAATAATAATAACCTGCCTTAAGTGGTTTGCTTAGTGCAATTTTGAAATGCTAAACTGGCATAATCTGTCATTAAGTGTAATAAAAGGTATCAGATAATTATTGATGGATAACATGTGACAGTTTGTGACAAAGGTGACAAGATTAAAGGTTAAATATGCACAGGTTTTCCAGAAGAGAAAAAAGGAAAAGACAAGTAGAAAGAAGAGAAGTAAACAAAATTAAATTACAGAATAAAAACAAAAAAAAAAGCTAAAAGGACAACAAAAGAAAAATGTAGGATAAAAAAAAAAGGGAAAAAAAAGGGAAAAAAGTTGAAAATTAAAAACACACCATGAAGCATTCAAATTTCATTTGTTCACATAATGACAACTGGATGAAAATGGATAGATTTTCCAAGGTTCATAAATAAACAATTTCTAGTCTTAATGTTTACAACACAGATAACGTCTTGCAAATACAATGACTAGCACATAACAGCTGTTGTCATTTTTTCTCCTCCTATCTTTCTCATTCAAATAAAAGTGTCAAGATTTATGAAAATGGTTACAGGTATGTATATTCTATGACACAAATATTTTTCATTTGCATAGCTAATAAAAGTAAAATATTTTAAAAAATTGAGAAACAAGTTATTTTTTTGATTAAAAGGAGAATAAAACAAATGAAAAACATTGCAATTTTTTTTCAATTTTAAACTAACTATCCAATATGAAAGGAAAAATGTTTAAAGAAAACCACCAATTTATCCAGAAAATATTTCATTCTAACTAAAAGGTTTTTATTTAAAAATAGAGTACATTTTTTTGGAAATTCAAATGATTACATTGTTTTTTTTTTTAGGCTTCATGACCATGGATTTGCTTAATTTTTTTAAGAATGAGATTTAAAAAAAACAAATGGATAACAGTTGAAATAGGTTATTGAAATTTTTCAAAATTTTTTATCTTCAAAAAATGGATCAATTTAAAAAACATTAATTTTGTTTAAATGGCCTAAAAATTAAATTTTCCCATTTACAAAAAACTAAAATCAACCTAATTCCTTGCAATGAAAAAAAGATACATGATTTAGTTGTAAGTTTATGAAAATAACTATAGTTTAAGAAAGGATATTTTAGGTTAAACAAATAAAAATTTTATAAAACAAATAAATTTTTAAATATTTTATATCAAGCTTTCATAAATACATATACAAATTATTCTGAGATATTTCAGAAACATTTTGTATGAATTTAAGTGGACAGAAAAATCAAAATTTTTTGGGATAATAATAAATATATTATCATTGCTTAATGGAAAACTTATATCATTTCTGGCTTTTCATTCTTCAAAGATAATTTTGATTGCATTAAAACTAACAAAAGCCATCTATTTAAACTGTTTATTTCCTTACTGATGGAGGCTCTTTTTGGTAAGTAAAATAAGTTATATCAGCTAGGATGTAGATGTGATAGGCATCAATAAACTACAGAAGAACTCAAAATTGAAACTGCATTTAAGTATTGATTAATGTTTAAGCTTACCTTTTAAAAGTTCAATGATAATTCTTCTGCTGCCTCTTAATTTAAAGACAATTTGAATGTATATATATCCTTATTTTCTGTACAAACAATTATTTTTATTTCATGGATGACAAAACAGGAGACAATTTTTAAGATAAAATTATTATCATGTAAAGATGGGAAAATTATCTAAAATAAAGTGCAGGATAAATGTGTGTGTGTAACGAATGCACAGCCGAAATTTTCAAACGGATTTGCACCAAAATTTACATGCAGAATACTCCAATTAGTGGAAAAGCCAAGACCAAAATTTGCATTTCCCAACTCCCATCGATAATGGAAATAATCGATTGGTGAATGCTTCTACGGCAGGGTTAGAATGGCCATTTTCTACTGGCCAGAGTGAGAGCCAACAGCTGGCTGCCACAAATATTTTTAAGATTCTATTGAAAACAAGAGCCAACATTTTGACTGATATGAAGTTTTTTAGCATGCTAGCATGCAAAAAAAATCGATAGTTGTATTGTCACAAGTGGAAAAATTTAAATCTGCATGGCACTTTACTCCAATTGGCTCATTCATTCAATGCACCAGCAATTAAACTCAACGTTGATTCTGATTCCTCAGAACTGGGTTGGGTGTGAAAAATATTTGTTGTTAACATATTTTTTCATTCAGTTTTTCCAGTTACAAGTCCTTTTTAAAGCTGATCATTTTGTGTTCATTTTGTTTAGTCTTTTTTCCGTAACAGATTTAATGTTTAGTATAGAGCAAAAAATTTGCAGTGTGAGATAGGCTTTAAGGCATGTAGCAACATGTAGCAACATCAGCACGGGAAAGGGCACTTGATAGATAAATTTGCTGTATAAGTATATAATTTTTGAATCAAGCACGGCAACGCTAGGCCATGCTGCTAGTAGTATAAACTAAAATTAGTTATAATTCAGCATTGAAGAGTTTAAAGGTAGAAACATAATCTTAATTAAGTTAACCTTTAAATATTATGGAATCTATATGAATAAATACAAACTTGGTCATTTATTTCAAGTTATCTAAAAATGATTTGATTTAAAAAGTTGTTAACTCTACTGTATAGTAATTTATATTTAAAAGCTCAATATCCGTATTATATATTATGTATTTGTAGGTGATATCACTCTTCAGGTTTAACTAATTTGCATATTGATTTTAAAAAGTATATTTCATTAATTGTCCTTCATTAGTGTTCTTTTATTCATATTATTTCATATTAAAAATAGTTCTGTTTAGGAATATTGTCTTATATAGTGCAGAAAAGTGTTTGAAATTTTCATTTTACTTAGCCTTCAACAAGTTGGCATCTATTTGTAAAACTTTCCTTAACTATAACAAGCCACTTTATGAATGAAATGTTCATTTAAAATTTTTGTTTCAAATATTTCAAGTAGTGAATATATCTTACATTGCAAAGTGAGTGGGCTAAGCCTGCTAGTAGTCAGTATAATTATATGTATAGGAAGGAGGAATATATTTACTATTAATATATTATTATTATTATTAATATATTTATCAATGGAAGAAATTGCTCAAATTTAGAGAAAGAAAATAGAGAAAACATAGTTTTTCATTCTATCAGATTTCTTTATGTGGGTTTGAATGGAATTCTTGTTTGTAAAACGTTTTATTTGTTGTATGTCATTCGAAATACATAAGTATTAAATTACTGTTTATATCTACTTAGTCGGGTGATTCCATATTTCTTTGTTTAAAAAGTTGTTAGTTTTCCAGTCCAAATCAAAAGATAGCATTTCACATTTGGTTTTTCCATTACAAACAGAAATTTGATTAGAAGATTGGCATATTATCTGTCTAATCCACAATAAGATAAAATAATGGAGAAAGCTCTGTTTAATAAATACCTATATCCAGTACTGAAATGAAACACAAGAAATAGATATTAACTCCATTTAGCTTAATCTGTTACAAGACTAATAGTGTAAAGCAGTCAGTAAAAGATTTTTTTTTACTATAATGGAATGACCATAACTCATTGAAACATGTGGATTCTAAAACGAGATCTTTAAATGTACAAAATAGAAAGAAGAGTAAGATAAATATCCATTTTCTCACTGATTTTGTTCAATTTCTACAGCAAGACAATCATAAGAAAACAAGGTTTACCAGGATTTATTATCAGCAGACATAATCTTACTAATATTGAATACACAGATGACACTGTGTTGATGACAGATTCACAAAGGAAACTGAGATAACTCATTTGTAATAGAAAACAAGAAGAAAGGACTATTTATTAACTCTAAGACAGTAGGAAAATATTAAAAGTAAAAAAGAAAGTATGAAAAATATGTATGGAAAGTATGAAAATATGAATGTAAAAAACTCCATATTTAAAAGCTTATATACAATATCTACATGAATAATAAGATAATGTGTCTCCTGTCAAGGTTTACAATGGTCATAGTAGCTTTTTGCTGCTTCTCACTGAGCAGGTGCTTTGTCCAGTGCTCACTCACCTACTATATAATTTTTGTCAAACACTGTAACATGCCAATGACAAGACTTTTTGTCAAAATGTCTGAAGTGATTCTGAACAAAGAAGAATGCAAAACTTTAGTTAGAATTCCAACTCATTTCTCCAGTATTTTTTTTTGGTTCCAATACACATTAGATACACCCCATACATCACTTTCTATTTATCTCTCTCTAAAGCATTTAGACATAATAAAAAGCACCTTGCCAATATGCCTAAAACATGAATGAATGTACAATGCCAGCTTAGACATACAGGTGCAAAACATGGAAATTAACAAAATGGCTTGTTAACAATCTCATAAATACACAAGAATAAATGGAAAAAAATCAATGCTTAGAATAATTCTCAGTGATAAGAGGTCAACATTAATCCAAGAACAGAGCAGGATAAAAGATATGATTAAAAGTAATGAAGATGGTGGTGGGTAGAACACATAGCAAGAAGGAAGGATAACAGAATGAGTAAAAAGTTGACAGAATGTTATCTAAATGCTCAGACAATAGGAAAAAAAAAAACAAACAAAAAATGTAGAGATGAGATAGCAGAGTAAACACAATAAAACTTAGCACAATAGCAAATTAAAACTATCAGAGATTCCCTCAGACAAAACATTTGTTCATAGGTGGACACACAATTCTGTTCTGATACTTTAATCCAAATTAAAATACAGAAAGCCTTTTCATCCTAAACAAAAAGTCTTTTCTGATTGACCAGGTCTTCAGGGATGTAGTCAAACATACCACACTTAGTTTTAGTGTGGCTATTTAACCCATAGTTGGGTGGCTACTGACTCTGAGGGGTTCATCACTTTAACAGTTTTTTCTTTGTATACATGGTATTTTTATTCTCACTCTCCTTGGTATGGTGAGGGAGCCAGTTTAGTCACAGACCACTCAACCATTCAGGTTTTGAATTCAGAGTTCTCCTCCTCCTCTTAGACTGGTTGCCAACCAAAGCTATATGATCCAGTCTGTCCTGCTATTTACCCATAACTGGGGGGGGGAGATAGATTCATACTTTTCCTAAGGATATTTGTATATAGTTGAATGTAAAATACTCAACTGGAATTCTACTGATGATATGTATGTATAAAAATAGGAAGTTTTTTTCCTTTTTGCTGTTTAGAAAAAAAATATTGGAACCAGGGGAAATATTTTAATATATATATATAAAAAAAATTAGTCTATCATTAGAAAAGTGGATGTCTACTTCTTTTCTATTATGTGGAAATATCTTTAGTACTAACAATTACAGTTTGTAACTGTTTGGTGTAAGGCAACAATTTCTCTTTGCTATCCAAATCTAGACAAGAAAAATAAGCAAGAAATTTTTCCCACAAATATATTTTCTACTTTCATCATCATTCTATCTTGGAAGTTTATGAGGAAAAAAATTATTTACTTATTTTTTAACTACTAATTTTTATTAAGAAGTTACTACACCTGGTATAACTGAAAATGAACTTTAGTATAATGGCAATAAGGAAGATATTGTAAAAAACACCATTTCTTATTTATACTATTTACATTTGAATTATTGTCCTCACCTTTGTTGTTATCATGATGTTTCGGCCAGTGAGCCTTTCAGTCTTCATCAGATGTATAACAAACCCTGGGCATCCTGAAGGATGGAAATGAACTGAACCCTTTGAAAAGGCTCTAAAAAAGACTTTCTCAAATCACTGCCAATGTCAGGGATATCTTATCTAAATTATTTTTATTTACTGAAGTTATTGCTTTACTGTTTGCACTGAGTCCAAGATATGACACATTTGGCCATGGGAAATTTTGAAAAAGTAAATACTATATCACCAGTAACAACAAAACAAAGTTTTAATTTGTCAGAAAATTTTTAATAATAATAAAACAGTTGAGGGCAATAGTCCAAATGTAAACAGTGTAAATAATAATCTCCACATGCCAGAAATTCAAACAGAGACATTTCTTAATTATACATTTCATCCATCTTGCACATTTATAAATATACCATTTGTCCATGCATTGTATACTGTCACAATATATAGTCTAGCACTCCTGCTGTACATCTAAATATTCTTGACAAAATTCAAAGGGTTCAGCAGATAGACAAAAATAGAAACAAGGATGAGAAAATTAGATGTTCTACCAGGATTCAGTATTGATGGTCACAATCTTAACAACATAAGATATGCAGATAACACAGTGCTAATACCAGACATGGAAAGAAAACTAGAAAAACTCATACAGAAGGAAAGTGAGAAATGAATAACATAAACTGCAAGAAGACAAAATGCATGGTCATTAGCAAAAGGATGACCCCAGAAATTCAAATTACAAATTTGGGGTACCATAATCAGCCAAGTACAAAAATGTAAATATCTGGGAAGTGTTCTAACAGAGGATGGAAAATGCGACACTGAAATCCAAAGAAGCATTGGGATAGCCAAAGATACATTCCAAAGCGGAATATTAAGAGATAGAAAAACTTTGTTAGAAACAAAGAAAAGAGTACTGAACTGTAACGTGTTATCTGTCTCACTATATAGCAATGAATACTGGACAATTTCCTCAAAGGTGAAGAAGAGACTTGAAGCAACAATAATGTGGTTCTACAGAAAGATGCTGAGGATACCATGGACTGAACATGTGAGCAACAACAAAGTTTTAGAAAAAATGGAAATAAAACAGGAACTTATACTTAACATCGGGGAAATATCTGGGATGCATAATGAGGAAGGGGGGCTTGGAAAGTCTGTAACTCACAGGCCAGATTGAAGTCAAGAATTACAGAGGAAAACAACACATGACATAGTGAGCTTGAGTAAATGGATGACAGGACAAGGTTTAGGAGAAATAACAAGACAAAATTTATTAAGAGCTACAAAGGAGAGGAAATTTTTGAATGCCATAACTGTCAACATCCTGAAGGGATACAGTACATAGAAGAAGATGGCACAAGGCTACAAAGAAGTATCCACTTCAGTAATAATTATCTGTGTTTTGAGCTTTTAAATCATTCATCTCTGGTAATGCACACAATATAAAGATTTTATATGTCATTTAACACAAAGCCTTTTACAGTGTTTTTCTTATCAAGCTATTTTCTATACACTCTTGTTTTGATAATTCCAGCATAGAATGCATTTATTACTCAAGCATTGTTTTATCATATTAGAAAAAATATAACAGTATCAGAATGTTTGCTGGAGAGATATTTAAGAAGGCATTTTGTGTTTTCCTTTATCTTTCTTTCTTTCTTTTTTTTTTTATTAAGCTTTGCTGATAAGAGATTTCAAAGATATCATTCTCTTTACTTCCCTATAGAATTTAATTTTAAGGATTTACTTATCTATCAATCAACATATATCTGTGTATATATGTATAGCTGATATTTGTAAATTTCTGTTTGTGGGTATGAGAAGTTTTTCTTTGGTGATCTAGAATTTTATTTTATTTCATGGTTATCACTCAGATCTGTACACACCAACAAAGAATGACAAAGTATATCCTGACTCATTGAATTGAAAGGTTATATCAATGTGTTACTTTTCCCTTTTCATTGATACTTCATTTTGTATGTGCCATGTCCCTTCAGAAAGTGGGAAATCATGGCTCTCCACAATTTCCTGTTCTTTGTTGTTCTTAATAAAGTTTGTTTTTTTGCTATCTCTCCTAATCCCTGTTCTACCAACCATTTATACAAGTTTGTTATGTAGGTTATGCACTTGTTTCTCCTCTAGCCCTGTTGCCTTCACTATGTTCCCTGAGTGTCAAATTTTCCAAGCCTTTTCCTCATTATGTGCCCTAGAAATTTCAACTGTCTTTTTACTGATTCTAATTATAATGTTCTTTTCTTAATTTTCAAAACACTTTTAGCATTGCTCATATATATACATACATATACATATATATATATACATACATATCATATGTATATATATATATATATATATATATATATATTTATATATGTATGTATATATATATATATATATATATATGTGTGTGTGTGTGTGTATATATATATATATATATGTATATATATGAAACGGATATATATATATATATATATATATATATATATATATATGTATATATATGTATATGTATGTATATATGTATATGAGTGTCCTTCTTTAGAACCATATTTCTCTTGACTCAAGTTTCTTCTTCATCTTTCTTATTGCCTGATAAAATCTGATTCATCTACACTATATCAGATTTTATTAGATTAATCATTGTTTTCACAATAAAATTGGTTTTAACAAACCAATATTGCTAAATTTTTCAAGATATATTAATACCATGTGATTTCAGCTAATAATATCTATACTCCATAAAAATATTGATAATAACTTGTGTTGGGGATGTGAGGTGTTATTATGCAAACAAAAGGCAATATAAATTTTTAATTAATAAATAAATAAATCCAGAAGACATCCTACATATCTGAATCAATTATCATTATTTTATTTCTTAATATAGTACTTTGATATTCATCAGTTCTTCATTTGTAAAGGGTGTTCCAATAACTTGGACCAATTTTAAATGTGAATTAACTTTTGGCATCTAATGATTTTTTTTCTTTTTCTTTCAGATGTGGCAGACATCTGGGCAATATTATTTTTCACACATAATTGCCATGACTTAAATAACATAATTCAATAGAGAAATAAATAAATTTTCACCATTACCACTGATTTATTTACTGCTGACTTTGATCCTTCTTAATGAAACACCCTTTAGTAGTAATGAGCTAGGTTTAAAATTTTTCTGAAAAATTATCACCTACTTATCTCCTTAAAACCTCCTTAACATTAACACCAGCATTATTAACGGAAGATCACTCAGCTAATTTTTTTTTTCTGAAACCAGATACTTGGATAAACAAAACAAAAGATCAAAGACCCTGTAACAAATCCTACACATACTCACTGCACTCCACAACCACTAAATGACCTCAATATAAACCAAGGAAAAGAGGGTTTCTCTGTGTTATCCACTAACTCCTAAAAAGTAGCCAGGAAGACTATTACAAAGAAGGAAGAGTCTCTCTCTCTATTCTAACATACCACAAGCTATGAACTCTGTTGCATAGGAAGGATACAATTTGTATTCAACATTCAATAAAAAAGAAAAACCACCCAGAACAACAGTCAGCTTTCATTCATTTTTTTAAAGTAAAAATCCAATATTTAGTGATCTCAGCTCTCCTATCTCTAATTCTGAGCTGTTATCCTTTACACCACCTGCACATTGAAGCTTACATACCTAGTATCCCCAAGCATTCCCCAATCTAGGTACTGACCAGGTTTGATGTTGCTTAACTTTGCTGATCCTATAAGAACCAGTATTTCAGCATGACACAGCAATATGCCCATCATAACCAAGAATCTTTCAGTATATTCATGAAAGACAATGCTCCTGTACATTTTGCAAATCTGACAAAAGAAGATTGCAAACATACCAGATTAATAGAATGACATCAACCCTTTCTAGTTATTAATCCAATAGAAGATTTGTGTTCCATCATTAAAAAAGATTCCTACTGTTTTCTGTTTTTTTTTTTTTTTTGGTTAATCATTTCAAAAAGCAAGGTGCTAGAATGGAAAACACTATTTAAACAAAGAAAATCTCTGGGAAGCAATAAAAACTGCGGAAAGTAATACTGAAGTTGAAAAGGTAGCAAAGTTAACATAATCAATGGATGAAAAACTGATAAAAATTATAGAATGTAAATTTATTCAGGTTCCTCCTTGGTACCTTGACTTTATGAATTTAAGCATAGTAGTGGAAGGAATTGAAGAGCTGAGTTAGAATTCCAGTTTGGCAGATTTCGTTAATGTAATTGAAAACATAATATTTAAGGAAGTCAAAGAAATAATATTGAGAAATATTCAACCAAAGAAAAGATTGGTCATAGCTGAACGAACCAAATTCTTAGCATTAAAAAAAGAAGGAAAATATCTAAGAAGGTTAAGAGATACCAGCAGATATTGTGAATTTCATGAACTAGGACAACAAGGAATAAGCACAGAGGAAGAATTAATTCACTTCTAATTGGTAGAAGAACTGTACAATACCTCTCATAGAGTAAAAATTTTAGAGTGGTTGCTGACAAGCCAAATGACTTTTCAAGATTGTATTGAGTTCATACAAAAAAAGGAGATAATTGAAAAATTTAATACAAATGAAAACCAACCTGAGCTTATGGACATGTGCAATAAAAAGAACAATGATAAAATGCAGATATTGCAACTATAAACACAAATCAAAGAGAGAGAAATGTCCAGCATGGGAACAGATATGTAATAAGTGCAAAAAGAAAAATTACTTTTAAGTCATATGTAGATAGCTATGTACACAGACTTAAAAGTAATTTGACAATGTAAAAACTGTCAAAATAATACATGACAATGTAAAAAGTCAAAAAGAATGTTTTTTGTCAATAGAAAGGAGAAACAAAAAGAACATCTTGATGAATATTAAATTAAATGGTGTTGACTTAAAGATTCAAGTTGACACTGGAAGAAAAGCAACCCTTATTCTGAAGAATCTTTGGAAATAATTATAAAAAGCAAAATTAAAGAAAAGCTTAGTAAGATTAAGACAGTTGGATGGAATGTGTATAAAAATATTAGGGTCCTTTCAAGGCACTCTTGAGACAAAAAAACATCACAACTATGGTCGTAGACTTTATAAAAAGTCAGGGTTTAGTAAGAACTGATTTGATAAATATTAATAGCACATGTTTACTTAATGCTATGAATACGGGTAGTCCTGAAACTGGGACATTAAAAAACTATAAAGTGAGCCTTAATTAAAATGAAATATCAATCCATCGTATTTTGAAAGCCGTAGAAAAATTTAATACAAATGAAAACCAACCTGAGCTTATGGACAAACATGCAATAAAAAGGCAGATATTGCAAGTAAAAACATGAATCAAAGAGAGATAAATGTCCAGCAATAATAAGTGCAAAAAAAATCACTTTCAAGTTGTTTGCGAACAGCAATTTACCAAAACTATCAAAACAGGCAAACAACGGGCAAACTGCAATATACCAAACTGTCAAAATAATACACAATGATGTAAAAAGTCAAAAAATTTGGTGGAAGAAGGCATTTTTCAAAATGTAGGACCTGGAGGCAGCAAATGGGCATTGCTAATTTGGTTTTAAGAAAACCTAATGGTGATTTTAGAATTTGCACAGATTACAAAGTAGGTGTAAATCATAAGATTTTTTCAGATTCCTACCCTATTCCAAACACAGAAAACATATTACATTCTCTGGCATGAGTGAAATATTTTATGAAAATTGATTTAAAAAATGCATACCACCAAATTCAAATAGATGACAAATTTAAGGAAAGCATAACAATAAACCCCCCCATAGGCTTACTTAGACAATCCTGCTTACCATTTGGAATTAAGACAGCCAGATCAATTTTTCAAAAAGCTATAGAAAATTTGTTTGCAGGGAGAGTAGAAAATATGATAATTTATCAGGACAATATATGTTTAGGTGCAGCAACTGAAGAAGAACTGAAACAAAAACTAAATTTCTAATGGATTAGTTGAGGAAGGCAGGAATGATGATAAATAAAGTTAAGTGTATATTTAATTTCAAAGAATTAACATTCTTGGGTTACTAAGTTTTAGAAAATGGTACTTTGCTGGATCCAAAGTTAATACAAAAAATATTAAATGTATCTTCTCCAACTAATAAAAAAGAATTGGAATCATTTCCTGGATTAGCCAATTTATATAGCAAATTCTTGTCAAAATATTCTGAAAGAACTGAAATGTTTTCTGAGTTGCAAAAGAAGAATAAAGAGTTTGAATGGACTAGAACACACCAAACAGACTTCATTAAATTAAAAGAAGCTCTATCTAAAAACCAGAGATCAAGATTTTTGACCTTAAAAAGGACATTACATTAACCACAAATTTGAGGGGCCAGTCTACATCAGTAATTTTGTCCCAGGAAGGACATCAGGTGATGTATCTTTCCAGGAAATTGACACCAACTAAAAATGAACTACTCTAATATTGAAAAGGAAGCACTTGTGATTGTATGGAGTATGATCAGAGCAAGTGGATTTTTATTAGGAAAAAAATTTTTGTTGAGACCTGATCATCAGCCCTTAGAATTTATATTCCATCCAGAATATTAAGATGGGATATGAAGTTAATGGCTTTTGATTATGATACAGAATATGTGAAGGGAAACAAAATACCACATATAGATGCATTGTCCTGACTACAATTTGAAATGGAACAAAATGAAAAAAAAATTTAAAAATTTGAGGATGAATTTTTGCATTGGGTGGAAATGGATGTGTTGCCCATGAATAAACTAGTTATGGAAACATTAAAAGATCCAATCTTATGTCAAATTTTATCTAGAATAAGGAACAATAAATGAAGTAATTGTTCAAAAGCACAAAGACCATACAAAGAAACCAGACACAAACTATCAATAGAAAATGGCCTAATATGTAGTGGGGATTTAGTTGTACCACCAGAAAAATGTAGAAAAGAAGTAATTAAAAGTGTTCATGATGATGTGCATTGTGAGGTAACTGCTACACAAAAATGGTTAAAACTGGAAAAATGATGGCCAGGATACACCAGATACATGCAGAATTATATACACAAATGTCCTAAATGTACAGAAATAAAGAATTCTTGCCATAATAAGTTACACTTTTGGCCTAAGGAAACAGAACCGTGGTCTAGAGTTCATATGAATCATGCACAAGTTAACTGGGTAGGTTTATGTCTGATACTGGCTGATGCATTTTCTGCCTGGTCTGAAATTTTGTAAGTTCAGGATAAAAAATATATTACTGTAAAACAAATATTATGCATAATATTTGCTAAAAATGGTGCATCAAAACCATTAGTAACTTATAATGCTCGTGAATTCTGTGATGAAAGTCTATACTTGTGGTTAAGGAAGATGGGCTGTGTTCCATATAAAACAGCTCCTTACCACTCTCAATCAAATGGGATTGCTGAACAAATGGTCTAAACAATAAAGATGGGGTTGAAAACATTTTCTCCTCAGCAAGAAAAGATTGAAACTTTCCTCCCAAGATTATTGTTGAGTTACAGAATGATACCACATGTTGACAGACTAGAGAGCCCATCTGCATTAATGGGCAGACAGATTAGAGCTCCGTTAAGCATGTCTTACTTTATTAATGAAAACATATGGTACAAAAGAAATAAAGAAAACAAGCTGGAAAAAGTGAATTTTATAATGTGAAAAGGTTAGAATACGGCATCAATATGCAATAATGGTAAAAATATCATTGCCCATGCAGACCAGTTAAGAGCTAGCCAAAATTATGAAGAAGTACAAAGTGAAGCTAGTTTGAATGACATGTAGATGAACAAGAAAGCAGGGCAGAGAAATCAATGGATGATCAAAGTTCTTTGGAAGATTCAGAGCATGAAAAATGGGACACTGAGAATAAAAGACCTAGATCAAGGTCCCCTTAACTAGAAACACTCATGAAGTGATATGGGTAGGGAATCTAGGAGAAGCGATAGATCCATGCAGAGTGTGAAACCCAAAAGATTCACAGAGATGTAATGGGATTGGTTTAGATAATTAGCAAAAAGAGAGCTATAACTATAGCTCACGGGTAACTTTGACTCATGTAGAATATTTATGGCTACTAAGTTTGATCATCACAATAGATAGATAGATAGATATAGCTTGAGATATAAGTATAGCAAGATAGAGAGATATGGATAGATACCTAGATAAGTATAGATAGGTAGATACACAAGTATTGATAGGTAGATAGATAGATAACGATGTCAATATAGAGAGATAAGGATGGCAAAATAGAGAAATGAGGATAGCAAGATAGATAAGTATAGATACATAGATAAGTACAGATAGATAAATATAGATATAGATACACAGATATAGAGAGGTAGATTGATATAGATTACAATTTCCATAAAACAAGAATTAAGGTAATTTAATAATTAATGATTTATAGAAAGGCAAAAAGTTGTTTTATTCTTTCTGTGTGTGATGTGAATAAAACAGAAATATTTATCGTGTAACATGTCTTTAACTTATATCAAGGAACTTTTCCAGTATATAACTAGAAAAAAAAGTGAGAGAGAAAATCTAAATCATTTGCTGAAGGTGCGAATAGCCAATAAGAGAAAGAAAATACAATGTTGATATCTGCTGCTTGCAACTCATGCAGGAGATGTGTTAAGTGTTCTGTGTTTTACTTATATTTTCCATTGTATTTCTTAATGTTATTTTTCCTCCTTCTGAGCTTGGCATCTACTATCACTGGTCTGCAAAAAGATTGATCTGATTATAAAAACACAGCCTTAATTTTCTTTCCCACAAAATTTCTTTTTTTTTTTTTTAAATTTATTTTTCTCATTTATTTTTTCTTACTGCTTTTCCTTATTTGTCAGTTAAAACTGAGAAAAATAAAGGGTATCGAGTATTGCTGGAAATTTTCCAAGATTGGTTACGCAGTTTAGGGGAAACTGGAAAGAAAGAATTATGAAAGAAATAACTCGAAATACAAAAATAAAGAAAATGGCAGCAAAAAAAAAAAAAAAAAAAGAAAAAAGTAAACAAACATAGGGAGGTGAAAAAAAAAAAAAGACAAAAATTAAGAAAAAGAACAGAAAGAAGGAAAAGAAATAAAAAATTAAGGAACACTAATGTAGCTGAGGGAAATATATATATAAACATTGAAAAAAAAATAAATAGATGGATGTTAAAGAGCAAAGAAATTTTCAAAAAATATACAATGGAGGAAAAAGAAAAAAAGCTTTTGTTAAGGAAATAAAAAGTGGAAAGAAAAAAATCAATGTTCAACTGGATCAATTTTCAAGAGAATCCTCACAGCAAACAGCATATCTGATTGTTTTAATGGAGAGAAAGACCTCAAACCAAAATTATATGAAAATATAAATGTACCATTTTTGTGTGTTTGTATGTGTCTGCATATATGTGTTTCCTGAGGTAGGTTTGTTGAAAACACGTATCAACTTACTTCTGTGTGTGTGTGTGTGTGTGTATATATATATATATATATATATATAAATATATTTAAATAAATGCAAAAATATATTTATATAATGTACATAACATTTCAAGTCTCTAACTATATACCTACCTATATGTAAACAGTACTCTTGTTTCCTATTTATTCATATCTTTCCATATAGATATTATATACATATATATATATATATATATATATATATATATATATATATATATAGGCAGTAATTTTATTAATATACATTAAATGCAACCAATTTTGTTTTTATTGGTCACACAAATGCAACACTTTCTCATGAAATATCATACCATTCATCTGACCAAGCACATTCTGATCATATCTTAAGCTGAATATTTCTGCCAATATGTATAAACTCTGATCAAAGGAATTACTCACGGCTTATACAACATTAAGTGCAAGCAGAGACTACAAATTCTTAAAGCATGTTTAATAAAGATAAAAAAAAACATTTAAGATATCCACTAAAGAGAGTGTTTTAAATATTTGCAATAAGTAATCAAAATTATCTAACAAAAATTCTTCAAAATTCAGAAGTTTCAAGAGCTTAAGATGCTGACATGTAACCAACAGCTTTTCTTCATTTTCCCAATGACATTTTCAAATTATAATGTTCCCTAACAGAATTGCTGATATGATGTTGGTTTGATTCCATTATCTCATCATTTGATAAATAACACGAATCCTCTTGAAGACGACCAGAAAATGATTAAAGGTCCTAGAAGCAATGATAAAAAAATGTATATACACTTTTCAACAAGAAGGCAACTTTTGCAGACTCTTCAACCAACCAGTCATTTCCTAGTACAAAATTAACAGCATATTCAATGATACTTATGCATGCATATATTATTCAGTATATATATTATATATATATATATATATATATACACACACACACACAATACCTCATGCAGATGATCATTTCATCCATGGGAAAGTAGTTTTTCCCTGGACTTATCAATGCAAATACATTTACTAAAAATTTGAAGTTTGCTTAGGAGGATTTATGTAAACCAGATTCTTACTGAATAATATTCTTATGTTTAAGTCGCTTAAATGAACTAGAATTTGTCATGACTTGGATCTGGTGTTTTGCATTCTAGGCTAGAACTAAAAAAATTGAAAGGCAACCAGACAAGAAGAGAAAATTAAATAATTGTCCTCTTTCTAGCTTCAGCAGATTGTGAGGCTATTATGAAAATTTCTGTTATGGCATAACTAAAACATTTAGAGAATTGACTTTTGTCAAAATTTCAAAAATTTCAAAAAGAAGTTTACTCCTGATTATATGTCAATACAGCAATTATTTTATCTTCTCAGATAAAGATAGATCTATATGGTCTCAATTTATATAGTTAAGTTTGGAGGAAAGAAATAAAATCACAGAACCCCAAGCAACTGTGAAGCATAGCGTTGACAATTCTGTGGGGCTGTATAGGCTGACTTCCCATAAGAAACAAGACTGGATGGAACCATGTATCAAGGTATAATTTACATCAGGTAAAGTTTTTAAAAATGAAAAGCAACTGAGCAGGACAATATTCCTATACATACCACCAAATAGTGGTTTGAACTAAGAGAATAAACTTACTGAAGTGGCTCACTCAGTCCCTTGACTTGAACCTGATTGAAAATGTGTGTCCCTATTCATCAACCTCCTAATTTAAACAAACTGAACAGGATTTGCTATGAATAGTAATGGGAATATTAACAGTTTCCTTATAATGAAACATTCAACATTCATTGACCAAGCAACAAGTGCTACCTGAGTTACACTTTAATTCATTTCCTGTCAATCAGGCTGGAATCAAAGTGTAGTATCTGTACTCCTCATCTCTAATGGTAATGGTAATATTAGCTGTTTCCCTATAAGGAAACAATCAGCATTCACTGACTGAGTAACTAGTTCTACTGTTAACTGAAATTTATAAAACATTTCTCTTAAAACATTTTTCAGGAAAATAAATTTCTCAAGTACACTGTTATCTCTCTTTTCAGTGATGATGGGGCCTTCCTTCATTCCTTTCATTTAAGTAATGTGGAGCAACAACAACTTAATTAGGTCATTATATTATCTTTGGTTTACATGTACTATTCATTTTAGTTGGTGCTGCTGTTGGTAGTCAAGTGATGTGTTCTCTTATTTTGTACAGTTCTTTGTGCAGAGTGATCCAAAATACCAGTAGAATATTACTAATACTAATAAACTAATAGTACTTCTCTATTAGTCTAGTTTATTAGTACTGACAGAATGTTACTGCAGTGACAAAAGAGAAAACAATGTCTTGCCTCGAAAAAGAATTTGTGTTCTCAATGCTGAATATGAAAATCAGATTCAAGATTGAGTTGACTTTAGTATGCCTCAAAATATAAGAATTTTTTGTTTCCCTACCCGGTCTCAAATAAACACAACCTTTCTTATCCCCCATCAATAAAAGAACCTCTACTTTGAACAGCTGTGGGAAGGTCTCATAGCTCTTCATGGGTGAAGAAGGCAGTGATGCATTGCAAAATTGTGGATATGGATTTTTGACCCTTTTTGCATTACGCCCCCAGCATTTTTAGATGTTGGACTTGCAAAACTGATTTATGACCTTTTTAACTACAACCTGGACTTATGATTTTTCAATTTGAACTACCCATTTCCTATTTTCCCAATGTTAGGAAAACAAATCAACAACATTTAAGGCTACATTTGATTTTACTTTATGTAGAGTACTGAATATTTTTTGCTTTATATATTTTCTATGATTTTATATGAATATATTAGTTGAACTTTTTATACATGTTTACTATTTTAAAGATAAAACTTCTGTGGTATAATTTTGAATTAAATACTTCAAATACATTTCTGTAAATAATGTAATAATTAAGAAACTATTTTTGGGGTTTTATATTTTATATATATATATATATATATATATATATATATATATATATATTCCTTTATTATAATTTTATCATATAGACAAAACCATTTTCCTCACTACAAAGATGCAACTTGGTTTCAGTGCATTTCAACTGCACTTTGACGGGTGAAAATTATAATAAAGGAATAATTATCACTCTACTATTGGTATCGAGCCCTCTTTTGGATTAATGCTGTGAACGGAATTTATATATTACTTTCATTCTCATCGCATCCAATATATATCGTGTGCGTGTGTGAGTTGAAGTTCAAAATGTAGATGAAATATAGATAGGAATCTGACAAGATGATTAAATGAAATAAAGAACAAAGTAAGAAACAAATCTCAATCTAACATGTTTCACCTTTATTAAGTCTTTGTCAGAGATCAAGAATAGAAATGAAAAAGATACATTACTGGAATGTTATGATTTTTGGTAGTTCTCAGTGGTCAAATGCGCGTCATGTGCACAAATGCAATAGATATATATTTGTGTGTGTATGTAATATATCCATACATACACAAAGGTATATATTTGTGCTTTTGGTAAATATTGATTTGATAAAATGTTTTAAATTATCTTATTATAATTCTGCTTGACCCCTCTCTTAGTTAGCACAACCATTACACCCTGCCAATACATTTTAAATAATGGATTATTTCATTTTCATCATGAAAAGATGGAAAAGACATATCAGTAAGAAAATGAAAGAAAGCAAGATAAAAGTGTTTAATCAGTTTCAGTGAAATATAAAAAGTTGACAATTTAAAATCTTTTCATTTGTCTGCATTTACTTCTTAAAATAACAAA
This sequence comes from Acanthosepion pharaonis, assembly GCA_903632075.3. Lineage (NCBI taxonomy): Eukaryota > Metazoa > Mollusca > Cephalopoda > Sepiida > Sepiidae > Acanthosepion > Acanthosepion pharaonis. Next base: position 24,545 of record CAHIKZ030003487.1, read on the forward strand.
CAGCATTCATATTTATGATTGTTATTGCAATATTTGTTGAAGCTGTTAAGCTCAAATATTTAACAATGTGATAGGTTACATTCTACAGATATTTTATTGTCATAAAATTCTTCATGTGCTTATTCAATAACTGACTTAAGAATTAAGATTCAAATAGGAAAACAACAAAGTTTTCCCCAGGTATTTCTAGTTATTATTATTATTATTTGATTTGATTTCTGGTGTGTACACATTTCTTTCCAGGTCCTGCCCAGAGACCTAAGTTTAGAAATGGCATCATGACATTTTCCATAGTCCAATTAAAAAAAATGCACACACACATATTTTACATAGATAAAGCCCTTCATAATGTGTAGACTGTACTCATGAGAACAATTTTTTGTATTTCTTTAAGGCATGGGCTTCCAGGAATACCTTCAATTAGTCTACTGGAATCTTTTACAACCAACTTGAGGGCTCCAACTACAACAGGGATTGTTGATGTTCCCATGTGCCACATTTTTGAGATTTTGATTTCAAGGTCCTTGTGTTTTTGATAGTTTTTTTGAAGATCTGCTATATCAATAAGGAGGCATTTTTTGATTGCTGTTTCTAATAACAATTTCTGGGTGGATAGCTTTGATTGTTCTGTCTGTGTGTATTGTGTAGTCCCATAAAATTGTAATAGGTCCTATCTCCATAACTGGGTCTGGATGGTGTTCATACCAATTTCTTTCAGTTTGCTTCCTGTAGAAGTTGCAAATTTTCCAGTGCAGATATTGGCTCATTGTGTCATGCCAGGTTTTATATTCAGTGGGTGCCAATACCATGGAACCTGATACAAGATGATCATTTGTTTCTGGATATTTATCACAGAATCTGCATTTTGGGCTAACACAATATTTTAGTATGTGTACTTGATAATTTCTAGTTAACATTATTATTATTATTACTACTACTCCCTTTTTCATATTCTGCATCTTCCTATGAATATATAAATCAATAAAATGTAAGATACTCTAAATATCAATATATATATGCATATATAAATAATACAATTATATGAATAATATATAATGATATAACAAATATGTTGCTATAAAAATATGGCTAGCAGCAAATATTACTCCCTATTGAGAGAAAGAGAGAATTGGTAAAATTCCTTATTGGTAAGCCTTATTTTTTAATAATGTCTTGTATTCCCTTTAAAAAATAAATTTAAAAAGTAAACTATTTAAAAATAGTTGGTGATAGTGATAAACATTATAATCAACCAAAACAAAAACAAATGGTAAGAGTGAAACCTGAAAGTCATGGTGTTTATTTTGCTCTGGGGATTCATCACACATGCAATAAATTAGATATGTCAGAATAAAAATATTATCTCATAGACATGATCAGGTAATGACAAAAGTACTCAGGTGTAGGCTTTAAGAAAACTTTATTCAACTGAGAATACAAGGTTTGCATATAGTGTCCTTTTATAGTTCCAGTAAACAGAAATAGCTCTCTCAAAGAGGAGAGTAACAAAACAAGAGGAGATCACTCTTGATTATTAATAAAATATTTCTTCAAAGGAATTTGATGAACCTGGCTCCTATATATAAGGATCTTAAAGTAGAAGTTACAAGAATGTAGAATTTAATTATAACCATAATTCCAATAGTAGTAGGTGAACTAGGAATCATTAAGAATAATAATGATGCATTCATTAGCAATAGTCTAGAAAATTCCTCTTTAGCTAAAATACAAAAAAAAACAAAAAAAACTCTTTCAATAATTTCCAAAGAAAAACTTTCATTTAACTCAGGTATCAGGTAGAAGACTTGGTAAACAATAGTGTAGTTAACATTATTATTATTATTATTATTATTATTACTACTACTCCCTACTACTCCAGCACAAGGTTAAATTTGGAAGGGAATCTCTCAAGTTTGTATGTGGAAAAAGTGATTGCCTGCTTTGAAAATTTACCTTGAAATCCTGTTGGTTCATTTTTTTTAAATTTTTCTGGATTTGGACATGATTTTCTAAAACTGACAGAAAAGATACAACAATCTCAGCCACCAAGTAGGTTCACAAAATATCCTTTAATCATGTCACCTCTACATGCATATTTCTCTTTTCACCATATCCATCTCCTTTATGTTAATCAGTCATTATTCCCTAAACCCACTGCTACACAAGCATTCACTGCTCAATACACTTTTCTTTCTTTTGTGTTTGATGGTTGCAGTTTAACAGACAATAAGTAGCAGCCTGATTGGTGTTGATTGAAATGAATTCTTCATTGAAAATTTCATAAACCATGGCCTGTTAACTAATTAATTTAAAGCATTCATACTGACAATTAACAAATTTATTTCAGGAAAACCCATATACACCCTTTTTCTCTCAACTACTTCTCTTTTCCTCTCCCTTGATATATGTGTATGCAAGAATCTCTCAAAGGGAATGTAAACAATTTGGGTTTTATTCTAATTTTAATTATTTATTTAAATATTTTAAGCTTTTATTTTTTTATCACTTTTTATTTTTTATTTTAATTTTGTTTTAAATTTTTTATTTGTAATTGTTTTTTAAATTATTTTTCAGATTATTTTTATTATATGTCATAAGTTTTATTATACATCATTCAGAGGAATGTGAACTGCTCATGTAAACATGTGAGAGATATGAATACCAGTTATTCTATGACTATGCATCATACTTATTATAAAACCCAGGTTGTGTGTGTGTGTGTCTGTACGTTTATATATTGGATCGGATTTCCTACATTTTTCAACCGATTTCAACAAAACTTCACAGGACTACGTAAAATTACCTTGCGGTGGTTCTGACAGTGCCAAAAATTGGAAAAACACAATTGTTTTTGCATGAAATCAATTTGAAAACATGATTAAGAGGCATCGCTGCTTCGAAAATGAAAGGGGGACAACTCATATTGAGTTATACTTATTATAAAACCCAGGCTGTGTGTGTGTGTGTGTGTGTGTGTGTGTGTGTGTGTGTGTGTGTGTGTGTGTGCGTTCATTTATATATGGGATCGGATTTCCTACATTTTTCAACCGATTTCAACAAAACTTCGCTTTTTTTTTTGGCAGGTAGTGTTTCTTATTGTCTTGCACACTTTTTCTTTATTTTACATTCAGAATGCTTTAAAATTCCATTTACAAGACAATTGTTTATAATAAATTTAAAAATTCAATTCAATCGATAATGATTGAAAACAATGTTTTTGTTTGAGTTTGGGTTTGACCAATTCGTAAAAATAAAAAAAAATAAAAAATTCTAATTAAGACATGCGTGTCCGTCAACCTTAAACAATAATCTTTGTCAATTTTATTTTTCAGTCTTTATGATGGTCAATACTTGATCTATCTCTTACTGTTACATCCCCAGGCAACGCCGGGCTCCACTGCTAGTATTATATAAAAAATAGTGTAATAATACAAATACATACATATATGCATGTATGTGCAAACACATTGCTTATAAATGTCCGCACATATGTGTTATATTTTCATCTCAGTTTGTCACTCATTATTTAAATTAAATATCCTTATCTTTGTTGTTTTTATCACAATGTTTTAGATTACATGTCCTTCAAACTTCTATTGGAGAAAATGAATTATATATATGAACTTGAAAGAAATTTTGCCAACCTCAATATAAAAATGATCTGCCACACTTCAAAAATAAAAATTTAATCAATTTCAAACTGAGAGTTAATTTTACTTCAGAAGCAGGAATTTATCAAATAGAATGTATACAATGCCCTCTAAAATACATTGGTGAAACATTTTTTTTAATCGATTTCACCTCATGCAAAGCAATAAAGCCACTAAAACACAAGAGGTTACTGAGTATGAGGGAATATGAGCAAAAGAAAAACATTATTTAGGAGAGGGAATAATTAAAAAACAGGAATTAAGAAGACAAAAGATAACGACTGACATTGCATTCAAATTTTTGAAGATCAAAGTTGACTGTAAACAAGTGGCTGGAAAAGAGTTCCACAATCAAGAAGTATGAGGGAAGGAACTCTTAACATAGAACTTATGGTAACATCTGGCCATTTCAGTTGTAAAATGATGAGATCTAACTGTCAATCTAATACTATGTTTAAATTTGTACAGTCATGATACCAAATAGGATAGCTCATCAGAAAAATTACAAATAAAATATTTATTAAAAAAAAAAGGGCAATGGAATGCTTTATTACAATGGTGGGAAAGAGACAGAAGCCAAAATGCTAGGTCAAGGCCAATAACATTGTATATTCTTTCAATTTTCTCAAGAATCTCTAAATATATACAAGAAACACCAGACATGATATAACAGCAATATTCAATACATGGAGAAATAGTAAACTTATAAATATGTAAGATGAGAAAAATTATCTAAAATGATACAGTGAACTAGCAGCTCACCTAGCAAGCACCAAAAAGAATTTTAAAAGAATATTTGAACATGAAAGCGGATATAAAATTAAACACCTTTAATACATTTCTGTGTTATGAAAATCTTCAGAATGTCAATTTTGAGCTGGAAAATACGTTTTTTAATAAATAATTAATATAAGTTACTCTAACTGTTATAGTGAAACACACCTATTCTATAGTTAATAGACTCTCCTACCTATAATAAGTAGGAGTAGTAGTAGCAGTCGGGAGTGAGTTGGTCAGTCAGTCAATGTCGGATGACCGTTAGTCGGATATTGAAGTATCAACCACCCCAACTAGATTAATGCGTCATTACCTATTATATCAAGTTCCTAACATTTTGTACATCGAACCTATTTTAGGACCGACTTAGTACAAATACAAGCCTCCACTGTGAAATCACTACATAACAACTTTGGCGACGAGGGATTCGAACTCATACAGAGGAAGAAAACCTTTTGTACACTACATAACATTAACAAAGATACATTGAAAGATACATGTCCACAGTAATCAATGTAAAAACTTTTGCTTGTTAAATCAGTATTAATGTTGGATATATGAACCAAAAATTAATTGAAATTAATTAAAATCTAATTTCTATAGTGACAGTGTTAAGATGAAAATCAGAACTCCTCTTAAATGAGTGCATATATACTTGACTTTTACTTTAAAAATCCATCTATGTATGCCTACTGCAAAACACACCCAACATTTCCACATCTGTACAAAACAATATAAGACCCTAGCAGGACTAAAAAGCCACATTTGCACAGACCATATTTTAGGATCAATAAAGTGAGGGTATTGCTTGAAATCAAGTTGCAGCCATCATATATTGTGAATGGGTGCTTGACCAAGTGGTTTGAATGTTTGCTTTCAACCACGAAACCCAGATTTGAATCTCACTATGATCAGTTTGTGAGAAATTTTGATAGCACTGGCGTGGGGAAAGTGCCTGAAAACAACACCACAGTTTGACCCAAGTTTTCTGTGTGTAACTGGGTAGGAAAAACTATTCTGAGGCCATTAATAGATAGACTAGCATGAGAACACCATTGCAACCAGCAGTTTGAGCATATGTCATTGTCAAAACCGTTGATCATGCCAGATAATCCATTCTCTCCAGGAAACTTTAACTAAGGTGCCTTTGTTATTCTTGCAGTATGAACCATACATTTGATCTGTAGGAGCTGAAAAAAGGCAAATATGATTGAGAAGGTGTCGGCAACTGGGATTAGGTATCAACCCTAGCAGACAGCTGTGGTTAGAAACAAGTAGCCAGGAATTATTATTATTATTATTATTTATGTATTGTACATCAAAATATCTGCAGTTCAATAATGAAAAAAGCTATATTTCACACAACAAATATATTTCTTCCCAATGCATTTACTTCAGTGGTGAATATTAATTATATGGCTTGAAAATAATACAAGGAGAATCTGAGAACAAAATTCAGCTGGTATCTACATCTCAAGCTACAGAAATTGATCCACCCATGGACTGATGGGGTTGTCATAACCCAAGACAAATTCTTGGTGGGGTGCTGAGTTTGTGGGTCAGTATTACTTGGCATCTAGTCCATAAGATAATAGCCTGATTGACCTCTCTAGTTTGAATACTGTTTTTCTCAGAGACTTACAGAACACCCTAAAACCCCAGTTTTGTGAGATCACTGAACTCACCAGAAGCATAGATTGTGTAAGGGAGCTGATTTTAGTTCTTTGCCAAGACCAACATATCCCTGCTTATATGCATGTGTGTGTGTGTGGCGCGCATTATAAAAATGTATAATATATTAGATGAATTGTGGGTAAATGAATGACAAGACAGAAAAACCTGTTAGTAATGTTTTGTTCTGAGAAGTTTAAAGCAGTTCCTTTTAGAACCAAACATATCACTAATTTTCATCTTGTCAGTCACTTAGATATATATATGAGAGAGAGATACATATATACAGTGAGAGAGAGAGGCACACGCACACACACACACACACATAGATGAATAGAGAGTAAAGACTTTTAGCATTATTTCATGTCCAAGAATTGTTTGTAATTTTCATCTAATTTTTTTCATGTGACAAGTCTGTTTTCAAATCTGACTTTGAACATTAAATATTTTAGTTAATTTGTTTTAGGTAAAATGTCTAGCACTTTATATATGAAATGCCATAAAAAATGAAATGTATATTTCCAGTTTTGTTATTACTGAGCAATGCAAAATTAACCTTTCTCTTTTAGATTAACAACAGATATAAAACTGATTTCCACATTCCAGTAGATAGAACTTGTCTAATCTTATTGTTTTTATGCATTTGTTTATAAAGTTGACCTTGTTAAAAATCAATATATCATTTTCCTATCTTACATTTATTTTATTTACTGCCTGTTTTTGTTTTTATCTTGACAAACCAGATTGCAGAATCCTGTGGTGAGTCGAGGCCAAACTCAGCAGTAATGATTAAGTAAGAGAAAAGGTTTTTAGAGTTTAAAGAAACCATAATAATCAAAGAATTGTGAATTTCATGTAAAGAAAAAATGTAAAGAAAAAAATCCATTTTCTTCTTCTTTGCAAAACTAGAACTCATTTAGAACCAGGAGGTTTATGGAGAAAATATAAAATAAAGCTAAGAAAAAAAAAAAAGAGAAAGAATCTATTTGAAGCAACTGAGAAGCTGAATGATAGCAAATTGGCAAGTTGGGCAATAGTCAACTTTGCTGAATGTCAATAAGCATTAATCTGCTTGAATACGCTCTTTAGCTGAAAGCTTCTTGGTTGCAATCTGTACCACCAAATAAAAAAAAATGCCTTGTCCAAGAATTTGCAATAATTTTCTGCATTTATCATTGCATTACCATCAAATTTTAAGGAACCTATAATTTACTACCAATAATACAAGACCAAAACACTGCTCCATCTCTCACTCTCTGGTCTTTCAAGTTGTTTTGGTTGAATAGTTCCATGAAAGAACCAACATCAAGACCAGTGATTGAGTCTGCCTAATGACACTCTACATTCATTTCACTTCTTTTCTTGAATACATTCATAATGCCAGTTTTTCCAAATATTTTCTTCTTGTGAGACAGTCCACTTTTTCTTGTTTATATCAAGTTGAGTGAGGACCCCAATACTCCACATTCCAAACCTGATCAGGAGTACAACAAAGAGAAAATGAGAGCCTCAATATATTTAGAATCTTCATAATCTATGCTGTGCATATATATACAAGCACATGGAAATGGGCACTGAGCACTTAAACATTCATACCATATCCCAAATGAATCTACTAATAGAAAATAGCATTCTTGCTTCCATTCCTGAGGGCAATGTACAGAGTATGAGGGAGTTTATACCGATGACATAAGTATCCATAGTCGGGATCTTGAAAAAAATATGTCAGCATCCACTACCGAGTGTTCCAAGAAATGAGAATCAATATAAACTTTTCCCAAACATAAACTATGATCTGGATTTGAAAGCAATACTGGAAAGAGTGATAAAAAAATCCCCCATCAATACTGTAAAGAGCAACAAAAAGCCCTCCTCAATACTGGAAAGAGTGATAAAAAAACATCAATACTGAAAAGAGCAATAAAAAGCCCTCAAAAATAGTGGAGTGTTAAAAAAGCCCCCATCAATACTGGAAAGAGCAATAAAAAGCCCTCCTCAATACTGTAAAGAGCAATAACAGCTATGGAACTTGAGAAACCAATTTTTCTGAAAGAAAAATTATATAAATTTCAACTCAAAACAGTACTCGCTGATCAGTCAATGAATGCCAAAATATGGTAAGATTTTGAAAAGACCCTTTCTGAATGATACAGAATTTTTCATCTTTACATAAGACAATATGCTTTAACATTCCGCAAAGCAGTGCACATCGATGAAAAGCTTGTGGTCCATTATTAAAAAATATGTATACAAAAATAGAAAACAATATTAAAACAAAGAACAACTCTGAGACTCAATCAAAACTGCTACAAGTAATGTTAAAGTTGAAAAAAAAAGTCACTGAAATTAAAGAAAGAATCATTGATGAAGCTTACAGAATATCAAGAAACCTATATTAATATGTAAAATAATAATTCATTCAGATATATAGGATATTGCATTATTTAAATTTTTCTCTTACCTCCATCTTTTAGATTATTGTATTGATAAAATGTATATTGCCCTATGCATAAAATAAAGCTTATATCTCTCAAAAATGTTATCAATATTTTTTAATAAGGATAGATATAAACTAAAGGTCAATAAAATATGACTAACATTTTACCTACATTGGTTCGTTAATGGAAACTTTATCATGAAAACATTAATTTGAATAATCAAACCTGATATTATATATATATATATATATATATATATATATATATATATATATAATAAATACACATATTCCTACATTTGGTGTGCAACTTAAGTTTCGTTGGTTATCAATTCGTCTGGCACAAGATATAGCTTATATAATAAGCTATATCTTGTGTATATCTCTTATATAATAAGCTATATCTTGTGCCCAACAAGTTGGGTAACCAATGAAACTTAAGTTGCATACCAAATGTAGGTATATGTGTATTTATTAATATATATATATATATATAATATCAGGTTTGATTATTCAAATTAATGTTTTCATGATAAAGTTACATGTGTATTTATTAATATATATTTCTTAGCTGTGTCTAATCACATTGAGCACTATTATATCTACACCTCTTGGCTAAATTTGGTTATTATTTATTTGCTTACCAACATATGCACACCAGCACATGCATATACAGTTGCTAATATCTAGTTATTTCATTTACCTAACCCTATATATATATATATATATATATGTATGTATGTATAGACTATATGTTTGTGTGTATGTGTGTTAGGTTGCCAGAAAAATTAAGATTAATCTAAAGTCAAGAATGAGGGTCTGCTCAGAAATTTGATTAAATAATAATGAAAAGTTTAGAAAAATATTTTCCAACGATAGCCAAAAAAGTAACTAATTTGTTACTACAAATAATGATTGAAACTTTATTTCTAGTCTTCTTTCTTCATTATTTATTTATTTATTGCAAGTTGTCAGTGCATTTTAAATATTTTCAATAGAAATACATGCAATGGCTTTTTCATTTCATTCTGTTTGCACTCAATCAAATCAGAAAATTGAAAAACTAAGAAAAAAACAAAACAGGATGCTTTTGACCATGTTGCAGTATTGAAAAATATAAATGGTCATTTCATGAGACTCTAAAGAAAATAGCAAAGAATATGGGTTTAAATAGGTAAAAGTTTTGAGAAAATTTCCTTTCTTAAGTGAAATTTCAAGAAAATGAATACTTTTGTTGATATAAATCTGAAATATTGACAAAAGCATTGAAGTCTATAATAAAGTACACAGCTAAACAAAACTAGAAAATTATCTATGAGTGATCTATAATTAATGAAAGTAAGAGAATAATTTAAACACATAAAACAATGTTTCTTTTAAATTATTCTCTTTTCTCATAATAGTAGGGATTTCTTGATATTTATTAAACTTAGCTTAGAACAGAACAAACAAAAAAACAAATGAATGTAAGTAGAATTAATTGTACTAACCTTCAGAGGCAGCCTGCCTACCTAGAAAATCAGCATTTGAAAGTCTGGTTAATATATATGTTAAAAAACTAATGTCTGGTGCAGGTGAGGAAATAGTAATTATTTAAATCATGAGACATACCTCAGTTCAGAAGTTTAACATCTCATATAAAATCTGCAAGATTCCATTTTTTTTATCTGATATTTGCTGCCATTTATTTTTTTCAAGTTCTCCATTTCCTTGACAAATAAAAAAATACATGCAATGGTTTTTATTTCATTCTATATTTTCTCTGCTCAGTCCTCAGTATAATTTGGAACTTCTTTTTGGTCAGACATTTTTTTTTTCAGTTCCAGGATGTTACAAATCATAAAAAATTATGTTGTATATTTCTGTAGAGAAAATATCAAGGGTGTATATGTTTAAGTAGTTAAAAACATTGAAGAATGTGTCTCCCCAAAGGACACATAGCAGATAACTGAACAAAACTACAAAGATAAACATATGTACATATTTGTCTTTGTGCATCTTTATCAGTTTTGCAGCATTTAGGCTTTAGTTCTTTAGATAAGAATTTATATTTAATGATTCTTTCAGATTAGCATCCTCATCTTTGTTGTTTTTAGCACAATATTTTATCCAAAGAGGACACCAGTCAAATTACTGTGATACAAACAACAAATATATGATGTACTGAATGAATCATTAAATTATATATTCCTATTTTTTTTGTAACTTAGGTTTGGTTTTGTTTGTTTTACGGTATATCAACCTCAATGAGCTATTTAGATTTTTATTGCTGGTAATATTTTTCAAATATGTATTGCTGGTAATAATGTGTTGGTAATGATTTTTTTTCTTCAAAATTCATTGCTGGTAATAATTTTTTACAAAAATGTATTGCTGGTATTAAAACTTTTTACACTTACATAGCATTTTGACCCTAGTTTGGGGTTAACTATTTGCCCATAGGACCGTAACAGGTGCTACCACTCTGGGTCAGGGTGAACCTGGGAACACCAACAATTAAGAGGTGGTTCCACACTCCACAAAACCTCCTTGCTGTCAGATGTAGTTTATCATTTTACCCAGGATGAAGAGGCGCAGTTGGTATATTCTGAGGCCCCAGCCAAGGGGGAAATGTAACTTAGGATTTGAACAAATATATATATATGTGAATAATGAAGTGGGTGTGCAGGTGGTGCAATCATGCCTCACAATGAGAAATTGACTAGCTGAGTTCAAATTCCTATCGTTCTTCTAGACTCACTGCCAGCCACAGCTAAAGAGCCCAGTCTACCCTGCTATTTAACCATACCTTAGAGAGAAGAGATGAATACATACTTTTTGCACAGATACTCTTGGGAAAGGTATGTATTCATCTCTTCTCTCCAAGCTATGGTTATATAGCAGGGTAGACTGGGTTCTTTAGCTGTGGCTGGTAACCAGTCTAGAAGACTCTGAATTCAAAACTATATGTAGCCCTGGTGAAGCACATGCAATTTAGCCAAATAAATGACCATGTCATTCATAATGACACTATAATGACCATGTCATTCATAATGACACTATAATGACCATGTCATTCATAATGACACTATAATCACGACTGGTCAATGTGATGCATAAGTGTAATGTCTCTCTGTGTCTTGTCCTATTAGCATTTGTTACCAATGTAAGAATTACTTCATTTTTATAGGCAAGGAACATTCTTTGTCTACTAGAAAAACTGATGAAATAAATTTTGAAGATCTCTGTAGGTTCTCACTTTATTAAGAATGTTGACTGCAGAGAGAATGAAAAGCTGAAAAATAGCATGAGGCTTATTCTTCAATCAAACAAGGGGAGTAATTTTGTTTAATCATCTGTGACTACAGGGAATAGTAGCATAGCAGGACCAAATCAAAATCTCTTTTCTGTGGCTTGCTGATCATTTTTATATGCATTTATAGATAAATCTATGCAATTCTAATGCATACTGAAATTATATATCAGATTATGTGCTTTTCTTTCAAATGACCATATATAAAACTGACATTTAAGATTGATATGTTCTTTGATCATACAACTATGACCTTGTAATCAAGACCTGCTGTTAAATATATTACAGCATGAATATATATATATATATATATATATATATATATGTTTGTAGGAATAATTTTATGTTTGAATAAATGTGTGTATGCACAATACAGTGCAGACCATGGTTATCAGTGAGAGGATAAAGACAGCACTATCAACGTGTGTACCAACAGAGCTCAGACCAGCAACACAGAAAGTATAACTTTATAGAAGCTGACCGCTTTCACCTATCTGACTCATAATAAATAAATAATGAAAATCACTTTAGACTAATTCTTAAGCAGATGATTCATCTGAATAAGAAATTAAAACCTAAAAGTCAATAATAAGAGCTGCTTTATATTTTTCATGGGATGAAATGGTGTCATTAGTTAATATTAATTATTGATATTTTAGTGATATTTACCAAGCTGAGTATAGTGTGGGGGTATCCAATGGGGATCAAATTTACTGCAACTGTAATGTTCTTTGAGAATTGGTGAATAAAAAGTGCACCATGACCTTTTTGTGTGTTTACAGCTTATCAGGCATTTGCAGGTTATTTAAAGAAAATATTTTGTGGTTGTAAGAATTTTCTGGAAATAATAATGATTTACTGATACAAGTCCTACTATTTAACCCATAGCTGGAAACAAATTGGTTTCATACCTTTCCAGAAGGTATTTGCATGTAAGTGAATATAACAAACCTGAGTGGAATTAGAGAGAGATATGTAATTCTATTAAGATGGCATGGCTCAACATCCCTCCAGAGGTCTTTCAAACTATGCTGGAATTAATGCTATGACGTTATAGCATTTCACAAGCCTAGACTGAGTTTTACATGATACAAGGCATCTAACCCATAATTTTTGATATGTTAGTGTATGTACTTGTGCGCATCTATGTAGTTATCTTTATGTATCTGAGTGTATCCTTTTATGTATGTTTGTGTGTGTATTCATGTATCTATATTTATGTATATGTGTTTATGCGCATTTATGTAAGACTATGCATATGTGTGTACCTGTTTACATCTGTCAGATATAAAGCTATGATTAACAATAGAGTCTGGATGATAATTACTCTGAGAAAAAGATCAGTCCACATAGAGACCACTTTTGTTGTAGCCTTGTACCAAACTATTCCAACCTAAGAAAGATATCTACAAAACGCAATGCCAATCACCATCTTTTATCTTCCTGAACCCTGTTCTTTTACTGCCCTTTCTCCTCACTAAAGTCTTCTCATTCTCCTTCACTCCCAGTAAACTCTTGCACCATAGTGGCATTATTACCTTGCTTAGGGTGAAATGATTTTTTTAAAAAAATCATCCATCTAGCTCTACAACAGTAAATTATTAAATATTATCAGTAAATATCTAAACATACATGTATATGCCTATACATGCATGTGCATATACCTCGTCAGGATACCCTAATTTTCCGCATCCCCTCTCCTTCATGTACATGTGTATTCACATCAACATAAACATCACTTTATTCTGATGAAGTTCTAAAGGATAAAATGTAAAAACTTTTTCCATAGATTTTAGTAAAATTGTTTTATATATTTATATATCGTTTTCCGACACCCTACTATAAAGATTAGCAAATTAGTTCTGAAGACATTTGCCAGAGTAGTAAGTTCAGTCTTTGCTCGGTACCTTACTAATGTGGCTTTTTGCCAGAGTCTGCCAAATTTAGTAAATACATATATATTTTATACAGAAAAAATCTAAAATTACCTCATGTGGGTATAATCCATTTCAGATTAGCATAACCATATACCAGTCTCAATCAGCCCTAGACTGAACTGTCTTGGAATAGGGGGTTTTGACAGTCACTAAGGGTTGAGGAAGATAATAAAATTGCATGGTGCTAGTCTGATTTGAACTATACCCAAATGAGGCAATTTAAAATTTTTGCTGTATAAAATATATGCTTTTTATAATAAAAGAATTAAGCTCTCTCTGTGGATCAGTTTTTAATATCTGATATTACTAGGATCCACCTGGATTATATAACGGATCTATTAACTATACTATATATATATATATATATATATATATATATATATATATATATATATATATAAAATTGAACATTGAAATCAACACTCAGAGGCAACAGACTGTTTCATGCTAAACGCAATCATCAGGCCACCTATATATACATGTGTGTGTAAATATCTATATATGTATATCTAGATGTATGCATGTGTTTATGTGATTTAGTGTGTATGTGAGAAGAATGAATTAAAAAACATGAAGAAAAAATAAAGATCAATAAGGGAGAAAGTAGCCATGAGGCTTCAATTTTATCAGATCATTTATCTTCTTTCACTGTCTCTTGTCACCTTCCAGAACATCCTGAAACACTCGTGTTATTTCCACAGTGTAATTACTGATATATTAAAAATATTTTCTTTTTTTTTATGATGTCATAAATATTGCTGCTTATAAAATACATAGCATAATGCTGAAGCACGTAAATTTATTAGTAATGTCATGCCCGTGAATATTATCTATCAAAAATATTGTTTCATACATGTGGTTAGTTAGTGATATATATTTTCCTTTGTATAATCAAGCTAAAAAAAAAAAATAGATGTTTTGCATAATAGTTTTTCTACATTGTTTCTATCATGAAAATATCATATTTTATCTAATGCCATTCATATGAAATGATATCACATTTGCAGGATAAAACTTTTTTTCTTTTTTTTTTTTGTAGTCTGTGCAATACAATATAGTAAAATAAACAAAATAAAGTATTTCCTTTTCAATTCATTTTTCTTATACAGTAAAGCATTAATAAATATATTGTTTCTCATGCAATGCTTCACATGAAAATATCACTTTTTATTTTAAATGTTTCTTTAAAGATGTCTTTTATACATGTTTTTATTTGCCTGAAAATATTTTTTCTGACTGTATAATTATAAACAGATGTCTATTTGAACTAGTTTCCACATCTTGGTGGTTTAAGTCACAATATTTCTTATTTCAAAGATGAGGAATTATCATTATTATATAATAGCAGGCTGTTTGTTTCAGAGTATCCCTGTCTACTAGGGTGGTTACAGAGAGTTGGAGCAAGAGCAAAGAGGAGTGATGGAGGTTAGGATGAAGAGAAGGATAGAGGATAGATCAAGGCATCTGGAGACGTCAACTGACATTACATATGAATAGTTGGAGATTATAGCTATCAGGGAAACAAGTAAAGGAAAGGGAGTTCCACAGGCGAGAGGTGTGAGATATGAAGCTATTGGAGTAGAAGAGACGGCTACATTTAACAGTTTCGACAGTGAAAGGGTGAGAGCGAGATGACAGCCTAGTTGAACGTTTAAATTCATGAAGTCTGGGAACCAGCAAAAGCAACTCATCGGAGCAGTTACCGTGAAAGTATTTGTAAAAAAGGCAGAGGGAGGTGATGGCACATCTGTGAGAGAGCAACTGCAAATGAGATGCCAGACCTGGGCCAATTACATAGCATATCCGTCTCTGGATTTTATCAAGGACCTTGAGACAAACAGAATGTGTTTCTTGAATAACCATAGACCCAACCTAAAGTTTATACTAACATCTATGCTGAGTGGACTTTAGTTACACTTATTAGGAGAGAATGCACAAACTCAAACCCTTGGTCATGATGATGTGTGACTTCATGCTAGTATAACCAACAGTAGCTTCTGAACAGTTTTGCATGACATTTTCCATTTCACTCACTATGGTTTTCTGGCATTTCCCAACAGTGCTGCATGCCGGAATTATTCCACCAAGACATATTGACCATAGTGTGATTCAAACCTAGGTTTCATAGTTAGAATGCTGACATTCTAACCATTTGGCCATGCACTCATTATTATACATCAAACTGTTTGGGCTGGTCTCCTCATCTTTGTTGTTACAATCTCAATGTTTTGGCTATTACAGAATTGAGGAATTTTTTTTTAAGGCAATTCATCCCAAGCAAGGCAGGAGTGCCACTAGCACACAAGAGGTTACAGAGGATGGAGAACAAGAATAAAGTGGCATGTTTGAGGAAAGGATACAGAGAAGGACAGGAAACAAGCTCAGGGTGTCAGATGTCGATTGACATTACACTTGAATATTTGAACATCATAGTCATTGGGAAGAGAGTTCCACAAGCAGGAAGTATGGGAGGAGAAGCTGTTCGAGAAGAAGAAACAGTTACATTTAACCATTTTGACAGTGAAAGGGTGGAACTGAGATGCCAGCCTGGTAGCTCATTTAAATTCATGTAGGCCAGGAACCAGCGAAAGTAGCTTGTTGAAACAGTTGCTGTGAAAATACTTGTAGAAGAGACAGAGGGAGGCCACAGCATATTTGTGGGATAGTAGTTGTAAACTAGATGCCAGATCAATTCCTCTCATCTTGCATATTCATCTTTGGATTTTGTCAAAGACCTACAACGGGAGCACCAGACCATATATGACAGCAATATTCCATGCAAGGATGGATGGTTGATTTATAGATTTGAAGGATGGACTCAGACGAGAAAAACTTTCTGACATGACACAGACAGCCAACTTTCCTTGTGGTAGATGAAGCTATTGACTCAATGTATTGTTATGAGGGTTCAGTTTGTCAGTGGACAGCGTAAGACCAAGCAGGCGTTAACAAGGCACTCTCAAGGAGTTGGGAATCAACCATTCTGATGGGAGACAGGAAGGGTTCTATGTGGTGGGTAAAGGAGAGCAGTTTCGTTTTGGAGGCATTAAAATTTACAAGCCATTTTCTTCCCCATTCAACCTCAGATTGGAGGTCCTTTTCAATTATACATCAATCTGTTTGGGCTGTTCTCCTCATCTTGGTTGTTACAATCTCAATGTTTAAGCTATTTCAGGGATGTGGAATTACAATTTTTATAAATTAATCTGTTTGCATTGGTTTCCTCATCTTGGCTTTTATAATCCCAATGTTTCAGCTATTTCAGAGATGAGGAATTATCATTATATCGAGCTATTAGGAGGATGGTTGGTTTTGGGTTTTATGGCATATCAACCACTGTAGATCATTTAATGCCAAATTTAGTTATATATATATATATATATATATATATATATATAAATATATATATATATATATTATATATATAATAACTGCCAAAATAGACTAAAACAATGCACCACTGACCCATATACATAAATAAAGCTGAGAAAAATACTGTGATGTGGGCTTGACGATTGCATCTAGCAAAAAACAGATGTCACCATAAGTGTTGACTTCCATTCATTTTTTCTACGAAAAACACTTTATTATCACTGATATTGAGCACTTTATCCCATAAATATAGCACATCTTAAGACTATATTTCTTCATATATATATATATATATATATATTACTAGGAAACGTATATCTACAAAACATTATTTTTTTCAAAACGTATCATTGACAACATTATTTTTTGAAAAAATGTATAGATGGCAAACATTATTTTGCACCTTTGACCCATATACATTTTATTCTAAAAAAATAACAGCACTTGTGGCCTGACGATTGCATCATTCTAATGAAAATTTACACACACTTTATCACTGATATTGAGCACTTTATCCCATAAATATAGCACATCTTAAGACTATATTTCTTCATAAATATATATATATGTATATTACTAGGAAACGTATATCTGGCAACATTATTTTTTTCAAAAACGTATCACTGACAACATTATTTTTTTTCAAAAATGTATAGATGGCAACATTATTTTTTTTCAAAAACGTATAGCTGGCAACATTATTTTTGGACATAGTTTATTGCCATACCGAGGACGTGGATGTAGTTTGTCGTCATATCCAGGACATGGATGTAGTTTGTCGTCATACCTAGGACACGGATGTAGTTTGTTGTCATACCCAGGACGTGGATATATGATGGGAAAAAGTTTGACAAGTTCACTATTTGCCCATATATGGGATAAGAAATTTAACAGTTGCTATCACCTCAGGTCAGGGTGGACCTGGGAACACCAGCAATTAAGAGGTGGTTCAATGCTTCCTCAAAACCTCCTGATCAGAGGCCTTGCTGTTGGATATAGTTTATTGTTTTACCCAGTACGGCTATTAGGAGGAGTGTCCTGATTTTTGTTGTTATACTCTCAATGTCTTCGCTTATTTTAGAGATGTGGAATTATCATTATTATACAACAATCTGTTTAGGCTGGTATCTGCACTGTCATTGGCATAAGGTTTTGTTATTTCAGAGATAATCAATTGTCATTATTATACACAGACCTATTTAAAACTAGTATACTCATCTTCATTGTTATCGTCCCAATGTTTCAGTTATATAAAAAAGATGAAGAAATATGATAATACAGAGCCCTATTTGAACTACTGTCCTCATTTTGCTTATCATATTCACAATGTTTCAGCCATTACATTCTTTGACCTTGTTCTAGGTACTTGATTATCTTCTGGGAATTTCAAACTGAACCCTTTCTCCAATCCACTGGGCTGATGTCATTCCATTGTCTATGTAAGATAATCTCCTAACAGTTCATTTTTCTAAGGTATATTGATTCATTTCACCCCCACCCCAACCTCTACATATCATTTCAACTGCTCAACTCAGAGACTGAAAAGTAAGGATACTATGCTAGTCTAAAGAGATCAGTATACAATAATAATTCCTTAATTCAGAAATTCAAAGAAAAATTATGTTAATGTATTATCTTCATAAATTATTATTAGATGTAGTTCTACAGAAGGATGCTAAGGATATCATGGACTAATCATGAGCACAATGAGGTCTTAGAGAAGATGCAAATAAGGAAGAGGCTTATACTTAACATCAGGAAGAGGCAGGTGAAGGTCCTGGGAAACATAATGAGGAAGGAGGGCCTGGAGAATCTGATACTCATGGGTTGAATAGAGGGAAAGAGAGACAAGGGAAAACAACACATGACATATCTAGTGGCCTTAAGCAAGTGGATGACAGAACATGGTCTGGAGGAGGTGGCAGTGGGAAGGAACTTGTTGAGAGCTGCAAGGGATAGAAGGAGATGGAGTGCCATGATTACCTATGCCCTGAAAGGACACAGTACATAGAAATAAATTTGCTGAATCCACAATTTGTTCTCATTTCCTCATTTAGTGCTGAATTCTCTTAGGACATAATCAGGGTTCACCACAATTTCTTAAATAAGAAATATTTCCATGGAAATATGGAAAATAAGGCATGGTTTTGAATCATTCAATTTTAATGTTTTTTGTTAAGAGAAGTTATATCAGCTTCAGATGTCATGAACATTAGAAAATAGGACAGACTGAGGTGAATTATTGGATAGATTGTAAATTATGTATAGTTTTGAATCATTTGACTGTGATATATTCAATACTAAAAAAGGTACAATGCCATGAAATTTAAAAAAATAAGAAAGAACAGAGCGACTTGATAAAAATATTGAAAATTGTGCATGGTTTTTATTATAAGCTAGGGAAGGTTAATCAGAATAATCAAACCAAGGTTGGTAATGAACGATAATACTTAGAACAAGAACAACACATATAAGATTCACCAGGAGCACCTCGATGTAGTGTAATGGTTAGAAAGTTTGTCTTGCTAGATCAATTACAACTGAGTAGTGAGTTTGATCCTCACTGGTTGCCCCATATTTTTGGCTTTTGCCATATCTAAGCCAGGCTTAGAAAATCACTATAAGATTCACCAGTGGCACATAGAAATAGTCAACTGCTAGAAGTGAGTCAAGTGAATTCCACAATGAATCTACAACTCTAGACCATGTACAGTATTCACTACTGTATTTATGTGAATGGGGACATACCCATTATTGTCTGTAGGTATGCTACAACAGTTTTTAATTTATTTAACTGTAATATGTTCCTTACTAAAAGAAGGTATAATAGCCTAAGAGGTCATGAATGTTAAGAGATTCTTGGATGACTTCATAGAAATATTAAAAATTATACATAGTTTTAAATCATTCTACTGTAATATGTTCTTTATTAAAAGAAGTTACAATGAACTCAGAGGTAATGAATACTTAAATAAAGGGTGTTCCAGTAACTTGGACTGATTTTAAATGAGAATTAAGTTTCAGAGTCTAATGATTTTTTCTTTTTCTTTCAGATTTGGCAGACATATGGGCAATATTATTTTTCACACATAATTGCCATGATTTAAATAACATGATCCAATAGAGAAATAAATAAATTTTCACCAATAACACTGATTTATTTACTGCTGACTTTGATCCATTTTAATGAAACACCCTTTATATCCAACGATTCACAATACATTTAGCCAATGAAATTTCTCACTTGCCAGTCACATGCTCATTATAACATAATAAATTATAATGGCCATGATGGATTTTAAAATTATTTGAATAAGAGAAAAATGACACATCCATAAACACCCAGACCTTGAAAATGATTATAAACATAAACATTCAGACAATATCTATACTCAGTAGATGCAAATATATGCTCTCTTAAGTAAAAAAAATTTTCATAAAAGTTTTGTCTGTTATTTTTAAGGAATAATGTATCAGCACTGTGTATAATGTTTGCAAAAATAAATATAATATGTATTACATTATGGATAAAAAAAACTAAAATTATTTAATAATAGATAGGAAACAAAGTAGTTTTATTTTTGTGGGCCTTGTATTAGAAATAAATTACAAGCTGAGCCCACATTTCAACTGACAAAGCTCCATGATTGGGTAGATCTATAAATCCATAGCCTGACACATATGATTTGATGGCATATAAAACCTAAATATTTTACAAAAAAAAAATGGTCCAAAAATATCTCCCAGGTCTTATAAGCATTGAGTACCTGTATAAAGGCTAACTCTGAAATATTATAAAACTGAATGTAATTAATAGTGTGAGTCAAATGGACTACCAGTATCTGTATGAAGGCTAACTCTGAAATATTATAAAACTGAATGTAAATAATAGTGGGAGTCAAATATTGGTAATTTTAAGGTGAAATTTTGATTTGAAATTTTCTCTGTATAATATTCAAGCTATAAGATTAATATTCATCACTGAATTAACTATATTGACAAATAATGAGATTATGTTGAAAAATAAATATTTGTTGAGTAAAATAAATTCATTTCATCATGAGGATGTGGACTAATGAATATGCCCCTCTCTTATGAGATAGTTGCATATTCCCTACCAGCCTCAGTGGTTAACAGTGAAGTTAAAAGACTAGACTTCAAATGCTGATTTTCAAGGAAAGAAAGCTCTCCCTCCCTTTGCAATATTGGTGCAAAACACTATCTTCTTATCCATCATTTATCTTCATTTGTACTTACACCAGATTAAGTCATATTTATATATAACTAGCTTAAAAGCCACCCTATCAACCAGCATTTAAGCTCCTGTGCTGGGCTCTTGATTTGGTCTTCATCACCATAGGTAGGGAGGAGTAGATGCGATAGGCAACAATAAACTACAGTAGAACTCAAAATTGATCACTGCATTTAAGTATTGTATTAATATTTCAGCTTGCCTTTTAAAAGTTCAATGATAATTCTTCTGCCACCACTTAATTTAAAGACAATTAGGTCCTTACTTTCTGTACAAACAATTATTTTTATTTCATGGTGGTCTTTTGCTGGATTTTGTAATTAATTTTGATTATTTCCAAATTTATTTCCAAGTTATAAAAATTGTTATTGTACAAAAAATTTGTCGCAAATAAAACATGCACAAAAATTGCTGAAAACAATTGCAGTAATGAAAACTTGAGAATCCAAAATTTCACATCTGTCCCAGAATGTTTTTAATTTACTCATGAAATTGCCCTGATTCCAAAGTGGTATAATATATTGGGCTACCGCCTCTAGAAGTAAAGTTGAAAAGCGTGACAGAGTGACACACTGATATTCGCATATATTATATAGAAGAAGATGAGTTATTGAATATTAGAGAGTTGTAACCCTTTAATTAAAAAAGTGTGACATGGTAACACACTGACAATCACAGCTGTGTATATATATGTGTGTTACAGAAGGAACAATTTTCTTTAGATTATTTACATTTGGACTAATATCCTCATCATTGTTGTTATCCCAACATTTCAGCCATTGTGCCCACCATCCTTTTTCAGGTGTCTCTCAATCTGGGTAACCTTTAGGGAATTTTGAACTGAACCCTTTATTCACTTTATTTGGAAAAATTGTTCAATAGCCTACTGGATTAAAGAGTGGCATAGTAAATTTTAATTCAATCCTTGAGTTAGATCCAATGAAAAAAAAGGACAAGCAATAAGTGAGTAGTAAAAAAAGAAAAACAAGACACAGCCAGCAGAATTAGAACAATCTACACACATAGAGAAAATAAAGGGTTTAGTTTAAAATTCCCTGAAGCTTACTTGGATCAACAGGTACCTGAAAAAAAAAAACAGAGGGCACAACAGAAAAACTGTTGTGATAATAACAAAAATATGGACATTCGTCTAAATGTAAATAATGATAACTCCACACTTCAATAATCCTGACAGAAAATAACAATTTTGATCTAAAATTTTCTCTATAAGTATTCACTATATGTGATTATTATTTAGCAATGAATTATGTGCATTGACAGGGAAATAGTTTATGTTGTAAAATAAATACTACCTTGGAAATTTCTGGAATAACCATCAAACTAAAGTGTGTAGCCACATAAAAAAAACCATGCATTTAATTGGTCCTCATATGTAGACAAATTAATATTTGTTCACTTGGGAGACAAATTAGTTGTGTGTGTGTTTGAGAGAGAGACACACAGGGAGAGAGAAGGAAGAATGAATTAAAAATATCAGATAAATATCTACTTATTTTAGACATAAAACTTCCTATCTTAACTCAACACTTATCGACTGTATTGTCACAAGTTATCCTAATATCCAATAATGCATGAATATTTCATACCTTTTTCATTGCCACATGCATAACACTTTTGATATTCTTTAGTAATAGGCAACTGTTTATCATCTCATGAGATAAATGTAGCACCCTGTTTGGTCAAAATTCAGTTCTTTGTTAGTGAGAGTGAAGTGGCATCTCCAGTGTGCAGGCGTTGGTGATGGTATATGGAGGCACTGCACTACCCTGACTACATGACCCCTTCAACCTCTTGCTAATATTGACAAGATCCAAAGGAATAAAGGGCATTACATTTAGTGACAGCTTGGCTGTAGGAGTTGCTGGAAAGTTGTCAGTGTCGACAGCCAACCACCTTCAGGGCTCCACTCTGGGTTTTCTGTTTGGATTTACTTACATAGCCTTTTCTGTATTTGGATATGACTGCAAGGCAATGGAGGTTTAAAATCAGGGTTTTATTTCCCCTAGATGGACGACCTTTCTACCTTGTTGAGCTCCATCTATTCAATATTCCTTGAGTGCAATCAAAATATATGAGTGCTGAGTTACCTTACTACCCATAGATCTGTTAATGGTTCCATTATAACAAAATAAAATCATATCAACATTACTCAGTGACAGTAAATAAATCTTTAAATGTAATTGTCAAAATGTGTAGTGCAATGGTTATCAGTATGAAAAAATAGAATCAGGAATTCAAATTCTGGCCAAAGTTGTTTGCTTTTACTCTGCACTATGTCTTTGGAAAATACATGAATCCATCTCTTGTACTCCCAGATATGGATAAAATAGTAGAGAAGCTGGTCTAGGAGAAGGAGAAATCCTGGGCCAGGCAGTGTGCTAAAACTAAGTGGGAATGTGATGAGCAATAATTAATAATACTAAATAAGAACTAGATGAGACATCTTGAGACATGGGCCGTGGAATGAGAACAATCTATCTCTATATAGTAAATAAAGGATTAACTTAAAAATTCCACGTAGGTTACCTAGATCAACAAACACCTGACATAGGCACAACAACCAAGATGTTGTGAAGGCAACAGCAAAGATGAGGACAATAATCCACATGTAAATAATGTAAGTAAGGAGAAATCCAAGTTCTAAACAATAAAAAAGGCAACAGGAAACTGCTCTGCTATCTTTCACAAGACCAATTATGTCAATTCACAATTGTGCAGATATTAAAGTAAAAGAACTTGTGGAGAGCCACGATTGCCTGCATCCTGGAAGTAAGATTCTTGAAAAGAAAGAAAAAGGATGTATATTGATTTTTCCTCAAGTGAAGCATAAAAAAATCTGAGAGGAAACAAAAACGAAGATAGGAAGAAAAACATGATAGAAGAAATAAAGAACCTTCAACCAGAATGTTATTGGGTTTGTTTTTTGGGGCTTTTTTTTTTCATGTTTCGACCATTAGATTTGGCACCATTATTTTCTGGTTTCAAATTGCATATTGCTTTGCATTTTGGTGAATGAAATCTGATCTTTATAGCATTTGAATAGTGAATTCTGGCATTCACTAAGGATGTGATCACAGAATCATGCTGCAAAATGAAAACAGTACTATAATTATTAATTAAAGACATTATTTATATGCTCAGTGTCTATGATCAATTAATAAAGAAGTATGGGTGGTTTTGATGCCAGGATTTCATTATGTCAAATCTTGAGCCTAGTGGGTATTTTAGTCATCTTTAGTGTCACAGCACCAACTAAATCCCCAGAGGTTCTTCTGTTTCATACATTACTTTATTTACGCATTTTTGTAAAAAACATTTTATTTTTATGGTAATTGTATAAAATAGGGACCAGATAAATGAGCACAAAATTATGAATTTAAAATCTGTATATTTCATTTACATTTGTGATCAAATTATTAAATGCAAATGTAGCAGAAATAAAATACCAATAGAGCAGCTAATTGCTACTAATAATGGTACCCATTAGTCAAATATAGCTGTCATGTCAGAACAGGGGTTGTGCGGACCCCAGAAAATCTGGTTAAATTGTCTACTAGCTTCCCCATGAGATTGTCATGATGAAGTTAGCTATGAAAATAATTCCTATGCTAGCCAACCACTAAAGTTTTAGGCTCCCTAAAAGCAGGCACATTTTCTTGGAAGAGTCAGAGTGGCAATTTGCTGTGTTGACTGTGTAATGGGATCACCATGCGTTACCAAGGATTTCTGTTCATGTTACTCACCATTATTTGGAATTCATTCGTTCTAGTTTGTGTGTCCGGTATCTCAGCTGCATTCCAGTATGTTTAGTGTTCTGATGTAGAAGTTTTGTTTGTACCCTGCCTATTATAAGCCAGTGTTTGACTCTTTTAGTGTTTGATTCCAGTACAGCTGATTTTTTGTCCCTCTTCATCCCTCTTGTAAGATTTTCTTCCAAAAGGAAATCTTACAGTAAATTTGTGAAATTTTTCTAAATAGATACTCACAAATATATACCTACTGATGCAGAAATATGGAATATTCCTTTCTCGCTTAAAAATCTTTTAAAATACAGCTAAGTGGTTTTTATTCTTTTTGTGTGCATAGAGGGATCAAAAGGTGATACAAAATTTTAATGTATTATCACTTTTTGAGCTGTCAGAAGATTTCTATAAAACTGGTTATATGTTTTCACTTAAATTTTGACATACCATGCCAAATGCTATCAATTTTAAATTTCTCTTTGTCATTGATATGTAATATAAGTTCTACAATTTACATTTTGCAGACACACATCTGTTTTAATCCCAGGCTCTTATCATTTTTATCAGTTTTAGATATAAAAATCATCAGAAATTGGTCAAAGATGTTGAATACACAATGAGAAGAGAATTAATGATGATCTTAAGTAAAAACATTTTGACCTTCAGTTGTGAAGAAAACAGAATTTATAATTGCCAGCAAGAGAAAAGGGCCAAGATGCAAAGTGTAAATTGGAGATAAAAAAATCAAATAAATACGGAATTTTAAATATCTAGGATATCTTTTAACAGATGACAGAAAATAAGACACCAAAATCTGAAGACAAAGAAATTTCATTAGAAACAAAGAAAAGAGTGCTAAAAATGCTATATAATATCAATCCCCTTATATGGCACTCAATGCTGGACAAATTCCTCATAGATGAAAAGAAGACTTGAAGCAACAGAGATATGGTTCTACAGAAAGATGCTGAAAATACCATGGATGGAGAATCTAAGACAAAAGAAGTTTTTAAGGAAAATGGAAACAAAAAGGTCACTGAGAAACAGAGAGTTGAAATTTCTGTGAAATGTAATGAGGAAAGAACGATTGGAAATTGTAACACTCTCAGGACAGATCAAATGCAAGACAGGCAGAGTAAAACATCAAGTAACCTACCTAATGACCTTGTCTAGATGGATGGCAGAACAGGGATTGTGAGGGATAATAAAAATGCAAACACTACCAGGAGCTACAAGGGATAGGAAATTGTGAAGAACCATAATCACCCAAATCTTGAAGAGACACATCACATAGAAGTAAAAGAGGATAAAAAAAAACTAGTATGATAAAAATATTAACCTAATTATGTGTATTTTTCTCTTTAATCTCAAAATGTCTTTTATCCTACTTACAATTATTCGTTTTCTTTTCCTGTTTTCAAATTTTCACTTTTTTTTGTTCCTTACAAGTTCACGTGATGTTACATGGATCTGTCCACTGCCAGGAGGCATTAGTTTTGGATAATAACAGTATCCCCTATCTGACTCATGAAGAATTATCTGCAACCAATCAGGTTGCAATAGCCTGGAGTTTACAAAAATCATGAAAGACAAACACACAGACACAATGGCTGGTTGTTTCCACTGCATTGTCTTGTGACAACAAACAGTTTGGAACAGAAGGAATCATGAAAAGAAAAGCTTAGCATAACAATATACTTCTGCTAAAAACCTTTTTCATCAGACAAGGATAAAGATAAGACGTAGAAATACTGTCTGCAGATAATCAATGTTCAATTAATAAAGAAGAAGTATGGGTGGTTTTGATAATATTTGAATCTATTATAATTATCTTTGCCTTTTTAATCAAATCTTCATTGAACCGTTATAATGTTTTAAGCTTATTTTTTAAGCTCTTTTGATGATCCAAGCTCTTCATAAATTTTTTCAGTGCTAATGGTTACGTTCTCCTCTGCCTTGTGTTTTAGAACATCATAATTGTCAGCTGTTAGTTGCATAGTTTCAAGGAACAAGTCACCACCTTTAAAACACTGCATAGTTAAGTATTGCTTCTTTTCTTTACACTTTCTAAATTCTGTGAGCAGTTTAAGCATCTCTTAGGTTCAGCTTCAAATACTGCTTCAGAATTGCCAAAATTTCAATACTTGTATCCATAATTATAACAGGAAATTAATATATTTTAAAACGTGTTTTACAAGAGTATTGTCAGCATTAAAAACAAGATTTAATTCATTATTCGGACTATTGTCCTCATCTTTGTTGCCATATTTATCACAACGTTTCGGCTTCTTCAGGCAGTTGGAATGTCGAACTGAACCCTTTATTTCACTCACTGGGGTAGACTGCTCTAGTTCCACGTGCCATGTTTTGATGGATGTCAGTTATCTCCTGTTAATTTCCCTCTGAAAGTTCTCCACTGCCTTAACCGGGTATTGAACTCACACTCTTTTGGGTTCTGTCACTGGATCTAACTAATGCCTTTATCCACTGTGCCATGTGTCCTTGAGGACATCTGGGCATGAATTTCTCAGTATTATAAACCTAATGTCTTCAGCGACCATTTTTACCAGTGCTCATATTGCAATTTTGCTATTATCATTGCATGTTTTTACCAGAGCTCATATTGCAACTTTGTTGTTATCATTGCTTTTCTCTAGCATTCCTTGTTACTGGTTCCCATATTGTATTTACTTCTATGCTTGGTTGGTTCAGGAGATTTTTGTGGCCTAGCATACATGCTGATTCCTTAAGTTTACAACTTTTCCAATGGTGTTCCTTGTCTATGATTTCAACATGATCCCACAGAGGGCGGTGATCTCCCTTCTCTCTCCATATGTGGTCAGCCACGCCTGATTTTTCTATTTCCCCTCGTGTTACAGCTTTCTGGCGTTCTTGAAGCCTTACCTTGAGGGGACGGCCTGTCTCTCCTTTATATTCATTTTCGCAGCTGCACGGGATAGTGTACACACAGTCTTTAGTCATGTTCTCCTCTATGGGGGGTCTTACTCGGGAGAGATACCTGCGAAATGTTGTCAAGCTTTTGAAGGTTGTCCTGATGTTATATGGACCGCAGATCCTTTGTATTTTCTCTGATAACCCCTTCACATAAGGCAGGGAGACTGTTTTATGAGTGTTGTTGTCTTCCTCCTCTTGTACCCGCCTATCCCAGTTTTGGGGGGTTGCTGCCATGTACCCAGGGTAGTTGTTACGTTGTAGGGTACTACTTATACTGACCAATTCTTTATCTTTTCCAGTTGAATCTATTATATTCTCTTATGTGCTAATACCCTTGGGAAAGGTATGAATCCTCTTCTTCTTCCCCATGCTATGGATAAATAGCAGGACAGACTGGGTCCTTTAGCTTTGGGTGGTAACTGGTCTACCGCAGAAAGAAATAGCAACCTACTGCACGAGAAAAATCTGCCTCGTCAGTCATGTATCAAAAGATACATGATCGCCTAAGTGTGTATCACACATGGCACATAACTGACTGATAGTTAATGTAAAAAATGTGTACATCACTTTAGCTTTTTGGTATCATATATCATTGATTATGACCCGGCAATAAATTGTATCAAACAAAAGTCAAATTGAAATGATAATAATGCTTCTATAGATAGTACTTAAATATCTAAAACAAAAACTAGAACCTTACCATTCTTATCTAAAGACTTACAGACTCTTTCAACAATAATTGTTAACAAATCAGCAGTTTACCTAGAAAAGTAAATTATCATCAATATTTTAAAAAACTTGTGTTCAAAGTTGGCTCCATCTTTCTGAGAATCTTTAACTCATTTAATTTCAATTGTAGTGCTTTGGATATGACAGTAATCTTCATGTTTCATAGCTTTTTTAGTTTTAGTATTTTACCAAATTTTCATACTGGATGTTCACACTAGTAATAACTGGTGACTTACACTGGAGATTATATAACACTAAGTCTCCTCAATAATCCAGCACACAAGATAGTGTTCTAGTTATTTTAAGTAATCCTGTCATCTAGATGGTTCTGACTGTTTCCCTTTCCAGTTCCTACATCCTTTTCCCTTGAACCTTGGAAACATTCCTAGTACTCGAATAATGACTGCCATGACTAGCAATTTCATGTACCACAACTTCCTTAGTTCCTTGGCAAAGTCGAGACCAAATTAAATGATTTTCAAGTATTTTTCAGTTCATAATCAATATTAGATTTATATCTACCATTAATTGAAAATGCTACTTATATAGAAAATTGATTTCATAATTCCATAATGCAAATTGAATGTAGTACAGATTTTTGCTCATACCCTTTGTGAGCAGCAGCCATTTGTGAGTCAGCACATTGGTTAACAAGGAGACATTTTCAAAGAAGGCTATGGAAATGAAGTGCTGGGATAATTTCCTGAAATTATGTAATAAGAATCACATTTCAAGAAATTCACTAAAAATTTATTCTCCTACCCTTATAAACTAAGCACAAGAGAATGCAGAATGTAAAAATAAATTTACTTTATACTGACTTCTGGGAAGCCTCAGCAAATATTTTTTTAGTTCTATTTCTTCAACTTAGGATAGTTTGTTTTTTTTTGTAACAGGTGAATATTTTTCATATCTGAAGTTGAGAATTTTTCCTAAGCCATTGCATTATGCATAGATTTAAACTTAAAACTATTATTTAAAGGTCACCTCCTGAGTTTTGGGCCTATTAATTTGATATTAACAACTTTTATGAGTAAGAAGTTGTTCACAAAATAAAAATCACATCAATATTCATTGAGAGTTTTTATCCAAAAGTCATTCAAAATGATTATACAAATCATTAAAAGCAAACAGAATACATGGAATTGTATTTTATAAAATCCTTCATAAAACATTGAGTTCCATATAACTGAATATCATCAATAATGAAATTTGCATTTAGATGTGGGTAAATATTTAAAAAAACAATGTTGCTTTAATCTACATCTGTTATTTGTACAAGAGGGAATACATTCCCCTCTCTTTATGCTACCTTTCTCTATCTCTTGATTCTATTCTAAGCTTTATTAATTCTCTTGAAAGCAATAATATCACCTTTTTCTTAATCTCAAACCAAA
The DNA here is from genome assembly GCA_903632075.3 of Acanthosepion pharaonis. NCBI lineage: Eukaryota > Metazoa > Mollusca > Cephalopoda > Sepiida > Sepiidae > Acanthosepion > Acanthosepion pharaonis. Next base: position 54,778 of record CAHIKZ030003487.1, read on the forward strand.
TCTTTTTTTTTTGTGATTCAACACAAAGTTTTCAATTTACAAACAACATACCACTCAAGTGTTGTCATTGTGAGTAGAAGTGTAAACCTCATAGCCTCTAGTCCAGTGCTCTATCCAGTGAAATTTCACATAACACTGTTATAGATGGCAAATAAACAGAACAATGGCACCCATCAGCAAGCAGCAACAATCAACACTAACAGTGTGAAGAACAAAGAAAAAGTGCCATGCCCAATAATTACTTTGGGTAAATTTCCTCTGATAAAGACATTGTCTTTGCAGAAATAGAAAAAAAAAACTGGTGGGTTCCTTATTGTTCTAGTACTTAACTTTTTTTCCATTGTCTTTCATTTAGCAAATTCAATCTTTTTTATATATATTTTTTTTTTTATTGAAATCCATTTACGCAGTGCCAAACTTATATCTTGATTTAAAACTTATTTTTATATGAGGTTGGGTATCTATGCAATTGTCTATTTGAGCCTGTTTGTACGTGTATCTGTGTGCATATTTGAGCTGGTTTACATAGACACATGTATTTGTGACATATACATATATATATATATTTATATATACATATATATATATATTTATATATACATATATATATATATATTTCTAGGTAGCTGAAATAGCTGTCTGTACCAGTAAAATGTCTAGACTGAGATCACACCTGGTTATAATGATAATAAAACGATTCATTAGTAGTAAGATGAACTTCCTTCCTTTCTTTCATCAGTTCAGACCTTTACAGCTAGGACATGCCATGCCATATACACATTGCCATCTTATCCTCATTGCCTTCATATTCAATTGGTAGGAAAGAAGTTCCACTCAGACAGCTTCTTCCTAAGAATGTCTTCTTTATGATACAAACTCCAGAGGAGGATGCTCCTCCAGTCACTATCTTAACCACTTCAAGTCTAGGGGTCAGCTGTTAACTATCCAACATATCCCTATAAAATGCACTTACTTCCTCCCCCTACATCCATACAACAACCTAACTCAGTAAACCTCTAACTTGAGTGACTCTTGGGCCTTGGATTGGATGAGCGTTTAGTAAAAAAATTCTACATACCAAGATGAAGGAAATGAAATGGATAATTCACAAAAAAAATTATTTTATAATATATTTGTTCTTGTCATTATTCATATGAATCAAGGTTAATTTTCAATAATATTGGTTAAGGCAGTTTTCTAAGTGTAGCTTAGATGTAGTTCAAAATTATAAGGCACCCAGTAGGGATCAAACTCACTGTCAGTTGTAATTGATCTAGCAAAACAAGCTTCACCATTACACTTTGTCAAAATACCAGCTTTTTTTTTCTAAGTATAGTTTAGACATGGCACAAGGTTGAAAGTGTGGAGAAACCAGTGAGGATCAAAGTCACTACTCAGTCAGATGTGCTCTAGCAAGACAATGAAGTCCTCCAGGCAATATTGGTTATGTACAATAACTGTGTAATAGTAATTAGTAACATAAAAAATAAAATATATTTCAGTTGTTCCTTGTAAATAGGAACTACTGAAATATGTTATTTGTGCTACTAATTACTATTTTTCCAATGAAAAAAATTCTAGGAAAGTAGATAAAATACTTTTAGGGAAAAAAATTATTCTGTCAAAAACTTTTTAAAAGACACAAATATTAAAGAAAAGTAACAAAACATAACAAATACTAATAAGAAAAGAAAAAATAAAATACACAAATATTAATAATAAAAGAGAATTTATAATTTTCCACCAAACTATGTTAATTTTTAATACAAAAGATATTAATGTATGACAGAGCAACACATTCATCATGATAAATAGAAGAGATTATAGTTTCAAACTTCCCCTGGGATGAGTAAATATTGTTACCATATTTGAGGACAATATCATGACAGATGATAGATTACAGACAACAGAAATATAATTCTACAGAAGTATACTATGAATATTATGGACGGATTGCATAAGCTATGATGAGGTCTTAAGTAATGTGGAAACAAAAATGTTACTCAGACTTAAAATCAGAAACAGACAGCTGAAATGCTTTGGACATATAATGAGGAAGGAAAGTTTGGAGAATTTGACACTCACAGGACATATTCCTGATTAAGTCCTAATCAACTTTAATTGCTTTAGATGAACTGCTTCAACATTGGATGGTAGTATTTCTATTTTCTGATTAGTAAGAAGTATTTATTTAATTTCTGACTGGTTCAAAAGATGCCTCATAAAAATCAAAGTTCTCATGTTTCTTTTGAACAGAATCTATACTTAACACAAAAATAACAATATTGCCTGCTATTACATGGTGTTCCACAATTTTTGAAACAAAATAATCAGGCAAAAATCAAGGACCACAAACGATAGAGTAATGGAAATTACATTTATTGAAATGTAAAAGCATAACATTTTATGATCTGCAACTATTTAGTCTCAAACATGAACCTAAAATGTCAACATTTACCAGATGTCTGCTGTTCAGTTGAAGACACAGTTGATTGCAAAGTTGTTGCTAATGCATACTGATTCCTCCTGGGTGATAGCTTGAATCTTCTCAGTGATGGTTGCCTTCAATACAGCAGTGGTGCAAGTGTTGCACTGGTAAATATTGTTCTTCAGGAACCCCCAGAGGAAGAAATCAAGGGGTGGGGGTCAAGTTAGGTGAGTGAGGTGCCCATTCCACTTCAGCTTTTCAGCTGATGAGATGCTTTCCAAACTTTTCACAGAGC
>CAHIKZ030003487.1:62500-87874 GCA_903632075.3 Acanthosepion pharaonis
AAAACCTGTCTTTTTGCATAGGTGATTTTCATCTTGGGTAAAAAGATAATATTTTCACATAGTGCTGTGTTTTGTACTATAACTAAGCAAGGAATAAATTCCTATATATTAACAGTAATATTAACTGTTTCCTTATAAGGAAACATTTCTCATTCAATGACCTAGCATCCAGTACCAGTGTTAATTCAAATTTACAAAGCTCTCTTAAAACAATTTATCAGGAAAATAGGCTTCTCAAGTCCAGCAGTTGTTATCACTCTTTCCAGTATTAATGGGACTTTCTTTTTTAAACATTTATTTAAAATAGTGTGAATGCCAACAACTTGATGATGTGTGTTGGGGCGCACCCACCTTCTAACTAGTAATGGACTGGTCTCTCTTATATAAGTCAGCTCTGGGGGAGATATCGTTAGCAGTCCAGATAATCTTATACCCGGTACATACCGTTGGACTATAGACTTTGGATATTGTTTCGTACTAACCAACCTTTGTTCTACTAATCACTCTATTGTTAATTGCTTTTATGAATATACCAGTATTTTCCTCTACAACTGCGTTTGTCTTGATTCATACACCGACACGCGGGAAACTCACAACATCTCAACAATGTGATTATTTTCTCTTCGAGTTACATGCGATTTCGATTTTAGCTTTTGCTGCTGTTGAAAGTTCTCAAGTTATGTGGTTTCTGTTATTTGGTACAGTTCTTTGTTTGTGATTCTTTTGCATAAGGTTTAAAGAAATGTGGTCTTCACCAAGAATCGTAGGCTTCACTCACTCAAAGCCATTTTTAATGTCATCCAAGAGAAATAGGATGGAAAAAAAACTGGGCCAGTTTGTCAATTGACACTGGTATTAGCAGTGGTAGTAAAAACCTTTTTTTTAAGAATTATTAGAAGGTGCTGTTAAAATATGCTAGGCATTTCTCAGAGACTTCAGCTATCATAAATGAAAATCACCAAAATTTTAATTCTTATCTTCTTTTATTCCACTGATATCAAAGCAGCAAGAACAGACTTATAATATTAATAATTGCTACCTGAAGGTTTGCATGTTCTATTCTAATAGTTTCTTTTCTCGCACTTCTTGCCCTGTGGAACTCTCTTCTGGTTTGTTTCTTCCCTTCTGCCAACAATCTTCAAAAATTTGAATGCAATGCCAATCACCATCTTCTGCCTTCATGGATCCTATTTATTATCATATTTATTTAGAAGATTAAAATTTCATAGGTTATTCTAATAAATTGATCATGACTTTATTTCATATTTTTGTGAATGAATTATGGAAGCATTTTCCTTCTGAAACATTCCAAACCTTTATTTCTAATACTAAATAACTCCAGCAGTAAGTAAGCCACATAAGAGTTGATATGTCAATCAAAAACAAACAAAATGAAGTATTGGAGTGTTTCTTGTATTAGAATTATCATTCCACACACGCATATTACCATAAACATATTTAAAAAAAAATAACATTTCTCAGAAACTTGAAATGCTTGATCTTAATTTCTTGTCTGAAGACCAAGATATACATCAAAGACAAAAGAAGATGCTGTATTTTTATCTTTAGCCCAGTTTAGAAAAAGATGGTTTTTGTTTTATAGTTCGAATCAGAAATACAAAGGAACTGGTAACCCCATTGAGATCTCTCTGCAGCATTTAACTTTTCATTTTTGATTGCATCTTTATTGCCTTTTTTAAAGCTGCATTTGATGAAACATTGAAAAACATTTATGATTCCCATAGCTACTTAAACCTAGGCAACATTTGATAACCTTTCCATAAGATATAAAAGCTTCTTTTAATATAAAAAGTTATTTTCATTGCATAATCTAAAAGATCCTTAGATGAAATATTGATTTCTGGCCAAAAATAACATCAGCCAAGATTATTAGTCTTTTAGTGATATGAACTGTAAGATCGTGATAATTTTAGTGGCAGAGATGTTGGCATTCAGGTGAGGGTCAGTAGATCCAAATTATTTTCACACATATGTTATTATATTAATTTACCTGTCAAGAAATATATAAATATATATATATATAAAAATATAAAAAAGAATGATTTCATTCTCGAATATATACATCTCTAGTTACAGTCTTCAAATAAGATAGATATATAAAAAAAATTCTATAAAATGACATTACACAATTTTATATATTTTTACAAATATCATTGATTGTGTAAATCTGTTTTTTATGATATATGAATTAATATATATATTTGATATATATATGAAAAATATATATATCAAGATGTATCACAAAATTATAGTACACCCCTCACATTTCTTCAAATATTTAAGTATATCTCTTCATGGGACAGCACTGAAAAAATTACCTTTTGACACAATGAAAAGTAGTCTGTCTGCAGCATATATAACAGAGTTAATTTCTTTTCCCCTCAAAATAACTCAAAATATAGCCATTAAAAGCTAAATCCCTGGCAACAAAAGTGAGTACACCCCTAAGAAAAACCCCTAGCAAAAAAAAAAGATTATTTTGAAAAATACACAAACTGAGGAAATTACTAAATGTCTAAATTGAGTACTGCTTTTCATTTTCCCTCCAAAATGTCATGTGACCTTTATTAGTGTAACTATGCCCATGTGTTCATGGGGGTCAGGTGTATTCAAATTTGTAGTGCAGCTCTAACACTCTCTCTTACCGGTCACTGAAAGTTCCAACATGGCACCACATGGCAAAGAACTCTCTGAGGATCTTGAAAAAACGTATTGTTGCACTACATAAAGATGGCCAAGGCTACAAGAAGATTGCCAACACCCTGAAACTGAGCTGCAGCACAGTGGCTAAGATCATCCAGCATTTTAAAAGAGCAGGGTCCACTCAGAACAGGCCTCGAGTAGGTAGGTCGTCCAAAGAAGCTGAGAGCACGTGCTGAGCATCACATCCAAATGCTTTCTTTGAAAGATCGGCGTAGGAGTGCTGTTAGCATTGCTGCAGAGATTAAAGAGATTGGGATTCAGCCTGTTAGTGTTCAGACCATACGCCGCACACTACATCAAATTGGTGTGCATGGCTGTCACCCCAGGAGGAAGCCTCTTCTGAAGGCAATACACAAGAAAGCCCGCAAACAAACAAATTGAAGACATGTCAACAAAGCCCATAGATTACTGGAACCATGTCCTATGGTCTGATGAGACGAAATTTAATTTGTTTGGTTCTGATGGCCTTAAGCATGTGTGGTGGCAACCAGGTGAGGAGTACAAAGATAAGTGTGTCATGCCTACAGTCAACATGGTGGTGGGAATGTCATGGTCTGGGGCTGCATGAGTGCTGCAGGTATTGGAGAGTTACATTTCATTGAGGGAAACATGAACTCCAACATGTACTGTGAAATACTGCAGCAGAGCATGATCCCCTCCCTCCAGAAACTGGGTCGCAGAGCAGTGTTCCAGCATGACAATGATCCCAAATACACATCCAAGACAACCACTGCTTTACTGAAGAGGCTGAGGGTAAAGGTGATGGACTGGCCAAGCATGTCTCCAGACTTGAACCCAATAGAACATCTTTGGGCCATCCTCAAGCAGAAGGTGGAGGTGTGCAGAGTCTCAAATATCCGCCAGCTCCGCGACATCATCATTGAGGAGTGGAAGAGCATTCCAGTGACTACCTGTGAAGCTCTGGTAAACTCCAAGCACAGGAGAGTAAAGGCAGTTTTGGATAATGATGGTGGCCACAAAAATATTGACAGTTGACATGTTGTATGTTAATATTGACAACTTTTCCTAAGGGGTGTACTCACTTTTGTTGCCAGGGATTTAGCTTTTAATGGCTATATTTTGAGTTATTTTGAGGGAAAAATAAATTAACTCTGTTATATATGCTGCAGACAGGCTACTTTTCATTGTGTCAAAGTGTCATTTTGTCAGTGTTGTCCATGAAGGGATATAGTTAAATATTTGAAGAAGAGATATACTGTATATATAATATATTTGTTTAAAAAATTTACTAATTTAAATGAGTGTTTGTATCATGGATACAGTATTTGTAAATATAAACGGTGTGGACATAAAAGTCGACACTGCATGTGTTTTAAGTGACTATCAGATTGTTTGATGATTGTATTGTCACCATAGAATTCTCTCTCTTTGCATGCTGTAGGTGCATTCTTGAGAGGAAATAACTGTTGACAAGTGTTTATCCATAGCAACACTCTTGAGGTGACAGAATGCGCCCTCAGCATACAAAGAGAAAGAATTCTATGGTGACAATTTCCGCCTCCAGCATGCTGGAAGTTAAGGTCTAAACCAGGCAGTCACAATGCCATGTTGACTTCCATGTCTACACTGTTGATAGGTTTATTTTTTATTTTTTTAATCAAGCTCACACCAAGCAAGGTAATAAAGCCACTAAGACACAAGTGGTTATTGGGTATGAAAAGATTAGAAGACAGAAACATTACTAAAGGGCGAGTACAGAAGAAGAGTAACAAGAAAGACAGTAGATAGCAATTGACATTACATTTAAATTTTTGAAGATTAAAGTTACCTAGAAAACATAGAACCAGATGAGAGTTCCACAAGCAAGAAGTGTGAGAAAATAAACAGTTAACATAGAACTTACAGTTACATTTGCCAATTCAACTGTTTAGTGATGAAATCTCATCGCCAGTGTAATATTGAACTTAAATTCATAGTGAACAGCTCAACTGAACAATTACATGATAGTATTCATAGAAAAGGCACAAGAAGGCAACTTTACAGTGGTGGGAAAGTGAGTGATTCTTCTTTGGATTTTATCAAGGATCTCTAGATATATAGCAAGAGTACAGGACCATATGTGCCAGCAATAGTCTAAGCACGGACTTATATATATATATATGTATATATGTATATGTGTGTGTGTGTGTGTGTGTGTTTTATTCAAACAAGTTCTATTGAAATTGATGACAATTCTATTTCATATTCTTATTACATTTTTCCAGTTTGCACATAAGTTATTTTTCCTTTTTGAAACCAAATTTATGGGGAACTCAAAAAAAATGCATGATGATTTTGTTTGAGAACTTTTATTAATCATTATCAGGAACATAATATTAACAGTTTTTTGAGAGAGAGAGAGAAGAGGATATAAAAAATAAAAATATCACCATTGAAGCAATGTATAAAAGGTTTATCTCATTGACCAAAATGATTTGAGTTCAATCCTCATTGGATGCCTAAACTTGAAACCTCATGTAAGATTAAGTTAAGTCAATGCCGATATAAAATACGAGAACTAAAACACTTCAGAAAAGCTATTATTGAAAATTTGCATCAACACTTTCTACAGTTAATGGGGATCAAATTTAACTTAGTGACTAAATGTTTCTTCTAATGGATCTATACTTTTTATTTTGTTATTATATCTCAGCCAACTGGCTGCAGGCCAGGAGCTGCCTCCTTTCTTTTACTACTAGCAATTTTGTTTTAAAAAATTTTGCACATCGATTTAAAGGGAAAAAGAAACAGAAAACATGAGATGAAAAAAAAAAATGTATGATCTAATCTTTTGGCACCAAATATCAGATGAGTCTGCCAAAAAAACAGCAGAAAATAAACTTAAAGTAACTCATAGTGGAAAACAAAACCACTCAGCCATTTATTACTGTTGGAATCATGTCTTTTTCTTCAGCCTCATTGAATAACCTATTAACCATAACAGACAAGTAACAAGTTTTTTAGTTTTTATTTTGATGGTGGTGAGAGGCTGTTTTCCATTTGAATGTTGAATATTATCACCAGTTGGTTATATAGCCAATGGTATTACAGGTAGGATTTTTAAAAAAAAATCACTTCAAAATATTTCACTCTTTTACTATTGTAGAGTAGTTTTCACAGTGGAGGCTTGTATTTCAGTAAGTCGTCCTAAATTAGGTTCGACGTACAAAACGTTAGGAACCTGAAATAAGAATTAATGATGCAGCAATCTAGTTGTGATGATTGATACTTCAATGTCCGGCAGACTCCTCAACAATTATGAGCCCAACTAGCCACTTATATACTACTACTTATTATCTGTGGGAGAGTATATTACAATAGAATAGGTATTATGGTATAACATTTACAAATACATATATATATTTATTCATTAAGTAAATTTTCCAGTCTTGATAGATTTCAAAAAGTGTCTCAGAGTCCTTGTTGGAGAAGAATTATTTTCCACCCACCAAACCTGTTACGGGCAGGATGTGGCAACTCTCTCAATGCTTTATCATTACTACCATGGAAAGTGCAATACATATATTATAACTAGGTGAAAGTTAATGACAAGATTTATATATATATATATATAAACGAAAATGACATGTTCATCATCAATTAATCATAGCTATGGATCAGAAGCTGATGAAGGATTGAAAAAAAATTGAATATATATATATATATATATATATATATATATATATATATATATATATATATATATTATTAGAGGATGATTTTCCAGCTTCTTCAAGATTATCTTCAACCTCTCTAACCTCCTATCTTTCTGCCCTGGAATAAAAAGGTGCTTCACATGTTTCATGTATAATTTCATGTTCAAGTCTTTTTTCACTGCTCATAGCTGAGACTCCTCTCTCACATGCCAAATGTCTTATGGATTGAGTTGGATCTTTTGTAACTGATCTCTTTAGTTCTAAGTTGAAATAATGATCCTCTTCTTGTTGTGACTTCCTGAACCAGAGAACCTCTCTACTATTCCCTTTTTTTTTAATCTTTTTTCGCCATTCTCATTGATGGTTCTTGAATGGACTTTGAAGATGGAAGCCAGAGTATTAATGCTGGTAACATTACTGAAGGCCTGAATGATTTTTTCCTCTCACCAGTGCTCATTTGGGAAGACAGTGGAGGTGACACAAAATGATTTTAACCTGTTCTCTTTCTAGCTGAATAACTCAAAGGGCTTTTTTTTAAAATGGAATCAAGATGGCTAAATGTCTTCTCTGAAAACCTGGAAAAAGCAACTCAATTAGTTTACTGGTTTTTTGGATATTACACATTTTGTGTGATAGACAATTATGCTGTAACATGATTTGAGCAATTTTTCTGTTACACACAGTATATGATAAAATATAGTTTTAAGATATACTATATTTATGGGCTAAAGTGATAGCATCTATATAAATATAAATGTGGACATTGAAATAACAAACATTGGCAACAGTCTGTTAAACACAACAGTCATGCTAAACACAATTGTTAAACAGTCATGTTAAACAGTCATGCTAAACACAATTGTCAGTTCTGACAATTGCATTTGGCATGAAACAGACTATCACTGCTAGGTGTTGACTTCAATATTCACTTTTCCTTAGGACCGCAATTTTGGTCATAATTCTTCAGATCTCCATTTTCATACAAAAATATAGCTGACACATTTTTCCATTATTATTATTTTCTCTGTTTTTACATTGAGCTCTCTGGATTAAATCCTCCTTGGAATTACCCATACAGATTACCAAATAACTTCATTAACTATATATATATATATATATATGAATATGAATAAAGTATACTGTACTCTTAACTATAAAAGTGAATGTCCAAATTACTATAAAATAGCTATTACAAAAAACCTAATAACCTTTGCAAAAACTAATTCATCCACAAAACAGATCTTCTACAGTGAACATAAAAGTATAAACCAAACAGTCATTAATAATAACTTCTCCAACTACATCATTGACAAGCAAATAATATGCTCCATCAGAGACCTCTATACAAAACATAGAGAACATAAAAGCCCTCCAACTAATCCCAAACATATCAACCTTTTATATCATAACCAGATACATGCTAATTATGAACAAGATGAAAACATCCTAAAAAATTTATAAAACTAATACTTCCACCACAGATCCTAGTAAAAAAATAAAACTTATATACTACACTAAATCCACTACATCTAATAAAATCATTTGTAATGACTCTGCCCTGTCCACTTGTGTGTTACAGAAAACCAACATCATACTAAAACCCAGGTTGTGTGTGTGTATGTTCGTTTATATATTGGATCGGATTTCCTACATTTTTCAACCGATTTCAACAAAACTTCACAGGACTTTAAAATTATTTTGCGGTGGTTCTGACAGTAGTTTAAAAAATTAGAAAAACACAATTGTTTTTGCACAAAATCAATTTGAAAACACAATTAAGAGGCATCTCTGTCGCAAGAATGAAAGGGGGACAACTCATATTGAGTTATACTTATTATAAAACCCAGGTTGGTTGTGTGTGTGTGTGTGCATTCATTTATATATGGGATTGGATTTCCTACATTTTTCAACCAATTTCAACAAAACTTCACTTTTTTTTGGAAGGTAGGGTTTCTTATTGTCTTAAACACTTTTTTCTTTATTTTTACATTCAGAATGCTTTAAAAATTCCATTTACAAGACAATTGTTTATAATAAAATTCTATTCAATCAGTAGACTCATAACGATTGAAAACAATGTTTTTGTTTGAGTTTGGGTTTGACCAATTCGTAAAAAAAAGTCTACTAATTAAGACATGCATGTCCGTCAACATTAAACAATAATCTTTGTCAATTTTATTTTTCAGTCTTTATGATGGTCAATACTTGATCTATCTCTTACTGTTACATCCCCAGGCAACGCCGGGCTCTACTGCTAGACATTTATAAATTTAAATGTCCTCTGGAAGATTGCATCTCCAACGATAAAATAATATCTATGTTGGACACACAACAACAATGCTTTCATGTAGGTTAAGCTTTAACCTGAATAACACGTCCAATATTTCTAAACATTTACAACAACATACCTGTCTACACTTTCAATTCAGAAAAATCTTCATCAAAAACACCTCCATACTTTTCCACAAAAAGAATAAACACAAACTAAAAATTCTCAAAGCTATTTATATCAAAATTTTGTAACCAAACCTCAATTAAATTAATTACAAATATTTCACAAACATTTTAAAATATGTACAATAGATAGTCTTTAAATTTTAGCACTTCTCATTAATAGTTTTTCTTTTATCTAGTAACTACTCAAGTCCAGAGTTTTTCCGCAGCATATGTAGTTACGTCCTCTTAAACAGTGTCTGTCACCCATGCCATGACACAGTGTCCTGACTCCACAGATAAAAATGGTAATTTTTGGATGACTATAACAATTTTTATCCTTCACAACCATCAACACTAAATACTTACTCTATAATTAACAATATCCTGATGATGACATTATGCTATGTCGAAAGTACTCAGAATAAATACGAGTCAACACAGTGTTTTCCACTCATCTTTTAATAACTGCACAAAAAACTTATCCACGAATCTGAAAGGATCCTATCAAGAATAAGTAGACAGAACATGTCTAAATTATTTACCAAAACCTGTCTTAATGAAAATATGTTGCTGAAATATAAACATTTCAATATATATATATATATATATATACATAAAAACACAAATACATCTAGTCATTATATATATATATATATATATATATATATATATATATATATATACAACCTTTCCCTCTGACCACCACTCATATCAAGACTTACACTACTTCCTCTTTTCTTTTGCTACCTTTCCTTTCTTTCTATTTTTCTTTTTTTCCCTCTTTTTTGCTTCCTTTCTTTCTTTCTTTCCTCTATCCGGCAATTTTTTATTTTAATAATTTATCATCCATTGACTGTTGCAAAAATCCTATAAATTTAATTTTACAAGGTGAAAATGATCATTTACATAATGGTATCTTAATTCCAATTGTATGAAATATATTGCTGTGTTTATTAAAAACATTGAGCTCTATGTGTGATTCAGTTTTAATATTTAATATTTTATATTTTGTTCATAGGATTCACTTGGATTATATACCAACAGATTACTATCTATCTATATATATATATATATATATATATATATATATATATATATATATATATATATATATACACACATACATCAAGTCATGATTATATATTTGGACTCTCCTGTCGTTAATCAACACAGGCTGTTGACCCGCACCTTTTACAACGTATGAGGGTCAGGTAACTCAGTTTCTAGGAACCAGCAGCCAGACAAACTGCACATATGAGTTGATTATAGTGGTGAAAGTTTTGTGTAGAAACAACCACACTTTTTGAAGAGCCGCATAGAGAAACCTGGTGCACCGTGTGCCACAAGGTCCCCAAATGACCCTCTGCAGGTTTTGAATTCAGAGTTGTCCTTTTCCTAGACCAGTTGCAATCCAAGGCTATAGAACCCAGTCTGTCCTGCTAGTTACTCATAGCTGGTGGGAAAAGAAGAGGATTCATACCTTTCACAAGGAATTCAAATTCAGCTCTCCGATTTCTCAATCTAAGCCACTATCCACTACTTCACAGTGCCTCCTATGATATATATATATATATATATATATATATATATGCACACACATCAAGTCATGATATAAATATATATATACATATATATATATATACATACACACACACATCAAGTCATGATATAAATATATATATATATATATATATATACATACACACACACACACACACATCAAGTCATGATATAAATATATATATATATATATACATACATACGCACATCAAGTCATGATATATATATATATATAAGTCATGAGGTTGAAATCTTTTCAGCACCTTCTAGAAACATATAATATACATAAAATCATTTGATAGAAAACTGTCCTCAAAATAATGAAGAATATTTTTAATAGACATGTATATATAAACCATAAGCAAATCAATATGGCTCCTGAGCAGATAATTAAGTAGTGTGTAAATAGTAATTAACTTAATTACAAAGTCTAGTAAACACATGTTGATTCTGTGTTTGATCAAGATGTAATGACCAGTCAATCTCTGTTATGATTGATTTAAACTGTGTAAAAATCTAATGAACAGTGATATCTTCCAAAGACAACCAACTTACAAAGTCTGTTGCCATGAAAATTTCTTTTCCTTTCTTTGTGTAGTGTTTCTCGAATTAGAAAAAATGAACACAACAAATAATCGAGTCATTTCTTACATAAAATACCTCTAGGAACTGATAGCCTTCACTTAGTTGATTATGAGCCATGCCCGAGGAACAGAGTACTGCTTGCTAGCCTCATTTTGATTACTGTGGATTCTTTAAAATCATCTTAAAATGACCTGGTAGATGAATATGCATTCACTCCTGCCTAAGATGTAGTCGACTTTGTTTATAACTTTGAGGAATATACTGAAATGAAGATATATTAAAAATGATCTCTAGGCTGTATATATATATATATATAAATTAATAATATCAGTGGTCAATATATATATATATATATATATATATATATATATATATATATATATATATATATATATATATAATAAATTTCAAGAGGACAGAATCCAGGTAGAACTCAATGTCCAGGACAGAGTAAGAATATAATATAAAGACTCAAACACTAATATTCCATGGTTATAATTTATTACATTGGAATTGTAATCATGATCCAATTTATCAAACCTACAAATTCAAAAATTTTTATAGGTCTGATGAATTGGATTGTGATTATGATTCCAATCTAATAAATTATAACCATGGAATATTTAAAATTCAGTTTTTTATATATAATTTATTTAAAAATTATAATATAAATATGTTATAAAATCACTACAAAAATGGCTATTTTTGTAGTGATTTTATAACATATTTATGTTATAATTTTTAAATCAATAATTATATTCACTCTACTCTGTATTGAGCACTCTTTTAAGAATAATAATTGTTGGTTATTGGAATTTATTCCATATACACCAATCATATATTGGATGGATATATATATATATATCCCACTACAAACTGATACCATAAAAAGTTTGAAAAATCCTGCAAATTTTAAAATTAAAATTTGTATGTGAAAGTGGTCATTTACTAAAGGTATCTTAATTCCAATTGTAAATAAAATTTTGCTCTGTTTAATAAAAATAAACATTGAGCACTCTTTTTGAGACAGTTTTAACATATTTCAAATTCTATATCATGTTAATAGGACTTGCTTGGAATATACCAATGGAGTGCTACCTGTATATATATATATATATATATATATATATATATATATATGTGTGTGTGTGTGTGTGTGTGTGTGTGTGTGTGTGTGTGTGTGTGTGTTTATGCATGTGTGTGTGAGAGAGAGAGAGAGAGAGATAGACCGACAGGCATATTGGATAAATGTTTTTACAGAGTGAATATTATGAAGTTATGTTGTATTATGTGTCCGTTTTTATCTAGTTTATTGTTCTTAATAATGTTGTTCTGAATTTTGCAATCATTCTGTATGCCTTTACCTCGCCCTTGTGGATGAAATGATAAGGATATTAGATGTTTATAAAAGTGTTTTCTATGTATATTTCTTCTTTGGCTAAGTATTAGGAGGTGCAAATTCATAAACGAGACAAAAATTTAAAAAACAAAACCAAGAAATAACTAAAAATTGAAGATAATTCCTGGCTTAAACTCACCGAAAACACCCACACTTTATGGATTACCAAAAATACATCAATCAGACATCCATATGAGACCCATTTTATCAGAAATAGACAGCACCCCACATGGTCAGTGCACTGACCAAAATTTTAATCCCACTTCTTGGTACAATTAGCTTTTAGCATATAAAAAACTATGCTAATCTTTTAAATAAATTAAAACACATAGATATCAAAAGCAAATATATGACTAGTTTAGATATAAAATCTTTATACATAAATGTTCCTGGTAAGAATTGTCTAAATTTACTAAAAACACATTTAATTAAAACAAAAATAAAATTACCTATTCTGCCACATAAAATCATAAAAATATGCCATTTAATCACTAATCAATGTTTTTTTTCACCTTTGATAACAATTTTTATAGACTGAAATTTGGTTTACCAATGGGGTTTCCTCTTAGAGTTGTTTTGGCTTGTCTATTTTGAGAATTTTTGGAAAGTCGTCTTTGCAAATATATATTTTTAAGGTATACTATATTTATGTTTATCTACTTGATTTCAAACATGACCACTTTCTTCCATGTAATAACATACCTGTACCTCAGATTTTAATGACAAACACAATCATGACTACCATAACTCATTAGGGCTGTAGGAGCATATAGCCAAGAAAACGGTGAATTACCTTGTCAAACCAAGCAACAGCATGTTGTGTATATCCTACAAGAGAAACCGTGTCGAAAAAGAAAGTTTCTTGCTGAAAAAAGGGCACATATTCTGCATGATATGCTGAAGATGGTATATTCAAATTAGAAACAAGTCAGTCACAGGAGTCACCATAAAAGTATTTTGATATGCTAATATTTTGTGTCCTCTCCCAGTTTTCAGCGAATGAAAAAAAATGCTTGATCGACAAAAGCAGTTAGTGTTCTTGAATCGGGGAGAAAAAAAGATAAAATTTGTGTATTTAGCAATCGTTGAGTTATTTTTCTGACTAGTTACGTGCATTGTGATTTGTGACACCGGCAAATTGAGATTTCGACATTTCTTTCTGCCTTTGATCTTCGAGTCTGAACTTACAGTGATTTGTTCTCTTCATTGTGGAAGGAGACTGTGACAAATATTTTCCTTTGCAATCCAAGAACTCTTAACAGGGTACCACAGGTGCTGCAGCTGTAAAATCTACTGTCACTAGTCTGGTTTGAATTCAAAGATATAGGGCCCAGTGTGTTTTGCTATTTACCCATACCTGGAGGCAAAAGAAATGAATTTATACCTTTCCTAAGGGTATTTGCACTTAAGTTAATCAAACAAACTAGACTGTAATTTGAACTCAGTTCTCCAACTTCTCATTGCAAGCTGTTATCCATTACACCACCACACACCCACTTAACATGAATACCACTTTTTAAAACTTAACAGCTATAATCCAGTGACAAGAATAATCAAAATAACTGACCACAGCATCAGTCGTAGGTTTTTAATTCAAAGTTGACCTTCTCTTAGACTGGTTGCCACTTAAGGCTGAAGAATCTAATTTAACCTACTATTTAGTCAATAACTAATGAGAGAAGGGGTGAATTCACACCTTACCCAAGGTTATTTGTATGAAAAGGAATAGGGGAGGAGAAAAGATGGATTCATACCTTTCCCAAAGTTATTTGCATGTAAGTGAATATAACAAATTTGATTGGAATTAGAACCCAGTTCACCAATTTCTCATTGTAAGTCACAATCCATTATACCACCTGTACATCTCCATACAGAATAATAACACAAATCAATACACATATCAAAAGACTTAATATGTTCAATAAACAATGAGAGCAACAATAGTCAATAAACTAAAAAGAAATGTTCAAATGGGACAAACGTCAAAGATTTGTGGACTCACTGCTCAGCAGGGTTAAATAAATGGATTGCATTATTACAACATATATTTATGTACTCAATACAAAATGTACTCATCACAAACTCCAAAGAAATTTCAAATTTGTTCTCTGAAAAAAAAACCTGACAATATTCAAATGCATGTCCAATGTTTGGAAAAGTGTGATTGTTGAAAATGTTTTCTGAGTTTGCTTTTGTGAGACATTTTTAATCAAATAGTTTTTATGAAATTAAAATTGTAAAAATATATGACTGAATGTTTCATTTTAGTGTTTAGAGGTTGTAACATGTTTAGCATAGACCAAATTTGAGTTCTGTTTGAAAGTTAATGATTGACATTCAGAAACAAGAAAAATTAAATTATATTATATTGATATAAAATAAAAATGAATAACCAAATAAAACAAAGTGCAAATAAGTAAATAATTGCTAATTACAGTGGTATTAGTAGATCTTGTGTTCTGAATTATATGATCATTGGTAAGTGTATCTCATTGTTCTAAGATATTTTTGTCTTTTTTTACATGTGTAACTTTTAAAGCAGCAAAGTTATAAACAAATATTTAAATATATATATATATATATATATATATATATATATATATATAATTAGACATTCTAAATTTATTACTGTCATGTTATAAAGCATCTGAATATTAAAATTTATCATTTTGTTAGTTGTTTTTAGCATAAAACATATTTGAAGTTTGTTTGGAATTTATAATGAGTTCTTATTATGTAGAGTATATAAATATGATATTAAGTTCATAAAACTTTGAAGTCAGGCACAAGTCTTTTTAAACATTTCTTAATTTATTGACCACGCATATATACTATCTATCTGTGTGTGTGTTTTTTTAAAGAAATCTTTGACAAAGTGAAAAAAGGTTTTGAGTGACATATTTTATCCTTTACGACTTCATCACTTTGTCACAGATTTCCTTAAAATTGTTCTTAATATATAAAAAATTATATGTCATTTTCCTGTGTGTGTGAAAGTATATGTATATAGGTGTGCATGTGTTTGTACATATATGATACGATAAAGAAAAATAGGAAACATTTATCAGTCTAACATGTTTCACATCCATTCAACTTGTTAAACAAACATTAGTATAATTTGTGGCATTCCAAATTCAAGGCGATATATGTCCATTTGATGTTTCAAGAAATTAATGTAGAATTAATAAATATATATATATATATATATATATATATATATATATATATATATACACACACACACATACACATACACAGTGGGAATGATGGGTAAATTATCACCATATTATATTTTTTAATTTTGTGCATGAGTGTTGTTTGTTTTTGATTTTGTCAACTATACAGTATAGTGGGGTCAGTTAGCTCTGACACAATTCACTCCACCAAAAATTTGGAAAATGCCTGTCATACTGTCATGTGCACTGAAAGCCCCAGTCTGAGGACAATGCAGAGAACTCAGAAAGAGTTGGATGAGTTTAATGGTGATTATGAAGGTAAAGCAGCTCAGAAAAGCTCACTCTGATCATTCTGATAAAAAAAGAACTCCCAATTTGGTTGGTGAGATCTAAGCCATGATTGACAGTGGTCTCTCCAAGTCAATCAGATCCATAGCCATGGACACAGGTGTTTGAGCTTCTTATCAGGTACGTAGTGCATGAAAACATTCAGTATTTCTCATACAAGATGTGAAAGAGCCAATTTTTATCCTGAGCCATGAAGGACAAGAGGAAAGTCTGTGCTACAAAGTTTTTTAAAAAAACTCAAGCATCTTCTCTAACTGAACTTGCTATGGTTTTTCTCAGTTGAGAAAAATTTCTGTTAGGATAAGATGATGAGCACACAGAACAACTGTTTGCTTGCTGTGTCCCCAAAAGATGCACCAAGAGTGATGAAAACTGAATATGAAGTCAACATCATGGTGTTTGGAGTGATCACTAGTGATGGCGATGTTATGCCTCAATTCATCTTCCCACAAGTCCTCAGACTCAACATAGAAGCCTACATCAAGTGCAATGAGTGCTGCTCTGGATCAAGAGGATGGCTGCTGGAAGACTATGTCTGGCAACAGGACTCTGCACCTTGCCACAAGCAGGAGAACTCAGTCATCTGTAAAGCAAAAAACTTCATCCATACACTGTTGGTTCCATAATTTGTGTGGAAAAATAGCAATGGGGAGGGGTTTCAGATCAAAAATAAAAAATCTGTAATTTTAAAGATTATTAACAACTTTCAGAAGTCCCAATTAAAAATAATACCAGGTACATAAATCAAAGGGGGGTCAAAAATCTGTAACCAAAACTTGTAACACACAACTATTGGGTCAAAAATTGGGTAAGCACAACTTATAACATACAACTGCCTTCTTCTTTGTTGAAGAACAGAGCAAAGAATCCTCCTGTTACCCAAAGTAGTATTCTATTATCAGGCTAAGAAAGGCTGTGATTGATCAAGGCTGGTAAAAAGCATAAAAATGACCATATATTGAGGCATACAAAAATAGACCCAATCTTGATTTTGGTTTCCTATTTTGACAAACACAAAAAACATAAATTGTTTTTTGAGGTGAGACTTTGTTTTCTCCTTCATTGCCACAATTTCACAGTCAAAAAAGTAGTGTACTGGCCATGATCTCAACAAGCTGGTAGATAATCTCTGAGCATCAAGGACATCAGTTACCGTTCAGGCAGTCAGTAGTACAAACTGCCAGTATAACTTGCCATCTTCTGAACACATCACATACTGAGAGTAGGTGTCTGAAGTTTTCTAAGATCATTTTTGCGAAACAGATACCTATTAGAATTTTCTTCTTTTATCTAAGTTATTTAACCTCAGTTCATATAACATTTGAAGGAAGAAGAAAGAAATGAAGCCAAAGAACACTATTGCAACAATAAATTATGAAAGCAACAATGTGATACCATTACATTGCTACCACCTTGCTTCATAGTTGTGATGGTGTTTTTCATCACATTGTATAGAATGACTCCATATTAACTGATAGAAGAATCAATAGAGACATTTATGAAGATATATTGGATAAGAACCTCCATAAATTAAGCAAAGCTTTAAAAAGGAAATGCACATTTCAGCAAGACACTGATCTCAAACAAAGTGCCAGTGCAACCAAAGAGTGTTTTGAAAATATCAAAATCAATCTATTGAAGTGATTCAGTTTGACCTGAACCTGATTGAAAATTTATCTTCAGGCTCGTCAGTACCACAATTTTAAAAAATTTTAAGAAAATCTGCCATGAAAAGTGCCTAAAATACCAACAAAAAAGTTATTGAAGCTAATGGCTACTTATAGGAAGCAACTGGAGGCTTTCATTGTTAGAAAAAGCTTTTCAACAGAGTATCTGGCTCTATTTAATTCTGCTTTGCAAAGAGTACTTTCTTGCACAAATCATTTTTTAAAATAGATCTTTTATAATTTATATAAATGTGCATATACATATTTACAATTGTATTTACTAAATGTGGGGTAATCTTTAGGTATATATATATGTGCATGTATATATACTGGTGTAACAGCAAAATTGTCCAATTTTCTCTATTAATTCCTTTGTTGACTTTTTCTTTTAAATCAAGTTTACCCCAAGCAAAGCACTAAAGCCACTAAGACACAAGGGGTCATTGGGTGTGGAAGACTTAGAAAACAGAAAAATTACTAAGGAATGAGAACAAAAAAGAATAATCAGATTTTCAAGGAGCATTTTGATTATCATCTAAGTGTGTGTTGGTGTTCATTTACATATAATTTAACAACAGACTTACTGGGGTCTATGTTTTAGGTGGATGTTTGCTTTCTAACCATGAAACCTGGGTTCAAATCTCACCATGGTCAATTTATCAACCACATCACAGGTTAACCCAATCCTTATGAGTGAAATTGGAAAGATGGAACTATTCAGAAGCTGTCAATGGCACAAAGTCACAAGTCATCATCACCGAGTGTTTGAGCATACTGGCCTTGTTCAAACTGTTGACCATGTCAGATTAAGCATTCTCTCCCAGATTAATGTCTGCTCAGTATAGTTGCTGTATAAACCACAGATAGGCTCTTTAGGTGTTGAACAAATATAAATGTGCCTGAACAGGTGTCTGCAACAAGGATTGGCTAGCTGCTCTAGGGTGTACCTCAAAACAAGTAACTTGCCATTATATGTTTATGCATTTAGATATGCTAGTACATCAATATTGAGATTTAAATGTTGCTTATGCATACAGGCATGTCAAAAACTTTTGGGGTATGTTTTTAATTAACAGATTCAAGTCTTGCACAAGGCCATGAATATTCTGAAGATTCCACCATTCTTAATTTTCAAATGCCAGTAAGTCTCTTACAACAACTGTAATTTGAAATTTAGTCATTGTTTGATATTGATAGACCAACCTTTGGCATTAAAGTCAACCATGCAACTAATGTGTCCTAAATCTATATGCATAAATATAAGGCAATTTTTAAAGAAGTAATGGTTTTTTTGATTTAATAATCTAACAGATTTTATCACTTTAATGAATAGTGCTTTTAAAATAATGTTTAAATGATGAAATCTGTTTGATTAATAAATAAAAAGAAATCCATTACTTCTTTAGAAATTAGGATATGAAACTGAGGAGATATGAATGTTTTGGGAATCTTTGAAGAAATTTGTATTATTTGTCTTTGCTCAATCAACAAAATCCTTCATCGCCCAGTTGGTCTAAATCATGTTGGATCTAACAACAGTTTCTCCTGCTAGGAGAATGCCGGTTCAAATCCTGCCAGAGGGCACATCTTTTAGCTAATAAGCTTTCTCGAACATTTAGACAAGTAGACAAGGATAAATAAGTATATTGTTTAATAAATAAAAGGAGTATCTACTCAAATATGGGTAAAGAACATTTAAAGAACATATTAAGTGATAAAATGCACAAATATACAAGAGGGTAAGAGGCTATTCTTATTTTATTGATAATTTTACCACATCTTATTATTGCTAGTTTTATCATAACATTCTTCAGTAAATAGTGCAACAATCATAAAATAGTATTAAAAAAGATTTGAACTCACATTTCATGCATTTCAAATCCATCTTTCATGGATGTTGCCTTCACCACTTTGTCTAAAGAGGACTTGATAATAAAGTGGGGCATAAATTGTAGAGTTGTTTTACTTGTGCTTTCTTTTTCATTACCTGCAGTATTTTAGTATTACTATCATGTACATTGTCTGAATTTCTGGGATGTCAAGTTAGAATTTAGATTATTTATATTCAGACTATTGTCCTTATCTTCGTTGTTGTTATCACTACATTTTGGTCATTGTGCCCTCCAGCCTTTCTCAGGTGTATCAATCAGGGTAACCTACAGGGAATTCTGAACTAAACTCTATGGATAGACTGTTCTCATTCCACCACTCATATCTAGGGATATTGTCCAGTTCTTATTTTATTCAGTACAGTTCAGTCATTGCACACTGCCCAACCCAGGGGTTGAACTCACAACCACTTTGTTACCATATTCACAAATCAATGCTTTTATCCATTTTATCCACTATAGGGAACAATATATGAAACATAGTGATAACAACAACAAAGATGAAGACAATAGTCTGGATATAAATAGCATAAACATCATGTAATACTTGTCTTATGTTAGTTTTAAATATTTTTATTACATGAAGAATTTTTTATTATTATATTTAATAATTAACTAGTAATAATAATAATAATAGTGAAAATGCTTCATCTCCCCACCTGCAAAAAAAAAAAAAAATAAGTAGTATTTCTTATTCATGTCATAATACCTGATTCTACAAAACATTGATAGAGTAGAGATAGACCAACCAAGTGGGTTCAGGTCACTACA
The DNA here is from genome assembly GCA_903632075.3 of Acanthosepion pharaonis. Lineage (NCBI taxonomy): Eukaryota > Metazoa > Mollusca > Cephalopoda > Sepiida > Sepiidae > Acanthosepion > Acanthosepion pharaonis. The sequence continues at coordinate 82,712 of CAHIKZ030003487.1, forward strand.
GAGAAGTATAACAGTGGTAGACATCATATAAATAAAAGACTTCACAAGACAACTCCTATTTAGCTGAAACACAGTCCATACAGGTAAGCTCTAAGACAACCATAAACAAACAAAAAATAATAAATGAAAAAATAGAAAAACATCTTCAATGTCAAAAATTACAATAAAGAAGCTCCATGCTAAAAGCAGTAACAACCACAGAAAAGACCTATGTGAGAAACCTGACACTATAAAATAAAGTGAAAGATAAGTTACCAAAACTAAAGAATAATAAAATGTAAGGGAAAAAAAAAAAATGAATTGGAAAAAAAGGGGAAAAAATGATAGCAACAACATCTACAACAATTCAGATAACAACAATAATAACAAGAACAGTTATCCAGAACAACAATAATGGACATAACAAAAACAAAAATTCAATAAAAAAAAATAAACAAATAAAGACTGTCTCTTACTGCCTGAAGAAGAACTCTCTGCCCATGTTCAGAATACAGTACAAACATAAAACAAAGGTAAAAAAAAAAAAAAAAAAAAATGGTCATGTACTGGATAAAATGCAAATAAAAGATGAAGTAGTGCTGGGGGTGAAGGTGCATAAGAGTAGGGGAAGATGAGGAAAGAAGAAAAAAATAGAGGTCATTAAATGTGTGTAGAGGAGAAGCAGGGAAAGAAAAAGTATTTAAGAATGAAAATTGAATGAGAATGAAGAGAGAGAGAGAAAGAAATAGTTAACAATGTAAAGTAAGATGCTAAAAGAGGGAGAGAGTAGAAGAAAAAAAGTAGAAAGAGAATAAAAGTAAAAACAGAGTAAAAGAAAAGAACAGAAGAAGAAAAAATAGAAATTGAGCAAAAGAAAGAGAGATGAAAGATAAAGAAATTTCATTGGGAGAGTAAAAAAAAGTGGGCAAAGGAAAAGGAGAGCAAAATAGAAAAAGTAGAAGACACAAGAAATGACCAAGGAAAGGAACAAAGAAAAGGAAAGAATATGATAAAAGCATGTATGAAAAAGAAGACAATAAATAGGAAGAAAAAAGAGAAAAAGAAACAAGAAAGATGAGCTTGAAAATAAAACATGGGTGATAGGAGGAAAAGAAACTGGGAAGAAAACTAAATTCTAACCACAAGAGTAAGTAAATAAATAGAGCATAAAAAGTAATGGTGGGCAGTATAAAATAATGGAGTGTAGTATGAAAGTGGAAACTGCTTACTTGCATGGAAATTCTTTAAATATTGATGCCAAAGTGCAAGTGCGTGTGTGCAGTGAATTTCAGACTATTGTATCACAAGAAAAAAAAAATTCAATTTGTTTCTTTTAAATTTTATTCTAGGTTTGTGAGTCCAAAATGCTTCTTCAATTTTTCCCTCATCTTCTTTTTTCTTTATTTACTCTCTTTTTTCCTCCTCTTTTTTTTTTCTCACATTTTACATTTCTTCAGTGTCTTCATCTTTTGTTTCACACTCACTTCTTGTTCCTCTTCTTCTCCAAACCTTAAATTTTTACAACTTACTGGTGCCTCTTGCCATTCCTCATTACTTTTTCTCTTATCTGCTCTTCCTTCTTCTTTTTTTTTATTTTTCTCTTTCTTCCATTTTTCATCTCCATCTTTTATTTTCTTAAACCCTTTATCTTTTTATTTTTTTTCTTATCTGCATTTATTTCTCCTCCCAAAAGGAATGTTTTTCTATTTTTTATTTGTGCATTGTGCTTCATTTGTTTTTCTTCTTCTCAATTTTCCCATAATAATAATAATAATAATAATTCATTCTCTCACTTCCACCTTCAACTCATCCAAGGAGATGTCTTGGAAGTTTGGTTTCTTTGAGGAGATTGGCTGACAGCCGGCATTTCCCCGAGTCACTTGACCCTGCCAGTGACTACGATAAATAGGCTCTCCATTTCACTCAATATGCACACAGATTTATATATATATATATATATATATATATATATATATATATATATATATATATGAAAAGAACAAGACTATATTTTAAAAAAAAATGAGAATGTTTTCTCTTTCTCTCCAAGAATTGTTTTCATCTCCTGAGCTATTCTTCAAAAACAACCATGTATATGTTGCATGCTTATCTTAAGTAGGGATGAAGATGTGAGAGTTGGGTAGTTGATCAAGTTGAGATGTTTACATTTTTCTGGAATTTAAGATGAGTTAAAAAGAGGACATTTTTTTTTTCAGGTAAAGTACATTACGTTCTCTTTAAAAGATGGGTTCTTACATGATCCCCAAAATGTAGAAGTTATTCTGCAAGAGCAATACACAATGGATGACTTCTGAAATAAAAGCATAATGATTTTCAAATAAACATATGCTTTGAACAAAACAGAGAAAACAACTTTGGAGAATATGGTCTTCAATTATTAGATGTGTTCAAATGTTGCTACCACCCTCATATTTCAAATGAGAGTTACTGCACATAAAAGAAAGCAGTTTAAATAAAAGATTCTGGAAATTCTTGCATCCAAACAATATATCAGTTCATTAATTAGCATGTTTTATATATTTATATATATATTATTAATATTATTATTATTCAAGACAACAGATATTTTGTGTCATTTAATTTTAATGACTGACTTTTCCTTTGCCTACATCACAACACTCACTAGTTCCAGAAAACAAACCAAATGTCTGCACCTATCTTTATGATGTCTTAAGAAAGTTGAAAGCTTGAACCATATTTCTTGTACTTTACTTCCGAAATGAACTTTGAACAATTTCTGATGGAATTTCCTCCTTGACTGAGAAGGAATAGCTGTAATTTGGGAAAGTTAACCACTAAAATGAAACAATACAAAACATCTGTTGTCTTAATAATATATGCCTTCAAGAACATTTGTTACCACCTAAAAACACACAGATATATTAAAAATGACTGATGTAAATTATGTAGAAATCAACCAAATCTTCTCTATATCCAGAAAAGAAAATTATAAGAACACAAGAAAAATTAAATAATAAAACTTAAGCACAGTACCTTGTCAGTTGTTTTTAATGAGACTTGTATAAAAAGAGATTGCTGCCCAAATGTACAATATATATATATATATATATATATATATATATATATATATATATATATATATTGTATGTATGTGTGTTTCATTAAAAATGACAGACAAGGGGTTATGGTTAAGATTTTTATTTAATTTTCCTTGTGTTTGAACAAGAGCTTTCTTTTCTGGACAAAGATTGTGTAAAAACTGTCCAAATGTTTTATAGTTCCAAGTGCTTTCGGCTATACCTTTAGCCATTATCAAGGATTATTCGATTTTTCAGCTTAATTGAGTGTGTGCATTCTGTGTATGTATTAGTGTGTTGTAGGGATGTTTTAATTTCCATATACGGTTAGCACATTGTGGCCTTGTTCGTAGTTAATATTGTTAAGAGTTGGCTTTTTCTTTTTTATCATTAAAGCTTCCTTTATTTTTTATTTTTTTTTACAGGTGGATGCAGTTATTATATTTGTTTTTTCTACTAGTATGCTTCTAATGGAGTCTGGTAAGTTTGTGTGTGTGTTTAAATGGGTTCTAATGGAGCCGTGATCATATAGGTGTAATGTAAAGCGTCTGGATAAGCATGTAGTTGTATAACTGATGTAATTATTTATGAGTCCGGTTTGATCAGGAACACAGTTCCTTAAGGAACATTTGAAATCATAGATAATGTTCGTTCTTTGTTATTTTGACAACTGGTGTGTGGTTATTTTTGAGGAACAGGTTAGCTGTCTTAAATTTTTTATAATAGATAATTAATTTGATTTTTTATTCGGGTCAGTTGGGGTAGTGTATTTCTTTATGATATGTCTTAGTGAAGATTCATCTTAAAGTAATATAAGTAATGAGGAAGTAATATATTTATACGTACCTGCCTGCAAGTATATGTATGTGTATGTTGATTTTTTTATCCTACCCATTACTATATATATATATATATATATATATATATATATATATAAAATATATAAAATTTTATTTTATTGGGTACACATGTTTGAGTTGCTATCCCTGTTTTAACAACCAGAATAGATCAAGAAGTCCTACTAAATTAAAAGTGAGCCTCCCAACAAGAATTGAACTTATATCCCTTTTTCCATTAGGAAAACCATTCCTATAGCCAAAACATGATGTTACCAATTTGGCTATGGTAAACCATCTTGATAAAGCATGGTTCAAATTACTTATTTCATTAAGGAACATCTCTCAATGTGCCTTTATGAATCTATATCTGCTAGCTTCATTTTTATACCCAAAGAGTAATTTTTAAATTAATTTTTTTTAATCCAACCTTATTTCTTATATGCATAAATGTTAATGGGTTTAGTTTAATGTTTGAGTTGTTATCCTTAAATAAGTAATTTGAACAATGCTTTTTATAAAAAAGATTCTGGGTTGATAAAATGCAATAAGATGGAATAAACATTAAAATAATAAGGAAATACTACCTATAAAAATTTCACAAAGTATTTTTAATGGGTATTAAAATGAATATAGCATAGGGAGAAGCTGAAGAAAGGGTGTCAGAATAACAACAGACATGCTCTGCTTTATCATCAAAGCCTCAGTGGCTGAAACAATTATAGTAATGTCCATGAAATACAGGTCCCTAATATGCAGATTATGAGTAGAGATTATATTAAAAGTTACTCCTTTATTTGTGAATTTCATACTGTTTGCACCAGTGATCAAAGAGTCAACTGACCCACAGAGTTTTGATAAAAGCAACAATTAAATTTAAGTAAACTAGTAATAAAATAATAATGAAAGCATTATATCTAATCAAATTTCAAACTATTAGATGAACATCAGTGAGCCAAGTTCAAATTCCTGTTGAATCCTTTTCCTTATGTGCTAATACCTTTGGGAAAGGTATGAATACTCTTCTTACTCCCAGCTGTGGGTAAATAGCAGGACATACCAGGTTCTATAGCTTTGGATGGCAACTGGTCTACCGCAGAAAGAAATGGCAACCTATTGTCAGAAAAAATCTGTCTCGTCAGTAATGTATTGAAAGATACATGATCACCTAAATGTGTATCCCACATGGTACATAATAGAACAGATACCAAAATACATATTGAAGTTAAGACGTTTAACATAGTAGATGGCATAGCAGACACTCCTCTCACTTAATAATACAGAACAAT
>CAHIKZ030003488.1:0-15000 GCA_903632075.3 Acanthosepion pharaonis
CCCAAATACCCCAAAACCCTTTGGAAACATATAATTCTTGAATCGGGAATGATCTTGAGATTGAAGATTTTTTTTGCTTGAACACCCCAGGATTGGTTTAAAAACCCCGGGATGAGGAGGTAAAAAAAAAAAATTCCTTTTAAATAACTAAGAAAGATTACGTTTTTTGGAAAGATTTTAATTTATACTTAGTTTTAAAGTAACAAAAAAACTATGTAAATTTTTAAAAAAATGTTTTAAATTCAGTTTAAAAATATATCCAAATTTTTGTGAACGGGAGAAAATAAATTTTTCCCTTCTTCAAAATGCCAAGGAATTGGGATTTTTGAGATTTTTCCGGGGACGGGGGAATTTCCCAAAAGAGTTTATGATTTGAAGAACTAAACCCCAATTCAGGGGAATTTTTAGTTGAAGAACCCCAATGTTCGACCTGAATTAAATTTTGGGCCCAAAATCGGCTTTTGAGGGGAATTGAAAAAATTGAATTGTTAATGAAATAAATAGATTTTTTTCAAAATTATCATGAACAGAACTAGAGGTTTTTTTTTAGAAATTTTTTTTAAAAAATTTTTAAAAATCCTCACGGGAGGGGGCTTTTGCAGATAGTTTTGTTTAGTAATAAATAAAAGGGAAAAAATTCAGTGGGGGGTTTATGCCCATTGAGGAGCACCCCCTTAATTAAAATGAAATATATATAGATTCAAATATTATAATTATAGGGCCCACTCTTCAAAAACCTAGAAGGTTCACTTAACAGGACAGAGTGATACAACTATATATATATATATATATATATATATATATATATATATATATATAGACTAGAGTTCAAAAGTTTAAAGCAACCCCAGAATTAGTATAGGATGAACTTGACAGAAAAGTGAAAAATGAGAGCTCTTAGAGTCATTGAAAAAAGAATAGAATAAATTTTAAAAATTTTATGGAAAATTTACAAACTTTACCAAACATTTATCTAGTAATCAAGGTATTTTATTTTTTATTAAAAATTTAATCAAAAACTTATTTTTTTGCTTTTCTCACTTTAGTCTTATAATCCTTTAGTTTTACTTTTTTAACCATATGACTGTCAAAAAATGAAGAGTACAAAAACTTTTGTGTCAATTTTGACACAAAACATCACCAGGGAGGGGCCTAAACAAAAGAAACTATAATGTCCATTTATTAAATGTGGTGGATACGGAAAATTAAAAAACACATTTTTTGTAAGAAAAAAAATTTACATTTTGGATTTTTGAGGGAGTGCAAACTGTTTTATTTTTTTTTGTTAAAAGTGCTTTTTTTTTCAGCCATTTTTTTAAAATGGGAAACTAGCTTTTGCTTAAGACATTTAAACAATAAATGTATTGTTTACTGTGGTTTTAAATACTAGTGCAGCATTAATTAGTAACCGTTTGAGGTTTTGGTAAAAACATAAAAATCACTTTTTTGTATTTCAAAATGTATTTTTTTGGAAAAATCTTAAAAAAAAAAATAATAAGTCATTGTCAGGTTATTTTAGAAACTTGGCCTTTTTCAAAAAAGATTTTTATACTATTTTTTTTAGTAAAATTTACTTTTTCATTTTAGTACATTTGACTTATTTTTAGTTTTTAATTAAATAAATGGAAAAAAACAGCTGCAATAAAGAACAAAAAAAATCAAAACAAAAATGCCCTTAAAAAACGAAAAAGAAAAGAAAAAAGGGAAAATCAGGATGAAACCCGAAAGTATTATTTCAAGAAAATATTTTTAAAATACTTCCATTAAAAAAGTAATTTGAAAACCACAGCATTGAGTATAACAGTAATAGTCTCAATTTATTTTTTAAAAAGAAACTGGAGGAAGAAAGAAAACAATCTTAAATCAAGGAAAAATCAATTAAAGTCGATGAAGGATTTTAAACGCATTTTCATTTTTTGTTACCGAGGGATGCTAAAAAAAGATATATTTTTAAAGGAACAAACATATGAAAACGAGAAAAATATGAAAACTTAAGACCAGTAAAAAAAAACTAAAAAAAAGATAGCAAGGTTCAATAAAACTAGTTTATTTTAAAATGCGTGTTAAATTTAAGAACCTTGGAAAACAATTTAAAATTAAATTTTGTGTTGCTGTTGATAGATAGTTTTCCCCTGTTACTGACATTGTCGATGATATAGTATAATGGTTAATGACTACCAGACTCATCAAAATGCTTAGGTTAGTGAGCTTCATTGATTTTCCTCCAGTTATGGGTTAAATATTATTGAAGAAAAACTGTGGTTAAAAATGATCTTGAGAATGTCCTCAGGGCGTTTCGTCCATGATAAAAGCTTTTAGGCTCTTATTCAATTTTTCTTTTTACATCTCTTCAAACCTTGTTCCGTCAAAAGCTGAGAATGCTAAAGAATGTTATAGGAGACAAAAAAATTTATTGCCTCAGAAAGAGAATAAAAGTGTGTAGAAGAAACCAGGAAAATGGAATAATATAGATGAAAAAGGACCCGAACCGTCTCTCTTAAAACAATGATTTCTCCATTTTTTACCTTCGAAGAATTGTTTTTCTAAAATATTTAAATTCTAATGACAAAGAGTTCTTAAGTAATGTCTTGAAAGCAATCAAACGTTAAGATACAAAAAAGATATTTTTTGCCTTTTGTTTCATTTTCTTTATTATCAGCATTCACTGTGGAGTTCGCTCCATGATATTTCAGCATCCTTTGACAAAGTGATAAATCATTGAAATAACACAACCGTGAAAAAATCCACCAACAAAAATGAAATTACAGAAAGAAATGAAATATTAGTGATTTAAATAATATACCAAACAATTTTTTATCAACAGCAAGAATAAGAGGTTGATACATCCTACTTGATTTGATTTTGAAGGAAGATCTCGCTATTATATGAAAATTTTGATTTCAAAGATTTTATTGTTAAAATGATTGTCAGATACTTAAATTTTCATCTATTTGATTTTTGGTATCAAAATTTATAATTTGCATGTTGACTGGGACGCTAAAAATTTATTGACCTGTCTTTACACAAAAAATGATATCAACTTAATGAGCAAATGTGAAAATACTGATAGACATGAATAAGTACGTAGAGCCATCCAGTAAGATACCTAGTTGGGAACTGATTCATTCGAGACGGTCTTTAACAATTTTAGAAAACAGCGTAGATTCGAGGATAGAGCCATTATTATGAAATGAATTAGATATATATCCGTTCAACGCGATATATCATTATATATTGGTTAGAACAGATTTGTTACGAGGGCATTAAGGAAACATTCCACCATAGATTTTTCATCCGTTGATCTTGTGAAGAATTCGCCTCAACATGTCAGACTCCGTCGAACGCCTCGGAAGCAATTTCTACAGAAAGAATGGGTTTTATTATTTTTTAATCTGGACAGATTTACGAAAATAAATGTTATTTTAAAGAATTTTGTATTTGAGAGACTTACCAATTTTAAACAGTATATCTATTTATTTTTATGTGCCGTAAATATTCAAGAAATCTATATTATAAATTTAAAATTAACATGCGCAAAAGTAAACCCTAACATTTAATATTTGGTAACTGTTCGTTATGATATTATGATTTGAATCAGTCATTTCTATAATTTTAAATAAGGTTCTGTTTAATTTTGACGATTTTTCATGGAAGAAATCCCGCAGGAGTTAGATATTACCAGGATTTCTTATATGGAGTTCCTTCTTTTACTTGAAATATATTTTCGGTTGGGTTTTGATCAGAACAGATTCAAGACTTGCAATTTCTCTTTACTAAGCCAAACTTTTGCTGATTTGCTTTGATTCCTCCAATCGTTGTCCTGTTAGAAGATCCACCCCAGACTTAAACCCGATTTCTGAAATAAGCACAAGACACTTTCGTTCAATATTGCTTGGTAACTTGTAGAGTCCATTGTGTTGTTAATGCGCACTTTAAAGGCTGGTATCAACTTGTATATTATGAATTCGCCAGATATGCCACCGATTGTTTCTCAAAACAAAAATCTAGTCTTGTCACATAAACTTTTTTTGACAGAATGTTTCCAGCTTATTGTTATGGTTTAATAAAGGGAAGGAAGTTGTAGAGAGAGCCATGATCGCCCACGTCCTAAAGGAACACGGCGCATAAAAGAAGACCAATGTAAAGATGAAAGGAAGAAAAGCATTGGTGTTATGGTACAAGGAACTTGGACCATAACACTAATGCTTTTCTTCTGGTGATGGTCCAAGGTTAGAACCAATGGAAGAATAACACGAACACAGGTATGAAATACAAAGATATATTACAACAGAAATATAATACAAAGAAGTAGATGTATTAATAATGACTATCAGATTTGGTTAGAGTGAACTATGTTGTCTCGACAAGTATCACTATTCCAATGTCCTTACAATATGCTCTCAATTATCTGTCCTCGTCGCCATTTGTTATTGCCCAGGTTCCTTGTACCACGGTGATGGTCCAAGGTTAGAACCAATGAAAGAATAACACGAACACAGGTATGGAATACAAAGGTATATTACAACAGAAATATAATACAAAGAAGTCGAAGTATTAGTAATGGATATCAGATTTGGTTAGAGTGAACTATGTTGTCTGTTGTCTCAATGACTCAATTATCTCTCCTCGTCGCCATTTTGTTTTTAGGTTCCTTGTACCACGGGATGGTCAAAGGTTAGAACCAATGAAAGAATAACACGAATCAATGAAATCCAACAGAAATATAATACATATTATAATGGCTATCAGATTTGGTTAATTATCTCGACTCCATTTCAATGTCCTACAATATGCACTCAAATCTCCTCGTCTGACAACCTCCTTGATACCTCTTGAGAGGAGTAGTATTTATAATGTCAGGAATAGTCCATTATTATTATGGGTAAGTTCCCATAACTTAATATGAGCTTTGGCATAGTTGATGAGAGCATGCTTCCGCTATTTCTTAAGCAGTGCTTATTTCTTAGCATTTTGCCATGAAGATTCCGATTTTCTGGCACTGTAGATGTATACACATTGATTCCAACATTGACCAATGATCATTAGAAATGCAAAGTTCACAGACCAATTTGCCTTGTGTCATACCGAATTAGTTGTCTACTTGTTTTGCTGTTATTTTTCGCGTACGGCTACGTCTTGATTGTGATGCCTTTATACTACAGGCTTTTCATTTATAAATAACTTATTGCACGATGGAGAATTAAACTCCAGATAGTCCTGAAAGCTTTTTAGTATCCTTCACCATAATTACAGGTTGCAACTATATGATTTTTGAAAGCATCAAGAAGTTATTTTGATCTTTGCATATATATTTCGAATGTAGTTTCTAATTGCACAGTTTTGCATATACAATGAGTTATATTGTTTGACTGCAGAATACATAGCTTGCCAAAAACTGAACACGTGTCATCCTGATTTTCCACATGCACAAAAATTATTTGCGCTGATAGCCATGTAGAACAAAAACACAGTGTATATATGTAAGTGTCCACGTATATTTGCATATCTTAATTTTTAATTACTGTTTTTATTCCAGCTTGATCAATATCTTTGAAACTGGATGTAATTGATATCATAAAGTTTTTTTTTAACGAATATATAATTTAATTAAGATTGTTTGTATATCTGGAAAAAAAAGAGACAATTATTTTAAATATTATCTTAGATGGTCCTTACTTTTTGCGCAACACTATAGAAGACATAGCACAAGTATCATAAGGGTGGGTATTTCTATAAGATAATGACGAGAAATTTTGCAAAATTCTCATACAAATATGCTACTTTCTATTTCATATATGCACTGCATTTTTAAATATATGCGTGTATCTTTACATAAATAAAAGTTTCCTGACATGAAAAAATTAATGCAATAAATGTAAACGGAAGAATATTAGATATGATTCAACATTGAGAAATAAATACGTATATAAGAAATATTCAAGATCGAATAAAACAATTACGTAAGTTTTTGTTTTGTATATTTATGGCCATTTCTTTCAATGCTTAATTTAAAAAAAATCAAACAAACGAAATGTGCAAGCACATTTCAGAATTCATAATCTATTCATTTTCAACATAGATCTTTGCTCCACTACAACTTAAATCAGGATTTGAGATATTTTATATATATATTATTTGTGCAAATTTATGGTTTGACTAACTTCGAATGTTTTTACTTACGGTGCTACTGAACAAACAACGGTTAATACTGGAACACTTAAATTAGGATTGCTATTTTTCATGATGCTGAAAAAAAATAAGCCACTGCTTTTGACATGTGTATGTGCCTATGTCATTCTTTTAAACAGTGATAATGTAAAGTATCAACATTAACATAAATGCGTGTATCCATTTCTTCTCTGTAGACAGAGAAGAAATGGATACGATATTTTATCCTGCAGGCTAAATGTCGCTCTCTTGACTCAGGTAGAAACCAGTCTTGGAGGATGATTACTTTAAATTGAGAAGACAACGAGACTTCAATTCATTAGCTTTACTAAGAAGTCATGACAATTCACAGCTGGAAAATAAAACGGAAGTTGTGTAGATTTATGATCGTCTATATTCTGAAGGGACATGACATTTAAATTAATTCGATGATCATCATCATCATTTTCCTCTTCATATCGTGCCACATAAAAACATGGCATCCTACTAGCATTAGATTGTGAGTAATGGATAAAAAAACATTAAAAATTGACGAGTGCACGAATAATTTCGACGTTGACTGTTTATATATAAACATAAATATAAACAAACATAAATATAAATAAACATAAATATACACACACACATACACTGCGCGGAGAAAATTATTATCGAGATAACTTTTTCTAATATTTCAAAAACCGTCCAATTAATTCACACAATATTTTCACACAATGTTGGCAACTCTGACCTGCGCAATCACTGAAATTTTCGTATTGATATGCAAAATATAACAAACTGGCGCCATATTTGTTATCAGAATTGTGCATATGTATATATATACATACATATGCACAAATATATATACATGCATATTCACATGCATATATAGATATTTGTGCATATTTGTACCTACACACATATATATATACACATATATATTCATACATATACACACACGCATATATTCACAGACACATACACACACACACATATATATATATATATATATATATATATATATAAAAAACAGACACACGCATACACACATATCTATATTTCTGCTGTGACGTCTGGAATTAGACCAGATGAAAAGCTCGTTTACATCTGGAGAAACAGCTACACCGTAATGATTACTCACAGTATTATATTGGATTTGTAGTTAATTATCTATATTTGGTGGAAACTATCTTAATGACGATAGAAATCAACAAATCAACAACATTCCCCACTTTGAAATCCTGAGAGTATTATTTGAATAGAACCGATACCACCCTTTCTGATCTATTAGATGGGCCAAAAGTTATTTAATGCTGCGGAAATGAATGCACGAATCTGCACGTTCTTAGAATACTCCAAGCCAGATTAATATATGTAAACTTGATTATCCCTGGTTAGAAGCTTGTTGGTACATTCGGGACTCACACCACAGTGTCCAGGTTCTCCAAGCAATTGACCAATCAAGCTAATGCAAAGTAAGCCATCGGTAGATCAAGTGGCCTCCAGCCAAATCTAACGACGAGGAACAACAATTCGACGAAGACGTGAGTGGAATCGTTCTTACCAAATGAAAAGGACTTTTGACAGACGGTTGCATGTCTTTTCTATTAGTTTTAGCTTACGTGAAGGGATGAAACAGAGTCCTTAAAACAGCAACGATAGAGCAGAAATGATACAGGTCCTAAAGCGGGTGTTAAAAGCACTCAAGAATCGGTATAAGCAGGGTTAGTGACAACGCAATCCACTAATGGAGCTTCTAAAGGATAGAGCTTCGAAAGAGATCATCGTTCATAGCAGACCCTTTGGGCTTCATTAAGAATTTACTCAGAGACAGGCAGAGTGGTTAACTAGAATGCTCTGAGGATAATATCACTACCTATCTCCAGAATACATTGATCCTATAAAGACAAGGATCTCGGAAACATAGAAGCCATGAATTTGACTTGAATGAACCAAGCTGGGAAAAGATTAGGGAGGTAACAAAGGCAGCTAGATCAGTCTCATCTCCAGGCCGAGGGGAATTCCTTACTGCGTCTATAAACGCTGTCCGAGTTTTTTCCCAGCTACTTTGGATGATCCCAAAGATGATATGGTGCAGAGGTAGTGTGACAGGCCAATAGAGATTTGCAGAAAGTGTACGGATGTTTTTAGAATTTCTTTTTAAAATGAATTATTGTTCCATGGTTATAAAACTTTTTCCCGGCGACATGTAAAATTACTTGTTTGTAATTTCTTGCGGTGTTCGTTCTGAATGTGTACCCATCCATATTTTGGACCTAACAGTGAAAAAGACAAGCAATCAGTGTGTTCTTTTATCTCCTCTTTTGAAAAAGGAAGGGACGTAGGTTGTTTGTGGTCAATATCTATTTCAACCTCAGCAGTTGCAGTCGGTTATATAAGCTGTTCGTTATTGAGTGCTTGTTGGTCATTTGCTTTCAGTGCCTTCGATAGGGTTGACCATCGATTTCTGGAGGCTGTCCTTTTCGGCGGCCGGTTTCGGAGCCGACTTTCGCTCCTGGATCCGACTCTTGTATGCGACCCCCGGTGCGCTGGTGGAAGTGAATGGGGTAAGATCGAAGCCTTTTCGTATTGTCTCGCTCCATTCGTCAAGGTTGTCCGCTATCGCCTCTGCTTTACGTTCTTGCGTTGGAGCCTTTCCTTCGCAAGTTAAAGGCGAATCCGGTCCTACGCGGAATTTCGCTGCCTGGTGCTAACCACCTCGGCCAGGTATTCTGCCTATGCTGACGACGTTTCGGTTCTTGTGTCGAGCAGAGCCGAGATTAACGAAGTCAGTAAGCAGATCAATGGGTATGAGATGGTGACAGGGGCCAAAATCAACCGCGATAAGTCTGTGGGCTTGCGGTTGGGTGCGTGGAAGGGAGTTTCTCTTCCCGGACCTTTCCTCTGGACGGATGGGCCGATGAAGATACTCGGCGTCTGGTTCGGTCCTGATCTCCAGTTGAAAAGAATTGGTCGGAGGTGCAAAGGGGGGCCGAGGCGGCGGCTGGTCTGTGGTCTCGGAGGCGACTTTCCCTGAAGGGAAGGGCGGAAGTTTGTTGTTCACACATCTACCCGATCCTCCTCTACCGTCTTTCTGTGCTTCCACTCCCGTATGCCCGACTAATGTCATTAGTCAAGGCCTTGTTCTCTTTCTTGTGGAGAGGCAAGGCCCACATGGCATCTCGCGAGATCTGTTGCCTTCATCCCTCTGAGGGCGGTCTGGGGATGCCTAGCATTGAGATTCGTCATTACCTTTCTAGACCGAATGTGTCGCGGTTTTGATGAGGTGGGCACCTTTTGGAAAGAAGATGTCCGTAAACATTTCCCATCCTTGAGAAGTGTGCACTCGTGCGAGGAGGAGGCCGGTCGTACTCCTCGTGCCAAATGCTCCTTCTATCGTGAATGTCGTCGTGCTTTGAAACTCCTCTTGCGGACGTCGGATGGCCTCTCCGACGCCCAAGCGTTGTCTCGTAAGGCATTATATCAAGTGTTAGTTAGGGGGTCCGTTCAAGATGATCTGATCGACGAGCTCGGTCTTACGAAGCAGGAGGCTCGCTCGATATGGCCTTGGGCGCCTGGGTTGAAATGTCTCAACAACGATGAGGCATCACTCACCTGGCTGATGATTCGTGGGGCCCTCTGGGTCGGCAAAAGACTTTGTTCAGCAGGCTTGGAGAAATATCCAAACTGTTGTCGCTGTACTGGGAATGTCGAGACCATTGGTCACGCCTTTTTTTTCAGTGCGAGGCGGTAGTGCCGTTGTGCAAGTTTGTTGAAGGCCTCATGGTTCGCATGCTGCAGGGAAAGTTTTTTGTCCTGGAAGCCAGTTCTGTTTGTAGCAATGTGGTATCGCAGATTGACGAAGGCTGAACACTATGTGTTCTGTTGCTTACTAGGGGTTATGCGAGTCGTGATTTGGACGACGCGACAGAAGGGATTCTATGGAGGCGAGAGGTTCACTTCTTCCCAACTGATCTTGTACTTTAGGCATCAGCTTAAAGTCAAGATTAGGACGGAAAGGCGGCGGCTCCCATCATCAGAATTCGGCAAAAGGTGGGTGAATCTTGCGCGAATGTGTAGAGTGAAAGGGCTGACCTAGAGTGGCATTTGGATGTCGGTTAGGTACATAATTTTGTCCTAACAGGGTTGAACATAGGCAACCCATCCAGATATTAGGTTAGACTAGGTTTTTCGTTTTTGAATTTTTAGTTTCCCTTTTTTCCGGTTAACTTAGCTAGTGTATGTAAGCTCATTGGGCCCTTTTTTATTTCTGTCCCTATTTTTTACTTTTGTTTAATTCCCCATCCCTCCCTCGTTAGGTGGTTAGTGATGTCAGTTTTCTGGTGGATGCGGGGTTTTTTTTTTCGGGTGTGTGTTTTCGTATTTGTTGTTGTGTATGAATGAGTGAGTGTTTGTGTGAATGCTTGATGGTTTGAATGTGTTTTTACTTATTTTCTTAGTCCCGCATCGATTTCGGCCGGTTAACTGATATTTCTGCCACATTCATAGTTTGTGGGGGTTTTATTACTAACTCAGTTTTGTTTTGTTTTTTGTAAATAATTTTTCATTTTGTAAATATTCATTTGGGGACTTTTTAAAAGTTGTTATTTTATGACCTCCCCAAGGACAATATTTTGTATATATGGGGACTATTCCTTTTTTTCATAGAGTCAAACTGATGTATTATGGTGGTAGTAAGAAAGGTAGGAGAGAATGTGATGTTTTGGTGATTGGTTTATTGTTTTATGTTTGGGTCAGTGTTTGTGACTAGCTAAGTTTTAATTTTAAGATGATGATGACCGTCCTTTGAATCAATCCCTTTTTGGCCTTATATTCATTTTGTACAATGTACAATTAAATATTAAAACCAATATTTTGGTTTTCATAATGTGTTAGTAAAGATCTGCCAGACTTAATTTCGTTGGAATTCTTTTTTTTAAATTGTGCTTTATTATTATTATTTAGAAATTTTTAACATTTATATTTTATATATATATATATTATATATATATAGATATTTATATTATATACCAATTGTCTATTATAAATATAAAATTTATTAATACGCTTGCTCAGGTGCATTTATGTTTCTTCAATACCCAAAGATCCAACCTTGGTTTTTACGCTGCAACTGTTGATGAAAGACCTTTAGTTACAGTTTAATGGGAAAGGTTTTTATCTAGAATGATCAAAAATCTGAACAAGGTTTATTTAAGCCACGATGACTTTTGAATTTTGCTAGCATAGCTATTTTTTGCCCCAAAAGGTTAATGTGTATCCAATTTTTTACTTAGAAATTCAAATGGATGGGTTGAATAGAGGCTGGGATAAGACACTTCCAGTCTTTTTAACAAAGGAAATTTTCCTGACAAATCGAAAATACGAGTTTTCATTAACGGGTTTCATCATGGTCAGAATACGATATATATATATATATTATATATATATATATATATATATATATATAGATAACTAGACTCAGGGAAAAAACCTCGAATTTTTGATTTGCTAATCAAATCAATCTCGAGGGAAAAAAAGGTTTTAAAAAAAGAAAGAGCTACAAACATGAACTTCTGCCGACAAAAAAAATCGCACAGATGCAGGTCTGAAGCCCAAAGAAAAAACCCCGATACGAGTAACAACTAACTAAACTAACAAAAGAGCTCAATACAACAAAAGAGCAGACCTAGATACACCTAGTGAGCCAGACAAACCTCGTTTAATTGTTTCACCTAAACGGATCGTCAATGAATGTTTGGCCAAACTTTCCTGACGATCCGTTTAATGTTTATAAAAAAAAAAATTTTTTTATCTATATATATATATATATATATATATATATATATATATATATATATATATGAAAGTGACTCCTCTTATCTTGTGATTTTGTGACATTTTTGTTGTCGCATGTTTCCAACTAAAAGTTTAACTCTAAAAAATCAATACATACAATTTCAATTTTTTTTATATATATATATATATATATAAATATTTAAAATATATATATATATTTCATCAAAAAACATTTAAGCATCAAATTTTTTCTTGTTCAAATACTTAAAAAACTAAAAACATTTTGTGTATTTTAAATTTTATTGAGCGTTATTTTAAAATGTTTATTACCAAATTGTGTTAAATTCATCTAAAGGAAATTTTTCCCCAAATTGTCTGAAAAAAAAAAAGAAAAAAAAAAAGTTTGGTCCACATTTTATTTTTTTTTTAGTCATTAGTTTATCCTTTGTTTTCAATTAATAAAAATGATAATTTTTATTTTATTTGACACTAAATGTTAGTACAAGTGTTTTTACATTGTATTGATTTTTTTTTTTTAATTTTTAGTTTTATATATATATATATATATATATATATATATATATATATATGCATAAATTAAATTTTTAACTATGTTTTATAAAAATTTTAATTTTTTTTCCTTAAATTTAATTGCTTCAAATATCATAAAAATTTTTTAATTATTTTCTTTAATTAGTATTAAATATTGTTTTTTTTATAAAAAATTGAATGTTTTTGATCCTTAAAACTTTTATTATTAAAAAGAAAAAAATGGTCTTTCTTGAGTTTCAATAAAGAATCTGTTGAGACTATCAAACCTTTATAAAAGTCAACTTTAAAAAGCAAATAAAAAAAACATAAACGTCAGATAATTTCTAATTTATTTAACAGAATTTTTAATCCGATATATTACAATTAAAACTCGTTTAACGTTAATTTTTAATCTGTTAAATCATTAGTTTTTTAGATATCTCTGTTTTAAAGTGGCGTCAACCAAATTTCTAGCAAGATCATTTTCTTTCTTCCAAAAAAAAAAAACATTT
Source organism: Acanthosepion pharaonis (assembly GCA_903632075.3). NCBI lineage: Eukaryota > Metazoa > Mollusca > Cephalopoda > Sepiida > Sepiidae > Acanthosepion > Acanthosepion pharaonis. The sequence goes on from CAHIKZ030003488.1 coordinate 12,987, forward strand.
CATTGGTTTTGAATAAAACGCTTCCATTATAACATAAAAATCATATTTATAGATTTATCACTCAGACGTTGGAAAATTGGATACTCAATATGTAAGATTTTGAATCGGTTTAGAAGTTCGGATCTAACGACAGTTTCTCCTTTAAAAGGGGATAAGGTTCGAATGTTTTTGGAGAATATATATTTTTTCCAATAAATATTCTAGGCCATTAGATAAAAATTCTTAAATTATAGTTTTGTCTTAAAAATAAAATGAACGTCTATTCAAATCAATGAAACAAATCCATTAAAAATATTTAAAATGATAAAAATCTTTTATGATTAATAATAAAAAAAAATCCGGGTTTTTTAAATATTAATCTACCACATCACACACATATATATATATATATATATATATATATATATATTATATATATATATATATATATAGATCAATAACTCAGTGAAGTGGATACTCAGTTAATAAACTTGAGAAATAATCTAATCTTTAAATTTCTGTATAATGTCCGATTTACATTATAAATATTTTGAAATATTTTGACATTTTTCAGATTTACAATTGATATATATATATATTTCTGCGTAAAATAATTTTCTTCGGACGTGATGAATTAATAATATCCAATTACAGTTCTCCTTATTTTTTTTTTTCACTTACATTGGATGTCTAAAAAAAATGTATGCATGTCTGCATTCGACCTTTTTACAAAAAAAGTCATTGAAAAAAAAATGAACTACTTAAATTGAAAACATCCTCCATTTTAAACAAACAGGTTTTATTATTTTTTGATTTTTCTGTGAAAGAAAGATTTTTTTTTTAAGTTCCCTTTTTTTTTTTTTTGTTTGTTTTTCAAAACATTCGCTTCGAATGTTCATATCAAGCTTGTGTATTGGGGCAAAAGCTATTGGCCATTTTAAACATGATAATGTGTCAGCAAAATTTCAGAAGCGGATTCAGTTAAAATGTCAAGTTTCAAAACCTAACTAACCATCGGCATGTAGTTTTACTTTATTTATTAAAAAAATTTCAACATAAATTTTTGGTTGATGTAAAAAGGAGTTTCATATCTTATATAAGGGGTGATTGAGTTGTCTGTTTAAAAATATCAAAAATTCTTGTGGATCATTTTAATGAAATCAAAATTTTTTGTGGGGACATAAAAAGGAAGTGGGAAAAATGATGTCATTCTGTCAACATTAAAAATTGAAGACATGGTAAATGATACTCAGCTTTCGTGCATATACATGTTTGTGTGGACACAATTATTAGAGGCGGTTATGTGTGTGTTTTATGTAATCTTACTTATTATAAAACGCAGATAGTGTGTGTGTGTCTGTACGTTTATATATTGGATCGGATTTCCTACATTTTTTCAACCGATTTCAACAAAACTTCACAGGACTACATAAAATTACCTTGTGGTGGTTCTGACAGCGCCAAAATGGGAAAAAACACAATTGTTTTTGCACGAAATCAATTTGAAAACACGATAAAACAATTCTGTCGCCAGAATGAAAGGGGACAACTCATATCGAGTTTTACTTATTATATTGGTTCATTTGTTGTTTTGTGTGTAATAGTTCGTTTATATATGGGATCGAATTTCCTACATTTTTCAACTGATTTCAACAAAACTTCACTTTTTTTTGGCAGGTAGTGTTTCTTATTGTCTTGCACACTCTTTTCTTTATTTTTACATTCAGAATGCTTTAAAAATTCCATTTACAAGACAATTGTTTATAATAAAATTCTATTCAATCGGTAGATTCATAACGATTGAAAACAATGTTTTTGTTTTGGATTTGACCAATTCGTAAAAAAAAACCCCAAAAAAAACAACAAAAAAAAAAAAACTAATTAAGACATGCGTGTCCGTCAATCTTAAACAATAATCTTTTGTCAATTTTATTTTTCAGTCTTTATGAATCGATACTTGATCTATCTCTTACTGTTACATCCCTAGGCTAAACACAGGGTTAAACTAGTTAGTTATATTTTGGAATCAGGCAAT
>CAHIKZ030003488.1:20000-84887 GCA_903632075.3 Acanthosepion pharaonis
TAGTTGGGAAGACTAGATCATCTAAAGTGGTTGGCAGTAAGTATAGGATTAGGATATTATAGTATAAGAGAAGAACAATACCGAATCCAAAATCGTAGGTGACCATAGTGGAGCACGTTTTTGAACTGTAACTAAGGTCTGCTCAGCATAGTTGCAGTATAAACCGCAGGTTGGTTCTGTGAAAGAGACATAAGTGGAACTGAGGCGATGGGAACGTTCGGAAACGGGCAACCATAATGAAGCTGAGACGTCAAAACAACTGTGATAATAAAGATTGCATATATAACGGACAATGTTTATGAAAAAGATACATCAAATCTTTCATTCTTTGTAATGATTACATATATAACTAGTATGCGTATCTGGTTGTACCTGTGAGCTAGAATACCTAACTAATTCCTATTGTAGACGCCTGCTCAGACACATTTGTGTTAGTTGCAAAATTAATCACGGTTTTTAACAATGTTGACCAGACCTCAGTTAATTTGGTGGGCGGATGGAAAGAGCGCATAATCTTGCGGGATCTACGGTTTGAACAAAGCCAATACCTCGGTCACGATGACTTGTGATTTTGTGCCAGTACAGCTATCGAACAGTTTTGTCTACGCAATTTCCCTTCAGTGGGTCATGGTTTTCACGCACTTCCCAACTGTATCTAATATTCACTCTGTATATTCTAGCAATATTTATGTGGCTAATATCACAAATGTTAACCTGGTGGTGCTCTCCATTGTGTGTACTTTCTACTTGTTCTCGTGGCCTCTCTGAGGTAAGGCAAGTTAGTCTAATCAAAACCCCACTGCAGATTAATTATTACCATTGAATGTGGTCTTGACTGGTGCTTTCTCAGGTGGAAGGTTTGATATTAAATGATATCTTGTTTACAAACGTCTTTAAATGGACTTTGTGGCCGTCCAGTTTGCTCATTCTGTTGTAGATTTATTATAATGATTCTATATATGACGTGTAATATCAAACAAATACCACAAAATATTAATTCTCTTTTAATGATTTCATACATAACAAGATTCGTTAAATACATCCTACAAAACCATCATTCATTCTAATGTTATATATTTACCGATACATCAAATTCCAGACGGAATTATTGCAATGAAACATTCACAATGATATTTGCATTCTAAGAGCAGAATGTTTTCTCTTTTTTTCTGTTTTTCTCTTTTTTCTCTTTTTTCTCTGTTTTATTTTCTTTCTCCTTTATTCTTTCTTTCTCCTTTATTCTTTCTTTCTCCTTTATTCTTTCTTTCTCCTTTATTCTTTCTTTCTCCTTTATTCTTTCTTTCTCCTTTATTCTTTCTTTCTCCTTTATTCTTTCTTTCTTTCTCCCTTCTTTCTCCCTTCTTTCTTTCTTTCTCCTTCCTTCTTTCTTTCCCTTTTTTTCATTTTTCCTTTTTCCCTTCTTTCTCCTTTTATTCTTTCTTTTCTCTTTCTTTTCCTTTCTTTCTCCCTTCTTTCTCCCTTTCTCTATTCGCTGTCAGTGTCCGTCTACTGACTATCTACCACTTAACTCTAACCATTTTCTACCTTAATAAATCCATTCTAGTTCGATAGTAAAGTTAAATGGTTAGACATGTAATTAATTATTTTTCTTCTTATCAAAACTGTGTCTTAACAGATTTCAACACTCAGTCGGTATTCCGTGCCTTAAAAAGCAGAACTGTCTTCAGTAGCCAAGAATTAAGCCTGGTCTTGTTATTAGATTCGTGCATGTAGTGTTTAATATCTTTACAAATATATTATAAATTATTTTAACAAATTGCAAATGATGGCAGACTTGATTTCAATGTGTCGGATATTAAAGCCGGCATATTACAATATCGTTATACGTATATTAATTTATAATTATATTATTGGTAAGAGAAAACATCAATGAATATATCTTTCAGAAAACGACATAAGTAAATCGAGGTTTATACAAACTTAGCATCCATTAAAATATGCTCATTAGTGGTTGTAGAATAACAATATTAAACAGCACTTACCGGTGTAAAGGTCCCAGCTAGCGTCCAGCTGGCAGACAAAAATAAAGCAGGTTGTAACTTAATACAAACCCTGCAAACTAACAGATAAATCAAGCTGGTATTTATATAGAAATACCTCCACTCAGGTACCAGCAGCCAATCACAGCCCAAGCAATGGACTATCCCACTTTAGCACAATGAGATGCTCTATGGCAACATAAATAGCTCTCTTTCTAAAGGTTGGATTAGTGTTCACTTAGCTTGCTCCACAACTAAGTGTTTATCTCTACCACGTGATTTTTCTACAGTAGTTGATCATTTTGAGTATAAAAACAATAGTTAGGTAATCGTTTCACAATGTTGTATAATTCAGTAATACGTGAATTCTCAGACTTCAAAAGCGGGATCATCCAGTTCACTAGTTAAAGAAAGGAAACCACTACATCAGATTCTGGCTGACATAAATCGCCAGAATAGTTTCTTTGTATAATACGACAATAAAAAATCGCTTTTGAAAGATGGAAAGCACATGTGATTCTATTTAATATGGACCAATGACAAAAGTATTGTTTGTAAATAAAAGAGTTTATTTAATTTTGGTCTTTTTTTTTTTTTTTTTTGTAAATCTTTAACAAAAGGCCGTGTGGCATCCGTCGGTCACGAGAAACCTTGGATCTACGCCTAAAGTGTTATGCGTCAACTGCTGATGGCGGTGAAGCATGTGTTATGGCTGTACAGGCCCAAACGAGACTGTCAGTCTCGATTGCAATGAATGGATGTGAAGACGCTCTTCCCCGATGTCGCCTTGTTATTTTTCAATCACACATCTAGCCGGCGGCAAGCTTTCGTTTCTCCTCTCTCCACCCCTTGGTGTAAATCGCGTCTCTATCGTGAGCGATCGTTGGCGACGTCTTCCTACCTATCTTCCTTCCCCAGTGAGCGAAATATAGTGTTCAGTTCGACATTCCAGCCACCTGAAGAAGGCCGGAGCGTACAACGGCCGAAACGTTTTGATAAACATGGCGACAATAGACCGAATAATGTAAATAGTGTACATAATACCTCATCTCAGAAATATAGACAGTCAAATTTCACTGTTTTCGATTATTTATCGGTTCTTCGGAACGTCTCAGAGCATTCACACAATTCTTCCATTCAGCACAGTTTACCATAATGATCTTCATCTCTTGTATCGTCTTCATCGTTGAGTCCTCCAGCAGTGTGTCTTCTTCTACCACCACCCCACTCTTGTATTTCTTCGTTCGCTTGGCTGCCAGAGTACAAATTTGCTGGCAACTTAGTCATCATATCTGATACAGTGTCCTGCTAGACGCAGCCTCCTTTGTTGCATCTTTGATATTACCTTTGGTAGATCACGATACATTTCAGCATTTGATGTGTGACTTGTCCATCAACATCCTGAGCATTATTGTGTAAAACCCATCTGTTTCTTCAGAGGTCTGATCATAGTCCACGTTTCTGCTCCATAGAGCAAGACAAACTCTACCGAGGCAACAAACAATCGCATTTTTAATATTCTGCATAGTTGGGAGGTCCATCCCTTTTTCGTTATTTGTGGCAGGCAAGAACTTTCATCACTGCCAAATATTTCTCTGAACTTCGTATCCCATGAACCTAGGCACTTAAAGTTGTCTTCAATGTTTGGTAACTGTTTATTTCCAGGAGCTTCATGGTTGAAGATTTTCAGCTCTGTGTTCTTTGAATTGAATTGCAAACCAACCATTGCAACATCTTGCTCTAATCTGTCTTATACGTCGTGTGCTTGTTCCATCCATTCCACTAGCAATAACAGGTCACCGGCAAAGTCAATATCAGTGACAATGATTTCGGAATGTCTTCTGCTTTCAATTTTTATTGCTTCATAAATGCAAATCATGGAAACATATCGAAACCAATATCAATGGTCCACATTATCTGAAAATAATATATATAGGAAAGGTATCTTCAATCATAACAAGGCAGTCCAACTTAAAATCCCAGTAAAAGGGATCATATTCAGGCTAAAAGCGTATATATATATATATATATATATATATATATATATATATATATAGGAAATATTTGCGCTTTTCATGTGTGTGTCCTTGTACTGATCTCAACTCTCGTCGAGTTGACCATTAACGGCTCAACTGTGCGAACCGTGGCAATGATTTCCATTAAGCCTTCGGATCAGAATCGGAAATTCTAACATTAAAGTTTTTGTCGCTTTCACCTAGCCGCGGTTTACATTGTAGTCATATGGAAATAGCAGTAGTAATATTAACGGAGGAACAGAAGGTTAGAGCAGCTGTGAGGAATCCACATAAAACTGAGGGATATCAAAACCGAAAGTCTAGAGAAAGTTATTACACAAAGTATCTCTTAAAATAGCAGCTTTGGCGAAATTGATCGGGCAATTCTGATGACTCTGGCCAAAAGATGACTGCAAGTGATTGTCGTTATGGAATATGCTGGAATTAAAACTGGCGATTCAGAACTAATGGCATGGTCCTTAATCAAAAGGGAGTCCATGCTTTGCGTGTAGGCGGCTGTTTTAATGTGATCTGACAATCTTGAAACGCGTAAGGGAAATAACAACATCGGCGTCACTCGTATGATTGTTTCTGCGTCAAAGCGAGTGGATATATCGTCGCGAAAATATATTTCCGTTTGTAAAACTTCCATGGTACGGAGTTGAGACTTCTAAAGCACCCGGCCATAAGTATGATACACCCAGTGAGAAGTGACCTCACTACAATAGTAATTATCCTCTACCGCAAGCACTCAGATATGTTAATATCTGGAAAATGTTCCGTCGGTGGCTCTATTCTCCATAGGGTGGCCGCAAGTTCGAATCACAGCGACCAAAACTTATCAAATAATATATGAAATAATTGAATGCTCCTGAACAATGGATTGAACAATCACCTTAAAGTTCATCAACGAAACTCTATCGTCGAGGTGCAGATGAATCTGAATATAATATTTATAAGCTAAGGGTGAAGTTAAACTTAGTTGTACTAATCATATATAGTTAAACCTAGAGAGTCAGACAAACCTTAAGTCACTTAATCCAGTTAAATGTAAGGATTTTATTTTCCCATTAGAGGACAAAACGCGTGTTAAGTCTTCCTTTTTGTCTTTATTCATATTCCCGTTTTATAGATATTTCTTTAGTTATATCTGAATTTACACACACACATATAATGGCGTTTTTGATAGGTATAACGGAAGTATGTGAAAACGAAACCTCAATATGGTTTCTTCACATCCGGATAGAAAAATCACTTGGCATTAATGACCGCAAACAAAAGTCGTTCATTTCTGAGCTTGGGCCAATTGCACAAAAATATGACAGTTTCTTTTCTAAATAACATCGATGTTTACAACACCAGGGGCGAATTACTTTGTTTGATTATGGAAAACCTCCAATGGATTTTGCTAATGTACCTAATTTGAGATGATTTTCATGTCTGCAAAAACAAAGAGGGATGATTCTCTCTGTATATTATATATGATTGCTACTGATACTATGAAACCCAATACTAACATTCGTATGGAGATGAACGAATGGTGATAAAAATGGTTCCCGTATCAGGCTTCTGATGAACATGGGAGCTAGACATTCATCAGGATTAAAAAGGAGGCCTGTTAAAGGGCGTATTTTTTTTTTTAAATAGGATCGACTGTCATGTAGCGATGACGTGAAGCTGTAGAAATTACTGGGTTGATATCGAGGTTTGCGGTAATCAGTCGTTAAGATATTTAACTGGGAGAATGAAAACTCTGATGAAATACCTGTGGTTTAAAGTAACCAATGGTGTAGACTGGTTCTTTTCTTTGGGTAAATGCTGTTTTTCCTTAGACTGTGCACTGAATCAATCCCACTTTCTCCACTTCAATGCACAGGCATTGCTTGATATTTTATGGTCATACTTCATTATGAGGACCGATAACATTACGGACGCATCTTTTGGATTTTTTGTTTCCCAAGAATATGGAGATATATTACAGGAGCAATGGGTACCTCGGCGTGGTGTAATGGTTAGAAAGCTTGTCTTGCTAGATCAATTACGACTGAGTAGTGAATTCGATCCTCACTGGGTGCCCCATACTTTCGGCCTTGTGCCACATCTAAGCCGGACTTAGAAAATCACTATATTACAAGAGCAACAGACAGGATATGGTAGCTATATTTGGCCTGGTAGATTTTTAATGAGCCAAATGGATTCTTGCAAGAAGAATTGTCTGACGTGACACAGAACAAAACATATTTAATATATAAGACCTTACCAATTGTTTCCAGGATAATCCCTCTAGTTTATCCCAGGGGAAATATGAGACCTAGAAGTCGCGACGAGTTGCTTCTTTGGAGGTTATCATCAGACATGGTGAAGGAAAGCAAAAACACTTCTCTAGGATGATTAAAGCTTTTTTTGTGGAATATCATAAATATATATATATATATATATATATATATATATATATATATATATATATAAATATCTTAAAAAATTATTATCGAGATAACTTTTTTTTTCTAATAAGGAAGAAAAAAAATAAATCAATTCACAAAATTTATACTCAATGTTAACAACAAAAATATGCGCAATCACTGAAATTTTCGTACTGATCTGCGCAATGTAAACAAACTGGCGTCATATTTGTTTTCATATTTTGTTGGAATATATATATATATATATATATATATGTTTTAAATGTAAAATATAAAAATTGCGAGCGTTGTTTACGAAAATATCACCGAAAAAATATTCAAAAGATAATGGGAACGCTGAAATTTTTTCAGACGAGTCTGGACATGCAGTCTAGCCGATCTCATTAAGTGTCCCTATGACTATGTTTTTATTACTTTTGCTATTAAAAGATAACAGCATTATTAATGATTAAATTCCAGAGTTTCCTCTCTGTAATTTATTGTAACGGACGCTCGTATTTTTATATCTACCCAATCCCCGTTCTATATATGTATATATATAATATTATCGAGTTCATCCAAAGCAAGACATTAAAGCCACCGAGACGAAAGGGATACAACAGTCAAATGAGTTAGAAACAGGAAGCACAAGGAGCGAAAAACAAAGGAGACGTAATCAGGAAAATATGAATGATTGACATTGCATTAATTTTTTGAAGATTAAAGTTATTGGAAAGTTTATAGGCTTTTAAAAGAGATATAAAAACGACATCTGTGAGAAAAGAAACTGTTAGCGTAGAATTTACGATTACATCTAGCCAGCTCAATTTTTTGTCACCAGTCTAATTTTGTGCTTAAATTCGAAAAGTTTGAGCAGCATAGCAAAGAGCTCATCTGAACAATTACCATGAAAGTATTTATAGAAAAGTCAGAAGGAGGCTAATGAAGTCTTTGTGGAGGACGAAAAATTTTTTTCCAGAAGGGGACCTAATAAGATAATGCTGATTAATAAAGTTATTATTACATATTTAATACATTTATTTATTTATATATATATATATATATAATGTGTGTGTGTATCAATTTTTTTAATGTCTATTAGCCTAGAGATCGAGACTTCTAAAGAAACAATGCCTACCTACAGGAATCGAACATGTCTGACCTGATGTTAAGGCACATTTAGTACGACTCTGAGTCTCGAGGCTAATATACGTTAATTTTCCTATTAGATAGATTCTAAAACTCAAAACTTTTCACCAAATAAATAGACATTAATGACAAGTTTCATGATTTAATCAGATTAAAATTGATCTTTATTTTGCGCAATTTTTGTTCAAATTTATAATATATATATAATTTATATTCAAATCATATTTCCGCGGCTTAAAAGGAATTTAAAAACGGAATTTGATATAAATATTTTGAATGTCCAGGAATAAGCTCAAATGCGTACATTTTTAACAATAAAAATAATTTTCAATTACTATGGTAAATGTAATTAAGACTGTCTTAACGCACTAAAATTTTATATATAATTCACCAATCGAATTTTGGTATATAAAAAATTTTAGGCACTACTCGAAGACGCAGTAATCGAATGCGGTTTAATCAAGGAATGTCTGTATATTATTCGCTCTGGGATTAATATTCTCAATTAAGTTCTTTGAAAACAGGTTTATTCTCAAGAATAACAATTTGTTGAATTAAAATAAAGGAATATTTTCATCGTTTTTGAAGAAAATTACCATACTGAAACCAAAATTTTGATATATCTATCTTCCACAAACACACACACACATGTCACATGTCAGTTCTTTTTACATTACAATAAGGACATTCTGTTGTCGATGAACTGCATTCAGTGTCAAATATTTATTACATAGGATATTATAAAGTGAAAATCTCTGATCAAATTTTTATTTGATTCATAGATATTATACTTACGTTTGATAGACATACAATGGTTTATCATCATTTAAAGATTATATATACACACACACATTAAATATGTATATATTTGCATGTGTTTATAGCATTTCATATATATATAAATTGGTTTGTATTTTAAAAAATTGAAGACTGTAAATATCCAAAATATATCTAATATAAAATATATTTCAAAATAGATAGACGTATGGCATAAATATATATATTTTAGGGTATCTTATATTTTTTTCCATCTGCATGCATATATTTATATTTGGCAGGTTTATCCGATTCTGTTTTCAGGAGTCATATTTGATAAAAATTCAGCATTCACATTTTCGATTCTTAACTATTTACTTCGAGAGCAAAACAGGCTAAGAAAACACGATTAAATAAATAAATAAATCGAAATATTTAAATAGACATGCTGTTTTAAACATTAAATTCAGCTAAGTTATAATTTATTTATAAACATATCCCCAAGTGAAAATTGCGCTTATACATATTTTTTACACTATTCTTGTATTTGAATTTTTTATTAGAGTTATATTTTAAATAGATGCCCCATTTTTATTTTTTACTGTAAACAGTCTGTACTACGTCTGCGTATTCGAGATATCTTAATAAAAAAATATGTGCTCACCGGCAGGAATCGAAACTGTGTCCCTCTTTTTAAGAGGCACCATTATTGATCAGATGATTTACTTGAACGGATATGAAATACATCTATATCAGTACATATGTACATACAATATTAACAAAAAAAAACCTTTCAAATGAAATGTTTTTGAAAATAAAATTTTTTCAGTGTGTTACAGAAATGAAAAAAAAAAAAAAACTAAGATGCAAACATAAATTATAACGTTGCATATCAAAATGTTAGCAGTCTCCTTAAAGAGAAACATGAAAGCTATCATTGACAAAAATAAAAAAATGTTACTGTCGATTGAAGCTTGTAAAATATTTACCTAAATCAGTTAAGAAAAAAATGGTTCAAACTAGATCTGAAAAATCTTTTGACCATTGTATGAATAGGTCACGCTTGAGTTTTAAAGTATTTTTTCTTATTTTATTTTTTGTTTTGTTTTGGGGTTTTGTTTTTTGGTTTTTGTTTTGTTATTTTTTTTTGTATGCAGCCTTGCGTTGTTTGATGGGAATTTATTTTTTCCTTAAATGATTGGATGACGCCTTTCAATTTTTTAAATATTTCGTTTTCAATTTGCTGAACGTATAAATTATTTATTGTTAAACTGCTTCACTGTATTTTAAAAACTAAATGGATAATATATGACGGAACCCAGCCATTTTTGAAAGCATTTTTTCTTTGTATATATATCATTATTTGAGATCGAATTATAAACTTTATCAGTTTAGCCTTTTGGTGCCTTTTTAAGTCGATCAAGATAAATTATTTAAATATATTATTTTATTTCAGTTTATTTACTTAAAACAGTACGTTTTCTTTTTTGAACAAGTTCAGAATTTCGCGTTTTACAATTGGTTTTTCAAATTAAAAAATTAATATTTTTTTTTAAATATTAATGTGATTGTAAATTTTAGAGTCAAAAATATTTAATTTGAACAGGCTCAATACCAAGTTTTTATTAAATATTTATTTATCATAGTGTTAGGTTAGAACAGGCTATATATATATATATATATATATATATATTTTACAATTTTAACAGAACGTTAAAAAGATTTTAACGTTTGTTTAAGATTTGTTTTTTGTAACTCACATGCAATGTTCTAATGTAACAACTTCATATAAAATAATTATTCACGGCTAATTTCCTTTTTACAAAGCCAATTTTTAAATTAATATTTAGTCGTAGGAATTTAACCTTTTATAAAATATTTTAATAAGTTTTGTTTTAGAAAAAATGTATATAGTTTATATTTTATATAAAAAAAAAAAAATTATTAGAAATGCACATACCCATCACAATACTGCCATGCATTAAAATTCACCATTTGATGAAAATTTAAAAAATTTTTTAACGTTGAACTGTAAGATTTTTTTTTTGGAGTGGGTCGATGCGCATGTTCTAATGTAACACTGCATGATATATGTCATACAGATTTTGATTGAAAAGAAATTGAAAGAACGGCTTTTTTGATGCTTTTATTTTGTCTGAACAAGTGGCTTAGCCATGAGTAGGTTAACGGACTTTACAAATTTACTCTATACCAAACCAAAACATTTTGGGAGAACTTCCTGATTAATACAATAAGTTCTGTCTTCTATACTAGTGAAAGAGTTTTTATGTATCTGGAAAACATTATAGTGAAACTGTGCCCATATCGAATTAGAAAAAAAACCTCATGAAAAATTCCCAAAATATATCAAAAAACATAAAACTTATACTTAATAAATAAATTATAAATATTTTTAAAGGGAGGCTGTATCACACCTCAAAATATATAAAATATATATATATATATATATATATATATATATATATATATATATATAATCGACTCTCCCGTCGCGTTCGACGTATGAGGGTCAGGCCGATAAGTCCCCAGGAAACCGACATCCCGACATCGGCACATGAGATTTGATTATAGTGGTGAAGGCCTCGTGCAGGACCAGCCACACTTTTGGAGGGACGAATACAGAAACCTGGTGCACCGAATGCCACAAGGTTCCCAAACGACCCTCCGCAGGTTTTGAATTCAGAGTTGTCCTTCTCCTAGACCAGTTGCCATCCAAGGCTATAGAACCCAGTCTGTCCTGCTATTTTACCCATAGCTGGAGGGAGATGAAGAGGATACATACCTTTCCCAAGGGGGTATTAGCACGTAAGTGAATGTAATGGATTCGACTGAATTCGAACTCGGCTCTGCGATTCCTCAATCCATATATAAAATTATCCTAAATATATATATATATATATATATATATATATATATATATATATATATATTTATATATATATATGTTGAATAATATAGACATATTGTATGTACCTATTTTTATATTGATCGTTTCAAGTTGTCTAATTAGTTTCTTGGTATTAAGATGAAATCCATCGAGAAAATACTTTTCTAAGATCATTTTCAGAATGAAGCCAAACATGATATTGTAACTGCGATAAAATCTGCCTTCTGTTGTCATAGTGATTTTTAAACACGAGTGAATGCGTTTCTTTATCGTTATTTTAGGATTTTTTTTTTTTTTTTTTTCAATTTTTATCTGTTGCAGTCATGGAAGTTTTACAAAACAAGCGTTTCAATATAATGTAAATTGACCGGGAAATAGTAGAAATGTAAAATGGCATTAGTATATAAATGTGATATGCACTTTAACATGTTGTTGTTATATTCGTAATAAATGTTGTTGAGCTTTGGTTAAAAATTTTGATAGAGAGTTCCTCAAGAATTTGGAACTTTTGTTTATTATTTTCGTGGCGACGATTTCCTCAAGGATGAAAAAGAGACTCTAGGTGACGGAGATGTGATTCTACAGAAGGATGATAGGGATATCCTGGTAAGAGTTAGCAACAACGATGAGGTCTTAGAGAGGTTGGAAGACAAGGTTCTTTTGATACTTAACATTAGGATTTTGGCAGCTGAAATTTCTGGATTTATAAGGAAGGTGGGTCTGGAGAATCTGAATATCACTGGTCGAATAGATGGAAAGAACTACAAAGAAAGTTTATTCTGTGACATTCCCTGGCGTATTTGAAACTTCAAAGGTGAAAGAAGTAGTCATTGTCTGGGCAGAGGGAAGGAACCTGATATTGATAGGGATAAAGAGAGCCATTTGAATTTAATTGCCTGAAAGGATATGGCATATATAAAAAGAAATGAAAGGTGTAGTATTTCGGCGTTGTAAAATATTTTTCTTTATCATGAGGGTGGGAAAGAAAATTTTTTTTAAACGTTGTGCAATAGAAATTGTATCCGACAAGTGAAGTATAAGACGTCTTGATAATGTTGTGATGGCAAAAGCCAACATATGTGGGTTTATATTTTTTGAAGAGATACAATCAAAAAAAAAATTTTTATATTCAAATTGGTTTTTCCAAAATTTTTGGCATTGAAGGAGATGAGTTTTTTTTTAACACACACAAACACATATATATATATATATATATATATATATATATATATATATTTCGATGTGTGTGATTTCCAACTTTACGAGGCTGGCATTTGCTACAAACCCCCCTTCACTGTCGAAACTCCTAAATGTAGCCGTCTCTTTAATTTAATAGCTTCAATTCGCACCTCTCGCCTGTGGAACTCCCTTCCCTTTTTTCCTGTTTCCCTGTGAGCTATAATTTCCAGCTATTCAAGTGTAATGTCAATCGACATCTCCAGTTGCCTTGATCTATCCACTACCCTCATCCTTTTTTTCTATCACTCCTATCTGATCTTGCTCTAAATTTTCTGTAACCCCTTGCGTCCTAGTGGCTTCCCGCCTTGCTTGGGGTGAAATGCTTAAAAAAAAAAAAAAATGGGATGTTTTGAGAAAATAGACGCCCCGATTTTTTAAAACTGTGTATCATAATAAAATAAAAACGGGGCGTCTATATCAAACACGGATACCCACTAAGAAATAACGTTGGAAGTAATAAAAATATCCGTTTAAAATAAATTATAATAATTAATAGAATCTTTTTAATATATCTTTGATATTGATCGTTGAAGACATTAAGTTTTTACAGTATAAACGTGGCTTCTCCTCTAGTAATCCTTATCCAAGGAAGAACAAGAGCAAAATTCCGATTTTTTCTGGTACATATGTTTTATGTCAAGGGCTGAAAAAAACCGGAGGCACATATAACACAATAGAGCGCAAATATGTTTTAGTTTATAGAAGTGCATGAGTTAATCGAAAAACAAGTGAAAAAAAAGAGGTCTTAAAGAAGGATATAGGATGTATTTATACCTATACAAGTTACGAAAAGATGAAACCCATCGACAAGATGGTAAATTGATGTTTTTAGATGTAAATGAGATAGCATGTTCTCTTTTGGGAATATCCGTTTGTTCCTGGATTGGTGCACCTGCCAGCGGAATGGTCGATAAAATTAACAAATCATAAAACTGGTGGATCTGCCATTGTTGACTTCATTGCTAACCACAATGGGGCCTGACTATAATAACGCGTGAGCAGAAGGCAGTGTGACAAGCCTAAACATATATTATGGCGAAACTAGGGATAATTTTTTTTTACTTACCCTCGTATATAGACACATCTTTATATATGTAGATATGTGCAGGTATACGTATATTTTGTTTATTTAGACGGAAAATGTTCTTTGAGACAAATATTATTAAAAGCGACAGATATTTTGTGTTTAATTTTATTCGTCGACTTTTCCAAATTACGAATATATCCTTCTCAGACAAGGAGAAAATTCCGTCTAAAATTTTCCGAAGTTTATTTCGAAAGAAATATCGTTCAAGTTCTCTACTTTCTTAATACATCATCAGACTAAGTTGAGTCAAATGGTGAGTTTCATAGAAGTAGTGAATGTTATGACTTAGATCAGGTTAACAGGGGTGGTTAAAATTAAGAAAATTTTAAAATATTTTTCAAGGGTTGCAGGCTCTTAATTTGTTTTTGTCTTTATATATATGTATATGCACCTGCATGTTTGTTTATTGAGGTTTATGTGAGTATACAAATGTGTATATGAGAATATCTGCAAAACGTACTTCTCCGTATATGCGTATATGGGCGGCGTATAACCAGAGGTTAAAACTATTTAAGGAAAAATCGAAGCGTAATGAAAAGCAACCTGCCAATATGCCTCAAACGCAAAGTCTATAATGAACGTACAATAATAGCTATGACTTACGGCTGCGAAACATGGAAATTAACAAAATAGCTTGGAAACAAATCCAGGAAAATGTAATGCCAGGAATAACTAGCAGAGTAACCAGGGTGAAAGACCCGATCAAGATAAGAGATATCTGTGAACTAGAGAAAAGAGGAAACGAATATGAATGGGAGATACAGCAAGAAAATATAACAGAAGGAGCAAAAGGTTGCTTGATTGGTGCCCAGTGGATAACAAACTAAAAACAGAGAGATGAGATAGAAAGGTTTACTGGTAAGACATGACATCGCATTTGTAAAGTAACGGTTTCCTCTAAAATTATTTGGAGAAAAGTTTTTATCCTGTATTGAACTAGTCATCGCGGCTGCTACCGATTATGGTGAGACTAGAATTTTTTTTTTTTTTGTTTTTGCAACAGGCTGAATCGTGTTAAAATCCTCATAGTATTTAGTATTGTTAAAATCATCTCTAACATCTTTGTCGATATTTATAAACTGCGTTTCACAAACCAGTCTTTGAAATTTGAATAAGCTTTCTTTGGAAAATACATTAACAAAAACACCACTTCTTGGTTTTACGGACCCTAATAAAACCAATTGAATTTTGTATTTCTTACCTGTTTTAATTTGCCCAAAATTTGCTTTCGAAGTTTCAATTGTATGGTTTATTTTAGAAACAAACGGACAGACTAACGGGAGTCGCAGAATTTTATATATAGATTAAAACCATATTCTCATGGCATCAGTTTAAATTGACGGTTTTTTTAGCCATATTTATTGAAGCTAGTTTTATTTAAAGTTCGTATTTTCATGATTTCTCCAACATATTGAAGTGAAATTTCGGATTACAAAATTTTAGAAAATTCTATGTGTTACAGTTCTAGTTTCTATATATGTATATACATTTATTTATATATGTTTATTGACTGAATTTATTTACAGAAGAATCCAAGAAAAAATAGTCATTTTACGTTCTAAAGAAAGGCCTCAATAACAGAATAAAGTTCACCCTCATTCATTTTAGACTCAATTGGAAATATAATAATCACGATAAATGTTTAAACTCTCCTTCGAGACTGCATATCTCATGGGTCACAAATTTACTCCAGATCTTAAGTAAAATTATAAAAATGCTACTGGTAAAATAAATCATTTCATTTATCATTCTAAAAAAATATTGTTAACTCCTTCAAATGAGTTATCTTCACAAGAAATATATTAGACGAGAAAAACATTACTCAATTGTTTGACAATGAAGCTGCTCAATCATTAAGTCTCAGCCTTGATAGGTTCGTATTAACTCTTGGAAACATTTCAACATCTTTTAGTGAAATTTTCGCTTTCAAAAATTGTAGCTTATAAATATAGTTTACAAAAAGAAGACGTCAGTATAAACTAACACCAGTAGGGTATGAGTAGAATGGTAATTTTCCTGGTAATTGTTCGCTTGAGCTCTTTGCTATGGTATCTAAACTTTATGAATTTAAGCGCAGTACTCGACTGGCGTCGAGATCCCCTCAATTTACAGTTGAACTAGTTAAATATAACCATAAGTTCTATGTTAATTTTCTTTACTCGCTTGTGGAAGTTCAATGGTAAGTTTCTTTTCTCGCATTTCTCGCTTATAGAACTCTTTTCTGGCTCCATGCCTTCCAGCCAACTTTAATCTGCAAAAATTTAAATGCAATGTCAATCGTTATCTACGGTCGTCCTGATTCTTCTTTTGTTCTCCCTCCTTAATAATGTTTCTGTTTTTTAATTCTTCCACACCCAGTTACCCTTTTTATCTTAGTAGCTTTACTGCCTTTCTTAGGGCGAACTCGATTAAAAAAAATAGGCTTTGCTATGTGTGACACGACTTGCTACCAGGTTTCACTCAGAGACTTCAAGTATTTCCGTATCAAAAACGATACAAACAGAGGATGTGCCATGTAATCAAAGGGAAGTAATATGAAACTGTGTTTACTGTAAGAAGTATATAGGGCGCGATGGTTAAATTGTTGCCATTTTATATTTTTAATTTCGTGCATGCGCGTTGTTCGTACAGTATAGTAGGGTCAGTTGGGCATCGTCTGTGAGAAAAAAAAGAAAGCACCATGAAGCAATTCACTCTGCCAGAAATTTGGACTCGGCATGATGTACTGCTTGGCATTCGCGTCGGAAACTCCAAAAGAAACATTTCAGAGTATCTGACGATAGTACAGACGATTCGGAAAGAGTTAAACGAATCTAATGGTGATTACGAAGGTGTTTGGAATGTTCACTAGTAATGGCGACGTTATGCCTCCATTCATCTTCCTACAGGGCTCCCGGACTCAACACGAAGTGCCTTGAGGATGCAATGCTGCCCTGAGTCAAGAGAGTGGCTGCTAGAAGATCCTATGTTTGGCAATAGGACTCTACACCATGTCACACAAGCAGGAGACCCAGTCATGGCTATCAGACAATTTCTGTGACCATATCACACCTTACATCCGGCCACCTAACTCCCCAGACTAACCCCCTTGATTATTATGAGTGGGGCGCATTTGAGCGAGAGACCAACAAAATTCCTTGTAACACCAAAGATGAACTGAAGGCGAAGATTATAGCAGCATTCACCAACTTAAACAAGACCGCCCAGAGTTGCAGAAGATTCCGAAGTCATCTGGTGGCAGTGGTTGAAGCCAATGGCGATTTTATTGAATAGATTTACTCTTTAGTATTTCAAGATATTTTTGTGTAATTTTAAGTATATCTGTTAAAATGAAATGCCAGTTTTATTTTACTTCTTGCGTAATTTAAACGCCAATTTATCCATCACACCCTGTACACGAGCATGAAGTATGCAGTTCATATATTTTCCAGTGCAGTTTGATCCACTTATTTGTTTTGGTTCTTTTGAGTATTTTTACCAAAGCCCCAATAACAGCAGGTAATGCTAATGTCTTCAGATGCCACATTCTACTGATTTTCTCTCTTGATATCCTTGTGTTTACTTCGTTTCTCGTCTGCTCTAGTTACAACATCTATTAGAAGACATAATTCAGCAAGATAGAACATGTTTTCTCCTGTCGCAGTACTTGCTTGTGGTAATCTTTTCCGGACTCTTGCTTCTCAGTCAACATTGTTCTTCAAAAATTTAAATGCAATGTCAATCGTTATTTTCTCTCTTCTTAATTCCTGTTGTTTTATTGTTCTTTTCCTTAATAGTATTTTTCTCGTATTCTCTCGCAGTCAGTAACCCCTTGCGTCTTAGTGGCTTTGTTGCTTTACTTAAGGTAAAACGATTAAAAATAACGTGCATGTTATCACTTACAACCAATTAAGATCAGAAATCATGGGTGCTATTACATGTTTATATCATCACGGCATATAATTATTATTATATTTTGGCTTTGATTTGTGAGATATGCCCTGTCCCCAAGTCTCCACCAGAGATTTCAAGAGAGAACAATACTTTTGTATCAGGTGTATGTCGATGAGGCGGTATGCAATCAGGAATTATTATTATGGCGAGAAATCTATTTTTAGGATTACCAGGAATATGATTCATCTACAGTGGAACCTCGGTTCACGAATTTAATTCGTTCCTGACGGCCGTTGGTAACCCGAAATATTCGTAAACCGAAACTATATTTTTTTTCAATAGGATTCAATGCAGAGAAAAAGAGTCACAGTACAATAAAATTAGAAAAGAAAACCACGGCACAACACATGAATGTATACAACATGGCGGTCGACTCAGAAATTATTCCGTTCGGGTTAACACGGTTTGGCAATGTTGTTTGAGAACCGAAAGTTTGTTTGATAACCGAGGCATTTTCCTCTCAAATTTTCTCTTCGAAAATCAATTTGTTCGGCATACGATACGTTCGAGAACCGAGGTTCATCTGTATTCCTTTTTCTCCTTTTGATATCATTCCCAAAGCCACCCACCTTACACCAAATAACAACAATTCCAAGGTAATCTTGTTGTCTTGAGATGCCATAATTCTACTGATTTCTATCTCGAGGTTCTTTGTTTTTGCTTAGTTTGTCAACATTTTTCTTCTTCATCAGATGAAAAGAAGTCTCCATTTACTAAGTCAAGAGAAGCTCAGTTCAGCATGATTAAGAAAGTGAACGTGGTTATATGATGATCGTGTTGCGCCAGTCTTTCTCTTCCACAAATTATTATCATATTATCATCTTGCTGTGGGCGAATTTTTTTTTTAATTAATATTATTGTTACTTGTGTATCCGTGCCATGAAATATGATGGCAATTGTTAGAAAGTTTGAATATTGTGTTGCAATGAAATAAAAATCTCGAAAAAATGTATTGCGATCCAATAAAGCGGATATAAAAAAAATTCTTAACTAAAATAGAAGCCAATGAACCGTTTAATTAATCCGTTCTCTTTATGTTTTAGACTTTCAATGATTCATTGATTACTCCTGGTATTAAATAAATCGCATTTTGCTCAATATCTTTTCTTACCAAAATTTTAATATGTTTAATAAAACAGAAAATGGAAATATCTCACGGAATTAAAAGATTGGCGATAGAAGGACAAAGACGGCGATGACAAAGCCTATTTCAAGAGCAAGTTGAAGCAAGACGATCAATTAATAAGCAAAGATACCCGAGTGCTTCACATGAAAGGCTTGAACAAATAAGACTGTAATCTAAGAAACGTCTGCGTAAAAGAACTGATTAATTAAGCATTTAATTTTGCTCGGAACTAAATTTGTCAATATGCAGATAAATATTTCATTTGTACAGATTATTAAAACCGACTCGGGGAAATAATCATTCATAAATTTACAAACATCAATTGAGTTACCTGCTTTCCTATTACAGGTGGGACAAGAAATATATAAATAAATAAACATTGATAATTATTATATGGTTTGATTGATAATGATTTTGTATATCGTCAACGTGTCTATCCCTGAATGCTCGGATAGCCATTAGCGATTGACTATTATTATTATTATTAAGAAGTATTTGTCCTCTGAAACCCAAACGTTTCAGATTCATTCACTAAAATGTCCTGATTCCGAACCCCAATAAAAAAGGTGAATTAACTATAATTTAAACTGGCATTCTCGACTGCTTACTTACAGTAGAGTGTTATTAGGTCACCTGATAATCACGCGCCAAATTTGCAAATATCACAGGAAATATTCACGACAAACAAAGGAATATTATAAGCCGAACAATGGCGTCTGTCTTTCTTCAGTTGCTTTCTGAAAACATATTCTAGTTTATTTTGTTTTTTTGGTTTGTGTTCCGTTCCTTGCTTCATTCTCTTATACAAATCATGATCATCTAAATCGTGACTCGCTCGTAATAAAATATATCTTTCTCGTTTTATTTCGTTTTAGATTATATTTCTTGTCTTCCATTTTTTAACATTTTTTTTTGTTATATTAAATCAATAACGATTTTTTTTTTGTTGGTTAAAGGTTATAAAACAGAAACTTTTTTTTTTTTTGACAGAGCGAAAGTAAGAGACACGCGTATTCTTTTGTTTGTTATTCAATAAGAAAACAAGGAATAAAAATTCTTGTTGGTATTTTAAGGGACACGGTTAGATGGAAAGATGCGAAAACAAATCAGTATATAATAATATTGAAAGATTTTATTCATTTTAAATAATTATTATTAATAATAATAATAATATTTACAATTAATAAAAGTCGTCAGTTTCATTATTATTACTTACGGCCATATAACTTTAAAACACCAGTTCTTGTCCATTATGGAAGTTAAGCAACCTTGAGCCTGATCAATAATCAACTGGGTGACCGCAGGGGAATACCAGACTCTGAAAGCTATGCCGCAATCCTAGATGGACACAGTCTCGATTCTTACGCATGTGGATGTATTTTGTGAGTTTCTAGGCTGACAAGTCGGAAGACCTCTCTGGAGTTGGGTGAGTGATTATTATTATTATTATTATTATTATTATTATTATTAGTCATTAACAGGCTTAGTACTGGCTATAGCAGTCATAGAAATGCAGCATTTACCGAAAATGTTATTATGTCCGTGTATCAAGTGACAGCAAGTCTACCTAAAATATTCAGTAACGTTATCTTTGAGCTTATGAAGATTGTGTTGCACTAATCTTTCAAGTAAAGGACCTTAAAAATCAGTGTTCAAAATTCAGATTTTGATCTTGGGCTTGACTCTTGACTATTTCATCAAACCATATAATATTTAGATAAAATTATTTCCCGAGCAAAATCAACCGTTTAAACAATCAGGTACTTTAATCCTACGTTTCTTAAACTGCAGTCTTATTTGTTCAAGCCTTTTATCTGGGGCATACAGATACCAATGTTTATTAAGTAATTGTCTTGTTACAACTCGGTCTTGCAATATTCGGAATCTCTGTATGCATAGAGGTCATAAATTTAATTCACGTGTGAAGCGATATGATGTGTTCAAACGCTATCTACTAAATCCACTACGAGCTTGTCTTTTTCAGTCGAATATATTAATAGAAAATCTTTATTAAAAACCAACAGATTTTTTTCTTCTTTTTTTCCTCACTCTTTCTGCCGAGTTGTTTGACTCCGGGATCGAGGTTGTATAAAAAAAATGTAAAAATGCTTCGCACATTTGTAAGATATTATCAAATGGTTTGTTTTGAATTATAAGAATGCGTCTCGAAATAAGAGTTTTGCTTCTTCGTAGTTTTCAAATACTGCGTCATCACATGTTATCTGTCTGTTTCTAATATTTCATGACTAGTAATATATTTAATGTTTGTCCCTAAATTCAATGAAATTTTATTAATTCTGGGTTGTTTATATTTTATGGTTAAAACCTTTATTTTTTTACTTGTCTTTGCCATATATTTTATCGTATTTGGGTATTATTTGTATTTCTGAGATGTTTTTATTGTGTTTAGTGATGCCAGATTATATAACTTTCTTCTTTTCGGTTTTCTAGCGAGGTCCAGGCGTCTCTCCTCCTCCTAGCGACGTCCTGACGTTTCTCCTCATCCTCCTAGCGACGTCCTGACGTTTCTCCTCATCCTCCTAGCGACGTTTTTTTTTTTCTCCTCAGAAATTCCTTTAGCGACGTCCAGACGTTTCTCCTCCTAGCGACGTCCAAATGTTTCTCCTCATCCTCCTAACGTCCAGACGTTTCTCCTCATCCTCCTAGCGTTTTCCAGACGTTATCCTCTCCTCCTAGCGACGTCCAGAATGTCTCCTCCTATTCCTAGCGACGTCCAGACGTCTCCTCCTCCTAGCGACGTCCAGACGTCTCTCAATTTGAAAGCGACGTCCAGACGTCTCCTCCTCCTAGCGACGTCCAGATTTCTCTCCTCCTCCAAGCGACGTCCAGACGTCTTCCTCCTCGACGTCCAGACGTCTTTCCTCCTCCTACAGCGATCTCCTCCTCCTCGCGACGTCTCTCCTCCTCCTCCTAGCGACGTCTCTCCTCCTCCTCCTCCTCCTAGCGACGTCCAAACCTCCTCCTCCTCACCTAGCGACGTCCAGACGTCTGATCCTTAATCATTGCTGTTTCTGGTTCTAATAGTAATGACATTTCACTTTTTTTTTTTATTCTTCTTCAATCACAACTTGTTTGCTGGAATATCTATATCCGCGATTAAACGTATTTACTTTATTTTCTTGAAAGTATTTTATATCTCGCCTCCTGCGTCTGACATCCAACTTTTCAAGCAATTCTTAAAATTTCACAATCTTGCGATTTTTACTATTATCACCTGAACGTCGGCCCGCTTCCCAAACACTGTGCTTCAATGTTACGATATAAGAACTTCATTTTTTGTTACGCCAAAGAAACTCTGGAAACTGTGCAATGTGCATTGAACTGCAAGCTGAATATGTTGAGTAGCAGGTAAACTTCATTTGCTCCAGGTCAGCGATCGGCAAATACCGTTAGCCTTTCAAAATTATTACTAAGGATTCCGTTATCCTGGAACTTTAAATATCTTCATATAGTGTAGTGAACGAAAAGTTTCTCTTTCTCCGTATGAGTTCGAATCGTCGTCGCCAAGTTATGTAGTGGTTTCACAGTGGAGGCTTGCATTTGTACTAAGTCGGTCCTAAAATAGGTTCGACGTACAAAACGTTAGGAACTTGATATAATATGTAATGACGCAGTAATCTAGTTGTGGTGGCTGATACTTTAGTATACGACTAACGGTCGTCCGACATCGACTGACTGACCAACTCACTGAGCCCGACTTAGCGGCTGCTATTTCTCCAACTTATTATAGGTGAGAGAGTCTATTAACTATAGAATAGGTGTGTTCGACTATAACATATAGTCAAATAACATTACCGGAAATAAGTTGTGAATTATAAAGCTTTGACAATATTCTAACGTCCAGAAGAGTGGCCCATTGCACCTTCTCGGTCTAACTTTCTCCACTTACATGAAGTAGAAAGACTATATTGAATTCATTGCGAGGCCAGCTTTTAGACACTTTTTCTCTCCAGAACATACCTTACGGATCTGTAAGTCTACCATCGGTCCATGCGTAGAATATTGCTGCTACATGTAGTCCGGTGCTCTTGCTATATATATATATATATATATATATATATATATATATATATAAGTGAACATAAATTCAATAGAGGCGACAGTCTGTTTCATGCTATATGCAATCCTGACGATTGCATATAGCATGAAACAGACAGTCGCCTCTACAGTGTTGAATTTATGTTCACTGTTATATATTTACACGCTCAATCTCTGATATTGAGCACTTTATTCCATAAATATAGCATACCTTAAGACTATATATATATATATATATATATATATATATATATATATAGATAAAATCCAAAGAAAAAATCAGCAATATTTGTCCTTATTTGGCATCTCGGCTTCAGTGCCTTTCGCACCGCCGTAGTCTCCCTGTGCCATTTTATAAATCCTTTCATGGCAATTGTCCAGATGTTCTTTTCGTTATGGTACCTGGACTTTATGAATGTATGTCTCGCATAATGAGAAAAGAGGGTATGGCGAATTTAACCCTCACGGGACATATTAAAGGCAAAAATGACAGAAGAAAGCATCGAGTCATCTACTTAATGAGCTTGTATAAATGGATGAGAGATTAGGCAGCGACGAGGGATATTTAAAAT
The DNA here is from genome assembly GCA_903632075.3 of Acanthosepion pharaonis. Lineage (NCBI taxonomy): Eukaryota > Metazoa > Mollusca > Cephalopoda > Sepiida > Sepiidae > Acanthosepion > Acanthosepion pharaonis. The sequence goes on from CAHIKZ030003488.1 coordinate 43,247, forward strand.
CCAAACCTTACTGGGAAAGTTGTACCTCTGTGTCTTTTCTATAAATATTTCCACGGCAACAGTTCAGATGAACTCTTCGCTATGGTACCTAGATCATTTTTTTAAAAATTTAAGCGCAATACTAGACTAGCGATGAGTTCTCATAAGTTTACAGTTGAGCTGGCTAGTAAGTCAGTTAACAGTAAGTTCTATGTCAAGTTTACTCGCCTGTGGGACTCTCTTCCAGATCCATGCTTTCCATTCAACTTTAATCTTCAAAACCTTAAATGCCATGTCAATCGCTATTTACTGTCTTCCTGATTACTCTTCTTTTGTTATCGATCCTTAGTAATGTTTCCATTTTCTAATTCTTCCACGTCCAGTTTCCTCTTGAGTCTTAGTGGCTCTATATCCTTGCTTGGGGTAAACACAATTAAAATAGAATGTTGAATCGTAAGCACACTTTTCGCTATGGGACAGTCAACAAGACTTTCGGTTTTTTTTTCCTCTCATAAAAAATGAAAATACCTTCGGGTTGGTTGTGTAACAGTAGGGCAGAGAGGTTTTGGAACCATGGTTTTGCACTCCATTTGGAAGCTGAGGTTTGACATAAATATTTTTTCTAAATCATTTCCATCTTGTGAAGAAACGAGTTTAAAGATTAAGTTTAAGTTTAAAATCGTAGCGTTGGAATTTCATTCCGGTGATCAGTGAAAACCTTATTGCGCAACTTTATAAAATTTATAATATACTGAAGCCTGATGAATGGCACAAACATTACTAAATCCTTGTGCCATCAAATAAGACCTTCCTGATGTAATATATTATACAATGCAGTAATTTTAATGCTATTTTCAATAAACAATGCAAATTTAAAATATTTTGTCTTATTATATGTGCCCAGTAGTATTATGGTGTATATATATATATATATATATATATATATACTCTTTTATATCTATTTGTTGTTTTTATTAATTATGATCGAACAAATGTTATTCATTGGATAACCTTTTTCGTAATCTTTTACAATTTTTTTTTACAGTTTTTATTTAGGGAATATAGTAAAAAAAAACAATTGCATCTTTTGCTTGTGGTGATTCATAATTAGAATTCTGATTTGAAAACATTCTCCACTCAATATGTCTAATGCAAAACACATCAAATTTATTTGGATTTATTTTTGAAATAGTAAAATTTTGAGGTCCCATGTGTAAATTAGGTATTCTTTAAAACTAAATGCTAAATAAAAACTTAGTTATGAATATAATTTTTAATATCAGTACTTAGCACATCAAACCCCACCTTTTTCCTCGAGTGCAATGTTGATTTTCTCATAAAAGTGAAAAATCAACCGACACTAATGTAGCAGTCGCGCACTTTAGATTCGATTTGTACAGCAACAGCCGGTTAGTTTTTCATTGCCCCCACCCCCAAATCGCCCTGCCACGATCCCCCAACCAAATTGACTTTATTCCATCCGAGATAATTTACCTGTATTTGCCGACCGCTTCTCAAACACGCGGTCTGCCCGGAGCCATTTTTGTCATCAATGTTTTCCTCAAGTTTTAGAATTTAAAGCAAAAAAAATCCTTCCTCACATTATATATTTTTACAGTAGCAGCATTGATTTCGACATACGCACCAAGTTCAAACAGTCAATTCTATGATCAGTAGTGTCTAGTCTAATTTCGACTTCCACAGCAACACCTATACCTTTGAGGATAGTGCAAATGTACTTTGCAACAATGTGTGGGCCTCTTCTTAATTTTATGAGAAATTGTTATCGTCGAGTTGAATGATACACAGAGAAGAATGGGTGCTTAATATATATTTATTCAGCACCAGTATCCGGTGCTAACGGATACATACAAAAAAAAAACACAGAACAATAAATCACAAAACCTTAATCGTCCTTAATCGTAGAGTGTTGAAGGGGTGATAGCTATTCTACAACACATTCCCTTGGGAACAATAAATTACAAAACAATTAACAAGACAACTTACAAGGAATAGAGGAGGGTCAAATACTGTAGAGCTAAATGAAGTAAAATATTAATCAGCTTAGTATAAACATATGAATCCTCTTTTGAACTCTTTAATCGTAAATTATTTTAGGTTATGAGCCCAGCCATCTGGTAGAGGGCTGAAGGGGTGCAAGCTACTCTACAACAGAAATAAATATGCTAACTCATATTAGAGAAAGCAATAAAAAAAGTATTTTTATGTACATTTAAAAAGACGTCTTTATAAAATATTAGTTAAATGATCTCAGCTTGTTTCGGGGACTTATTGGAGATGGAAGGGCAATCAAGACGAAGAAATATAAAGCTTGTATTTTTTCATAAGGGGAGAAGGGATAATTTTGGCTCCTCAGATTGGTGTGAGGTATAGAGATGAGATAACGGGTATACCACACACACAACGAAAAATAATGAATTTTTTTATAGAAAAGATTTGATAGCATATCGAAGAGGAGTGGGTACATAAGGTAAAAGAACTAATACAAACAGCAGGAAATCTTTACGTTATTTGGACATTTATCCTCATCTTCATTGCCATATTTACAACGTTTCGGTCGTTGTACGGTCTGGCCTTCTTCAGGTGATTGGAATTTCGAATCGAACCCTTTATTTCATCCACCGAGGTAGATTGTTCTCATTCCACGTGCCATGACTCTTCCGGATGTCTGTTATTTTCGCTTCAACTCAGCTCTCAATTTTTTGGTTCACCACTATTGTGGCCTGGTACTGAACTCACAACTCTTTGGGTCTAGTCACTGGATCTTACCAACGTCTTTATCCACTGGGCCAAGTATATTTGAGGACATCGTAAAGTCATAACAGAATGGAAAATAGAAAAATCAGTTGTAGCTGACCATATAGAAAAGGTTCGTTCCTCAGGTGTATATCGATTTGAGTAACCTACAGGGAATTCCGAACTAAACACTTTATTTAATCTAAGGGTGTAGTCTGTTCACGTTTCACTGCACATGACCAGGAATTCTTATTTTATTTTCGAGTGAATATTGCATAACAATGATTTTTAAGGATAGCTGGGGCGATTCATATCTTTCTCAAGTGTATTTGCGCGTTAAGTGAATTTAACGAACCCGGCTAGAATTCGAACTCTGCCCTCTGATTTCTTATTCCGAGATACTCTCCATTACACCACCCGCACATTCTTGATTTGAAGAGGGTCACTATTTAAGTGTTCAGGGAAGCACTCAGACTAAAGTTTGAAGCTTCTTTTGTACTTATAACATGGAGGAAATGAGTGTTTCGATTCTGTGACAGTAACATGATGTATCCTGTGAACGTCTGTAAACATGGGGACGCCGATAGAATAGCAACAGACTTTCAACGTTGTGTCTGTGGTGAAGAGGTCACAGAGTGAAAAATAAGTTACCTTCTCTCAAAAGACAGCAGAATCGGTCTTGAAATTTGTCAAGGCTGGAAAGTGAGGATTGACTAGCTTCCGACAGTATACGGTGGCAGTAGTCCATTTTTGGTCTAACCTGACTCTAGTCATAAAGCAGAGCAGGAGGAGACACACTTCCCCAGATTGATAGATTAGATCTGGTCATGTTTCAAGTATCTTCAATAACAGATTGTGTATATGAATTCCACATAGGTCTGGAGTGTGCTTGAGATTTTAAATATGGGGTTAGACTCTGGGCTATCAAGAATTGTCTAGGAGAACACTCCTTTCAGATCTCGTCACTACTCATTTCCGATTCATTTTATTTGAAGCCGATTTCTTTATCATTAAAATGTATGTGACATTATTTCAAAATTTCTTGACGTCTTTACAGCTGATTTCATGCAAAATAATTAGCATTAGCTGAAATGTTTGAGGCACATAATGAGGCCCCTTCCTCTGTGAGTAGATTGCCCAGCATCCACTGCCATATGAGAGGACCGATATTACATAACAGTTCACTAATCTTTTTGTTGTCTCTGACGAAATTTTTCCTGTTTCTTAATACTTTGCATAACTTTTTGAAAACATCTTCCGTTATCCCAATCTATCTTCACATTTTAGTTTCTAATTTTCAATTCTGTTAAAACAATTCCTAGATATTTAAATTCTAGTGTTTTTGGTATCTCTAATTTCTAATTGATATCTTTGGCTGTTCCCTTTGCTGACAAATATACATTCTGTCTTCTGATAATGTTTAGGCCTTTCTTCTCACCTTCTCTTATTGCCTTCCGTGGGAGTCCCTGCACTTACATCTCTTTGTCTGATGTCTACACTGTCATCTGGATATGTAATGTTTTTAAGATATGTGCCCGCCAATGAATTGTTTGTTAAATGCCACGTGATATCGGTCTTCCTACGTGGCAGTAAATGCTGGGCAATCTCCTCAAAGATGAAAAAGAGACTTGAAGCAACAGAATGTGGTTCTACAGTAGGATACTGAGGATACTATGGACCGGATATGTGAGCAACGATGCAGTTCTAGAGAAAATGTCAACAAAAAGGAAGCTTATACTTGACATCAGGAAGAGACATTTTAAATTTGTGGCACATAATGGGGAAAAAGGGCTAGAAAAATTCTGACACTCACAGGACAGATTGAAGTCAAGGAGGATAGAAGAAAACAACGCATAACATAGTGAGCTTGAATAAATGCATGGCGGAGCAAGGTTTAGGAGAGATAACAATAAGACAAAATTTATTTAGGGCTAAAAAGGGTAGGAAATTGTGGAGAGTCATGATCGTCAATGTCCTGAAAGAGAACGGCACATAGACGAAAAAGAATGGAAAGTGAAATATGTTTGAATAGATTTTCCGTCTCCAGAATCTCCAGAAACAATTTGCACACCTACAAGAAATTTTATTATCTCCATGACATATTGAAGGCAAGTGAGACAGAAGAAAGCAATGCATAACCTATCTAGTGAGCTTGAGTAAATGGATGGTGGAGCAAGGTTTAGGAGAGATAACAATAAGACAATATTTATTAAGAGCTAAAAAGGACTGGAAATTGTGGAGAGCCATGATCGGCTACGTACTGAAGATACACGGCCAGTAGAAAAAATAACGCTTCTAATTGTGTTACAGTAACCCTTTTAAACAGATAGTTTATCAGTCATAAAAACCAATATACAAAATCATAACCTTTTCCGGGATTCGAACATTTAACACTGGCTCCGGTGGGAAATTATTACGTATTTGGCCAACCAAGAAAAATAAGGCTATGGCTTTGAATATACTAAATAGAAACAAATAAAGGAACATTGTTTTCTCCTGCGGAATTCTTTCAAGTTATTACTAATAGAAGATAGAATATCATATGCTTATTAATGGAAAACCAAATGCATACACACTCACCTGCGCTGTCACGTAAATGCCATATCTGATTGTCCGCTTACCACAGAATGGATGTGCGTATATCTTGGTCACCACCTCAGTGGCAAAATGCTACAGTAATATACAATACCATCGTGAAGGCTTCTTCATAAGTGTAATCAGAATAGATTGACTTCTCGTTCGGCTTTCCTCTGGCATGTCTGTTAAAATCAGTTGGAAAATAGTTCAAGCTGACGATCAAATGTCGCTACATGACAGTTGCACCGAGTCCATTTATGACTGCGCATGCTCAGGTCTGTCATCGGTAAATGGCAGCAGCGGGAATTTCATACGCGTTTTAATCCTTGTTGTCGCCATCAAATTGTATAAAGTTAGAGAAGTGGCCGCAGCAATGGCGGCTCCCGTCCGATACTTTTACAGGAGAATGAAAGGAAGAAAAATTAAAATGAAAATGGTAAAAGATTGAAAGGGAGAGGAAAAAAAAGAAAAAAAGAAAGAAAAGCAAATTAGAAAATGGTCAGAAAAAGAGATATAGAATTCATGAATTATTTTCATTATTCTACTAATTAGTACGGCTTGTAACTTTGTCCTTTTGGTTTTAGATTTCTATATTTTCTCTTGGAGGATGCGCAGGTATCGTAAAGGGTATTGGCGCGGAAAATGGAATCGGTGAGCCGGCATCAAATTTCGGCCAAGTCTGTTGCCGTCACTTTCAGCCAAATGGCCTTGGGAAAAGCGTGAATCCATCTCTTCCCTTCACACACCAGCTATGGGTTAAATAGCAGAGTAGCTTGTATTTTCTATTTCTAGTCTTAACTGATAGCCAGTACATAAGGGCATTTGGGAATTTAAAACTGGTGGAGGCAACATGAAACCACTCGCCTATATTTCCCAGCAATTAATGCTAGTTCATAGATAATAAAACGATGAGGAAACTGGTCAGAGTCATGGTCTCTTACGTGCTGAAGGGACAGAAAATCCCTCTAGCCTTGTTCATATTGCCTGAAGTATGTTCCTGACTGTATAAATTAATTGAACTAGTATCATATTTGTTGTTTTCTCTCTGCATTTTTAGCCGTTCCGCTCTCCAAACTTCCTTTTGTTGTCTGGGGTTATAAAGAGTTTTATGAGCATTATTCACTGAATTATATTTTCGAGGGCGGGGGCTACAACATTTTAATATTTGTTTAAAAACATGCCTATTAAAATCGATGTAATCGGAGGTTAAGGGAAAATAAAATAATAATTACCATAAAGTAGATAAAACGAAACAAACGGAAAAATATTGGCCTAACCAGATCAGCACGTTCAGTTTAAAATTAGAAAAGGTTTGCGATAGTACGTTAATACAGCCGGATCTGCGATATCCGAGCTCATTAAATAATCCTTAGTAATCCTATACAAAAGACATATTCACTATTCTTCGGATGCCACGTTTAAATTTTCATGTAAAACTCGTTGATGTGCATGTGGAGTTGCATCAGCATAGACCGATGGAATACTAAAGGATGAAATGCGTCACACGAAAACCTTTTCCATTTTTGTTATAACTCTTTCCCTTAAAATTGTTCTTGACAGTGATTTTCCAAGCGTAGCTCAGATGGGGCACAAGGCCGAAAGTATGGAGCACCCGGTGAGGATTGAATTCACTACTCAGTCGTAATTGTTCTAGCGTGACAAGCCTTGTAACCATTACACCGCCTCGGGGTGCCCAAAAGTGATTTTCCAAACGTAGCTTAGATGTGGCACAAGACCGAAAGTATGGGGCACCCAGTGGGGATCGAACTCAATACTCAGTCGCAATTGTTCTAGCGAGACAAACTTGCTGACCATTGCACCACCTCGAGGTACCCTAAAATTGTGCTTGATATGTAACAAAATTTATATATATATATATATATATATATATATATATATATATATATATATATATATATATATATATATATATATATATATATATATATATATATATATATATATATAATAGAGAGAGTAAAACCTCGAATCGCACAATCAACGTATTCCGGATTTAACTTTTCAAACTTTATTTAAAGGTATATAGTAACTTAAAAAATAAAATGGATATATACATATCTACAATGCAACCACACTTCTCGAAAGTCTCACAAGACGAACACATCGGTTCTCGGACAACATTGCCGAACCGAGTTAACCTGAACGGAATAATTTCTGAGTCGCACCGCCATGTTGTATACATTCGTGTGTCGTGCCGTGCTTTTCTTTTCCAGTATTATTGTACTGTGACTTTTTTTTTCTCTACATTGATTCCTATTGGAAAAATAGTTTCAGTTTACGAACATACTTCAGGAACGTCTTAAATTCATGAACCGAGGTTCCACTGTACTGTATTTACATTTATTTACAATAGATTTATAATATACTGGGCGTTTTCAGGTAACGGATAAAGTGCTTCAAATTAACGGACGATCCCCACTATTAGTCCGTTAAATTGATGTTCCACTAATATACAGTGCTTGTGGGGGGGCTTAACATTTTCTCTTCTTCGTGCATATTGCATAATCCATGTTGAGTTCATGTAAACAAACTGCATATCATCAAAGTTGAAATAATGTAACCCAGAGCTTTGCCTAGTTTGAAAGCTGTAATAAGTTTCATACATGAGAAACGGCCCGAAGATCGTCAGTTTACGACATTCAGAGCCCAATAGTAACATTGCACAAGAAGCGGTACGCACAACGTGAAACCTGGGTCTAAATTGGTCACAAGACTGCAGTTCACAATGCCGTTGCCAATTACCAAGCCGATGGATCTTATTCTGACCGAAAGAAAAGTGGACGTCCCCAGGAAAGAAATCCTAGAGATAACTGCATCCATTTCAAATACATACAAAAAGCTTCGAGATTCTTTTACTTCGCAAAAGTAGAGATACAACTTGTAATACTGTTTCTCGCAGATTGGTCAATGAATTTCAACTAACATCCTGCAAACCAAGATTGACGATGAAAATGAAGCGCCCGTCATTTGCCAACAAAACTTGAACACTGGACTGAGATAGAATGGGGAAACTTTATTTTCCCTGATGAATTCACACTGCAGCAATTTTGTGTGGGTTAGCATTCTTCTGGAAGACCTCCAGGAAAGATATATGATGAAAAATATAGCATACAAACTATGAAACCGCTCCAGGCAGATGAGTTTGGGACAACTGCTTTATATTTGTTCCTAGACCCTGGAATAACCATGGATGATCAAAAGTATATTGAACGGTTGCCGGATAAACTCGAGATTCACATGCACATACATGGTTGCAGCATATTTATGCAGGATGGTGCACCATGCTACAAAGCATAGAAAGTGCAAGACTATCTTAAGAAGGCTCAAGTCACTAAGTTAAAATGGCCTTGCAACAGCCCTGACCTCAGTACCATAGAAAATCTGCGGGATTGCATAATGAATAAGGCTGCAGATAAACGGGTACCCAATTAAAAGGGTCTTGTGTCAAGGACGTTTGGAACAATGAGATTTCAGCAGAATATGGACGTCGTCTCACAGCCAGCATGAAGCAATTATCAAGGCGATATATATATATATATATATATATATATATATATATATATATATATATATATATATATATATATATATATATTCAGGCCGGTTAATGTAGTTAATACTGTTTATTATAAACAGAGCATTTCCTTAAATACTTTTATCTATAAAAATAACGTATAAACAAATATATATATATATATATATATATATATGATCGCGTTCCAACTTCCCCTCCTCACTCATTATTATTAATGTCTTGATTGTGTCTGTATATCACCAACGAATACCTTTTGAAAAAGGGTTGGTCGAAAGAATCCTAAATGTAAAATAATGACCTATTTTGTTCAAGTCTATGTTCTGTTTCTGTGGGTACAAGTCCTTGTGTGTATATCCTGAGGTACATAGGGTGGTGTACCACTGAGACCTATCTTGTCTATGGTTTGATCTGTGTAATATGAGTTGACAAAATGGTTGGCTGAACTGCTCTAACTGGTATCGAATGTCTTCTCAGCACACAATATCTCAGATTCCTTCTGTGTTTTAAATGGTGTCTTTTGACATCGTCAGTTTGTATACTAATGCGCCTCTTCATGAGACGATTAATATATGTGCTGATGTTCTTTATAGAGGTAATTTAAGTCCGGCTAGCATTCCTGAAAATCTGTTTTTACAATGCATGCGTCTGGCGACTGAAGATGTTGAATTCATTTTTAATGACATTATGCATAACCAGACGGGCGGTGTTGCAATGGGTAGTTCTTTGAGCTCTATATTGGCCAATATTTTCGTGAGTTATCATGAGCGCCTTTGTTTTGACAAGGTCTATAAGCCCTTCGTTTATATGAGTTTCCCCCCAGTGATGCCATTGATTTTTTTTTTTTTTTCGCAGAACTCAATTCTCTCCATCCTTCCCTCCAGTTTACTATGGAGGTTGAGAGCGATGGGATATTACCCTTTCTAGATGTTCTCGTTGAACGCAAGAATTTTTTTTTATAACCGTATCTACCGCAAACCCATATTCACAGGCTTATACACAAGTTGGAACTCTTTTGTTCACAAGGCCTGAAAAATTGGTCTAATTTCCACCCTGGATCATCGAGCTTTGATGATCTGTTCTTCTTGTTTGTTAGACGGTGAACTTGCTAATATCCAAAATTTTTTGGAAAGCAATGGATATCCTACCAATATTATCAAACGCGTTATAGATTGTAACATCAAACAATTTAAAGAACCAGCGTTTTTTGGGACCTAGTCGGTGCCCGATGTATTTAAAATTGCCTTGGCTTAGCAGGAAGTGTCAGCTGTTATCTGAGAGAATTTCACCTAGTATTGCTTCATGTTACAATGCTGTTAAGTTACGTACTGTTTTCCAAACAAAATCCGCGTTCCCTTTCGTAAGGATGTTTTGTCCTATTTTCAGAAAAGTTTTCTTGCATACAAATTCCGATGTGAAGCGGTGTACATAGGACGAACCGAGTTTGGAGACATGGATTACGCAACATGTACCTGCGTATTTACGTTCAGGTAGTCAAAGCCGTATATTAATAGCAGTTCACGACTCGTCGATTGGGCAGGATTTGCTGGATAATCCTGATTGTGCCGCCGAGTATGAAGACACTTTTTTTTCCATTCTACATAATACTCGCTCGATTGGCCATCTGAGGGTCCTCTAGGCTGTGTATATCAAATTCTGACAGCCGAGCCGATGCAAACAAAAGGAGCATTTCATGCGTTCCTTACGGTTGATTGAGGGACTGTGAATGTCTTTTTTTTTTCTAATTTATACTCTATTGAAACTTCATATTTATTTCTTTTATTCGTGAATTTATTTACATTTAAAATTTATTTTAATCGCGTTACAATTTTCCCTCTTCAATCATTATTATTATTAATGTCTTGTTTCTAAAATGTATATCGCCAACAAATAATTTTTTAAAAAGCGTTGGTCAAAAGATCCTTAAGATACAATAATTACGTCTATTTTGTTCAAGTATATATATATATATATATATATATATATATATATATATATATATATATATATATATATATATATAAAATAATATATATATATATAAAAATAATATATATATATAAAATAATATATATATATATATAAAAATAATATATATATATATATATATATATATATATATTATATATATATATATATATATATTTTATATATATATTTATATATATATTATATATATATATATATATATATATATATATATATATATATATATATATATATAGAGAGAGAGGATGTAACAGCAAAATTCTGCTACTTGTTAGAATGAGCCTATAACTGTTGTATCTTAGAAATGATTAAAGATATCTTACAGGAATTCTCCGAGGATTTTATACCACTACTGGACTCTACTTTTAGCAATAAGTATATATAATTACTCTCCAAGCATAACAGAAGAATCGTGATGAAATCGATCGTAAACGAAAATGAGATGTTCATCATTAATTATAGCTATGTATCCGAGGCTCATGAAGTATTGAAATTAATCTCAAATTCTTCCAGAATCATTTTCCAACTTATTCAGAGTGATCTTCACCCTCTTTAACCTTCTTTCTGTTCTGGAGTAAAAGGTGTTTCACACGTTTCACGTACGATTTCATTTTCAAGTTTTTTTTTCACTGCTCTTTGGACTGTCACAGCTGAAACTCCTCTCGCCCGTGCCAAACGTTTTATGGATTGAGGTAGATCTTTCCTAATTGATTTCTTTAGCTCCAAGTTGAAATGATGATCCCTCTTTCTCTTGTGACCTCCTGATCCAGTTTTCCTTCTGCTTCCTCTTATTTAAACTTATTCACCGTTCTCTTGATAGTTCTTGAATGGATTTTGAAGATGGAAAACAGAGTATGAATATTGGTACCTTTACAGACGGCCGGAATTGCTCTGTTGAGAAGACAGTGGAGCTGACACAAAACGATTTTAACCTTTTGTCTTTCTATCTGAATAAGTCAAAGGGCTTTTCAGTGATTCTTATGACAAATGGTGTCAAGATTACTAAATATTTTATCTGAAAACTTAGAAACACAGTTACTTTATTGTTTCTTATATATTACACATTTTGTGTGATGGTGTATATATATATATATATATATATATATATATATAAATTTCGTTGAACAAAACTGACAATGTATTTTTGTTTAATATTTTATGTTCTCGTGTGTATACAAGTGTTCACTTTTCTTGATTAATGAGTGAAAAATTGCCCGTAATTTTTGGTTCCGAGCACTTTCGGCTCACCTTTTGACGCTATTAAATGATAAATTCTGTGTAAGTGCTATTGTAGGGGGTATAAATCTGTTGAAAATAGACATATTCTTGATTTTCTAATACGACCTGTACATTGTGACCGTGTTCATAATTGATGTTATTAAGCCTTGTTTTCTTGGTGTCTTTTTTTGATAAGGGCTTCCATCACTAGATACATACCTCCATCTGCAAAAAGATTTGAAAAATAGTAAGTCTTTTGCCAAATAAGTACCTTTTCGAGAGGGAAAATTTAAAACTATTTAAATCTAGCCGGCACTTGCATTCGGTACAAAAAAAAATACCAATACTATATTAGTTTACTAACTATCACGTTAAACTAGACTTTAAAAAATACAAAAAAAATTACTTCTCATGGGGCAAATATATTCCAACGTCAGTCATACCTACGTTTTGTCATCAATGGACGACACTAAAAAAATAATGTCGCTTCATTCTTGTCTGTTGAAACAGGAGCACAAACAAATCAACAGCTATCTGGAACAGTTCGCATAGACTCTTAGCTATCGTCTGCTGTTTTTAAATACTGCGGACTGGGACTGGAAAAAAATACGAGGTTCAAAGTTATTCAGACGAAAAGAAGAAAATAATAATAAATCAAATATGAGAAAACGAGAGAAAGAAAATGTTTTTTCTTTCTTTCTTTAATTTTTCCTCGTTGTAATTTATTCTGTTTTCCTCTTTTTCTTTATTTTTTTCTGCTTCTCTCTTTTCGCCTACAATAAACAGAATCAGCCGCCCTTAAAATTCACAAATATATTTTGTTTTGATTGAATGATTTTTATTTTATCATTTCATATATATATATATATATATATATAATTTCGATTTTCTTTATTTTGTAACACATTCGACACTCTTTTTTTTTTTTTTCTTTTTTTTCCTCTAAATACTTTTCTTTATTTTGCATTTCTTCTTTCCTTTCGCCTCAATATCTTTCATTTCATTACAACCTCCATAACTAATATTCGAATATTTCTATTAAGATCTGACGGCTATCTCCCAACGACGCCGACATGTTGGCGACTCTGCCAAAATTGTGCTTGTAAAAAAAATTACGTTATTTGTTTTTCAAAGGATCTATATGTTGAAATCATTTAATGATGGCATTTGCGGGGGTGGGGTGGGTGTTGGGAAATCGGTGTCTGTTACACGCAATATTGATTCAACGACATTTTGTACGGTATCATTAATTTTCTTAATGTCACCAGCTATAATTTACGCTGATTGTCAACATAACAAAATCCGTCGCGTTGATAACGAGCTCATTCGTCTTTTATATTTTCATGCAATATTTATTTTAAACATTACATCAGTAGAATTAGATTGCAATTGCTGTTTTGTCTGTTTTTCGTAATAGTTATAGCGGTAAATAGTGTCTGACGTGCTAAGACATAGTATTTACATTGTACCACGAATTTTACTTTGCCTGAGCAGCTGAGTTTAAGGGCGACATGTTTTTTTTTTTTCACGTGTATTATCGTCAGTCCCATGACTGGGTGTGGTCGTAGGGTCGCTGAGCTCCTGACCTGTTTTCTTCATTATATTGAAACCTGCAATGGTCGTCATTCATGCGTAAGCCTGCCTTTGGACAAATAGACCAGGCGGAGACCATCCCTCTCCAGGTTTGACTACATCCAATCCTCACACTCGAATGCTCGCCTTCGGGGACTGTTAGGTAAACTTGATTTATTTGGGAAATACATTAGGATAAAACAAGGTTTATACTGACGATGGAAAATGAATAACAAAAGTTAGAACAGCACGGAAGACAAGGAGGTGTTTTCTCGCCGGACTTATTCAAATTTTACAGTTAAGCACTCCTAATATAATACCTTGATTCCCTATTGGTGATCGCAATCTTAACAACATAAGATGTGCAAATGACACCGTGTTGACAGTAGACACAGAAAGGAATCTACAGGGACTCCTATAGCATGTAGTAAAACGAAGCGGGAAGAAAGGACTAAACAGTAACTGTAACAGGCGGAAAGTATTGCTGCCAGCAAAAGAAACAGACCAGAATGCGAAGAGAAATGAGGTAACAGAAATCCTGTTCTACAGAAGGATGCTATGGACTGAACACGTGAGCAACAACGAAGTTTAAGAGAAAATAGAAACAAAATAACACTTATCAGTAGCATCAGAAGACAGTATTCTTTCATGCGTAGCCTGCCTTGGGTAAGTAAACCTGGCGGAGACCATCCCTCTTAATGTTAAACCGCAACCGATGTCCTTCTACATGAATGCTCGCCTTGGTTATAAACACGTGATTACATCGGAGAAACTCGCTACCGTGCCTTATGCCTTCAGTCGCGGAAAGTAGTCAGCCCAGCGAGATCGTGTTATCGCTGCAATGGGGGGAACTGTCAGATGAGCTTGATTTATTTGGGAAAGATATTAGGATAATAGGGAACGTATACTAGGAGAAAACCGCCTTTTTGAGGATAGAAAATTAATTCAGTAAATAAACAAAAATAGAAAGGTACGTAAGACAAGGAGGTGTCTTCTCACCGGACATAGGCAACCTTTACAGTATTATCTTAGGATTGGTTAATCCTAAGATAATACTGGGATTCATTATCGGCGAGCAAAATCTTAACAACATAAGATATGCAGATGTCACAGTAGGGCAGGTTGATTTTTTTTTTTTCACTTTTTTGAGAAAATCAAAATTGCACTGGGCGGGAATTTGATCTGCTAGGTACTGAGATCAAAGCTTTTACAAAATTTCAAGCATTTAATTTTAAATGTCAAATGTGTAGAAATACTTAATTTCCGCGGGATTTTGCTTACAAACTTTCAAATTTTACTATTTTCAAGAATAAATCGAGATAAAGGTTTATATCTTTTGTGTCATAGATATTGCGTAGAAAATATATTCAAAGCAGAATTCTAATTATGAATCACCACCAGGACAACAGGCATTTTTTTTTTTTTACTGTATATGATAAGTCAAAACTGTGTAAAAAGAATTGTTAAAGATTACAAAAAAGGCTACTCAATGAATAAGATTTGTTAGATGATTTGTTAGATCATAATTAATAAAAACAAAAAATAGATAAAGTGTATATAACACTATAATACTGCTGGGCACAAATTGTTTTAAATTGGCAAATCCCACTAAAACTCAGTATCTGTGTATATTCCTGTGCCATTTTCTTTCCAGCTTCGTTTTTGATCACGTGTTCAGTCCATGGTATTCTCAGTATCCTTCTGTAGAACCAGATTTTGTTGCCTCATGTTGGGCTGTTTCTTTCACTGAAAGTTACACATTCTGTCATTTTGAAGATGATGTTATCCCTTTATTCTAGTTTTCTTTTACTGTTGTAGGAGTTCCGGGTTTGTTTTTTTTATGGTATATCAACCCACTGTGCCATGTGTCCTCAAGGACACGTGACACAGAGGTTAAAGGCTTTAGTTTGATCCAGTGACAGGACCCAAAGAGTGTGAGTTCAATACCTGGTTAAGGCGGTGGAGAACTTGGAGAGGTGAATTAACAGGAGATAACTGATAACTGACATCCATTCGACATGGCACGTGGAACTAGAACAGTCTACCCCAGTGAGCGAAATAAAGGGTTCAGTTCGACAATATCAGCTACCTGAAGAAGGCCGGAGCGTACAACGGCAGAAACGTTGTGATAAACATGGTGACAAAGATGAGGACAAGATACCTAATGACCTTGTGTGGTTGGGAGAGCAGGACTTGGAGATTTAGCAAACAGACAAACTTTACTAAGGACTAAAAAGGAGAAGAAATTGTGGAGAGCCATGATCGTCTAAAGGCTGAAGGGACGCGGCATATATGAAAAGAAGTTCGGTTCCATGTTCCGACTTAGCTTGCAGCTAAAGTACATATTAACATTTAGACTCAGTAAGGTTTATTTACGCCTTGTACACATGTGACTTGAACATTGTCATGTCTCCGATTCTCTTCTTTTTTTTCCGGGTACATGTGACAGCTTTGTGGTGAGGAAATCGTGATGTACTTTTTGTGCCTACAATCTTCATACGAAGACAGAAGATTTTAAATATTTTTTTTATCAAAGAATTGGTCCTTCGCTCTTTTTTGTCGCAGGGTCACATGGCAGTGCTTATATATGTGGCAAGAACGTATACTGCTCGTAAAAACTGTTCACGGTGTTGTGCCAAATAATTTTTTCTCGTCAGAATCCATATTGCGCATTTACAAATTGTTTTGTCCTGTCTTTCCTCTAATGAATACCTCATCTATCTTGACTGCATATGGTCTGCCATACCTGACTCAGTCACTTCGTCTTTCTAGTGCTCCGTCATCTTTTAGATACACAAACGTTTATTATTTATTTCATAAGTGTATTTTTCTCAGTGAATCGGATATGCTTTCGACCACTCGGCCAAGGAGTGCTTCGGTGGTCAAGCAAAGTTAGAAAGTGCCTTTAAACACATTTTTCTGACTCTCTGAAATACACATTTGCTCAGTTTCATATCCTAAAGTAAACAAATCAATTTCTAAATAAATGGATAATTGTTTTATTTATTAATCCGACAGATTTGTATCGCTTTAAACGTTACTTTTAGTGGATACCCGTATTCGAGTAGACGCTATGTTTATTTATTGAACAGTATATTTATTTTTCGTCTACCGGCCTGAATATTCGAGAAATTTTATTAGAAAAAAAAATGCGGTAGCTGTCTCTGAGATGTAAGGAAGACACGACTCGACACAATAGACCAGTGGGAAGAAAAAGGAAATCACTTTGCTGTAAAACGCCAGTTAATAATCAGTCGATAGTGTTTCTCTTTCTTTAAAACACTTTCGCGAACTGTTGTTCCTCCAAGAGGAATTGAACAGGCGGAGTCAAATGAACCGTTTAAATTCGATATATATGAGCCTTGCAATCAACATAGGTTAAAGAAACCGGACGGTACCACTCCACACCTGGAGAAGAGGCTCAAACCTCACTAAGACGACGAAAAGGGTCAGCGTCCTGACGTTAACGACTCTGTGAAGGTGGAAGGTTCGCTTGTATTGAAATGTTTAACAAAATCTGTGCTGGTTCTTTCACCTCTTCGCTTTCTCACTGTGATTTCATTTGTATTATTTTAACCTCATTTCTCTAGCGAATGCTTATCTATCGTGTCTGTATATGGTCTGCCATACCTGATTCAGTCACTTCGCCTCCGATAATGTCTTTCTCGTGCTCGGTCATTTGTTAGATACACAAACGTTTATTACTTATTTCATAACTGTATTGTTCTCGGTGCATCGGCTAAGTAATGTTACACAGAATTAAAATTTGTTACGATCTTGTTGTTTCTTTTGTTTATTTTTAGGTTTGTTTCTCTTTGAGATATTTAGCATTTTAATCGTTCGATCCAATTTTGGCATAAAGATGCAAAAATACTATCTGCTTTCAGGGATATCCGATACTTGCAACAACTCTGGTCCAAATCACTGGTTCCAAACTTATTTTAGCTCCCACCCGACCCCGTAGCTCCCACTATTACTCTAATATGGATCTATTTTCAAAGTACCAAATTGGACGAATATAGACATTGCTAATGTAATCGCAAACTCACTGGATTGGTGCTGTTGTACGTATACATATCGAAAAGACAGCGAAGTTTACATTAGTCGGATACAAGGTTACACTAGTAGAAACTACAGTGACTATCGAAATTTATTGCTGCTAGTATAAAGGAAAACAAGAAGAAAGGAGTAATCACTAATTGTAAGAAGACAGAATGTATGGGTGTCACCAAGAGCAACTTCCCGAAATGCGAACGAAGAATTGAAGATGTCATCATCAATTTTTACAGGAATTTAAATCTCTGGGAAGTGTTTTAAACGCGATAGAATATGGCGGTTCTGGGACAGTTGCGTATCAGGTAATTGCCTACCTGGATATTTGCGTCTCTAGACAAATGCGTCCCTGGATAATTGAGTACCTCATTTACTGTTTTGAAGCTTCTAAATGCAATTACCATAAATTTTAAAAAAAAAAAGCATTGGCTATCAAAAATTAAACATAGAAATAAAAAAAATAAAATAAAATAAAAAATTAAAAGTTTATTTCTGTTTAAAACGCAATAATAAATTAACAGTGTTTAAAAAATATTTCAATAATTTAAACTGAATAATTCGCTGTAGGAATTCTTGCTTTGTCAGAACGCTTTACACATTGACAGTATGTTTTTATTTCATCGGCGTTTTTCTTATGATAGTAGTAGCTGTAATTTTCCTCGTCCACAAATAATTTTCCACCAATGATTTTCAGAACTTAGCCATGGATTCCAAATAAAAATATAATCTATAAAATCCAGAATCTATTAGATGTTTATGGTACGCGCTGCTGGAGTGAACTGGAACTCTGTTATGGAGTGATTTCCCAGTGGAGGCTTGTATTTGTACTAAGTCGGTCCTAAAATAGGTTCGACGTACAAAACGTTA
Source organism: Acanthosepion pharaonis (assembly GCA_903632075.3). Classification (NCBI taxonomy): domain Eukaryota; kingdom Metazoa; phylum Mollusca; class Cephalopoda; order Sepiida; family Sepiidae; genus Acanthosepion; species Acanthosepion pharaonis. The sequence goes on from CAHIKZ030003488.1 coordinate 61,812, forward strand.
GGACTTGATATAATAGGTAATGACGCAGAGAAATCTAGTTGTGGTCGCTGATACTTTAGTATCCGACTAACGGTCGTCCGACATCGACTGACTGACCGAACCGACTGAGCGACTGACTTGTTACTCTTACTACTCCTACTTATTATAGGTGGGAGAGTCTATTAACTATAGAATAGGTGTGTTCCACTATTAAAAAAAAACTGCTTGTTTAATTTTGTCTTGCTATGAAAAGAAATTGTTCTCCTTTTTTTTTTATTTATGGCAACTACATTTCTGCTTTTTTAAAACAATGGTGTTGGTGTGCAAATTTCTATATTAAACAACTCTGTGGAAAAAATTTTCTTTCAAAATTTATGTTAACTACCTTTTTGCTTGTTTAGAATAATTAAAATTTCCTTTTGCAATTAGCACTTCTTAAGAAAAGCAAGTCTGGTAACTTCAAAAAATTATCAGAGGTACGCAATTATCCAGGGATGTATTTGTCTGGTACGCAGTTGTCCATCCACCAATATCTGACACAGAAATTTGAAGGCACATTGACATATTTAAATCCCTTCCAAAAGCTAAACAAATTAAGTGTTGTAAGCTAGGGAAGGTTACTAAATAGAATAATCAAACGAAGATTGGCAATGAACGATAATACTTAGGACAAGAACAACACATGTAAGATTCGCCATCGGCGCGTAGAAGTAGTAGTCAACTACTAGAAGTAAGTCAAGTGAATTCCCCAATGAATTTCCAACTGCAGGATATCTACCAACCGCCCTACGCAGCCTGATGTGTAACAAGGCCGAATTTAATGTGGGCTATCCGAGTACGTAAGGTCGGCCAAAAATTCCCCGTAGATCCAGTATAAAACTGGGACGGATAGCTGCTTCCCGAAACGAGACTCAGTCCTTCGACATAGCTTCGCCTGAGGATCTTCTCTGCCCGGAGGCAGAGTTTTTGACCAGCACAGCTGGAGACGAATTTCCGACTGCAGACTAACATACAGTATTTACTACTGTATTTATGTGAATGGGGACATACCCATTATCATCCGTGGGTATGCTACAACATCAAGAAAAGGGAAAAATTTGTTATAAATAAAGAAAAAATGTACCGAACTACTATGTAAAATCAGTCTCTCTATATCGCAGTAAATACTGGAGAATTTCTTCACCGATGAAAAGGATACTTGAAGTGACGGAGACGTGATTCTACGGAAAGTAGCTGAGAATACCATCGAAGGAACATGCGAGCAATGATGAAGATTCAACGAAGATAAGAAACCAAAAGAACACTTATCTTTTAGAATAAGAAAGAGTTAAAATTTTTGGTAAACAGAATGAGAGCTTAAAGAATTTGACGCTCACGGGAGATTGTGAAGGCAAGCGGGGTAGCATCGAGTCATATACTTACCGATCTTGACTAAATAGATGACAGAACAGGGTCTGAGAGTGATGGTCAAGGGAGAAACCTTTAAAGCTTCAGAGGAGAGGAATGTACACAGAGATACGTACATCTATGTATCAATCTTAAATTGATAGAATGTTGAGTTCATATGAAATCAGGTGCATAAAAAGCCGATCTAAAATGGAGGAGATCGACAGATCTTAATGACCTTTCTTGATTGAGTACGTGGGAGCGAGAACTGGCTGTGAAAGAGAGAGAGGGATGGCAAGAGCTGGTTTGACTCAAGCTAGATCGAAGCATAAAGTGAGTGGGGTGGAGCAAGAAAAAAGAGACTGTAAAGAAAACGCAATGGTTCGAACGAGATACTCTCGTGAAGTAGGCACGAGAAAAAGAAAGGAATAAAAGAAACGAGAAGGCCTGATTTGAATGAGAACCAATCAAAGTGTGTGTGTGTGTGAAATAATTAAAAGAAATGGAGGAAAGAAACACAGAAAATGGATGAATTTGATTCAAACAAGAAAGACTGAATCATAACGTGAGTGAACAGGAGAAAGCGTAAGAGAGAAAAGCATATAGATGTACAGTCGAGCAAGTCTTTATTAAAACAAAAAAAAAAGCAATGGGAAAAAAATAAGCTAAAAAAAAGAAAGGTGGAAGAAAATAAAGGAAAAAAAGAAAGCAAGAAGCCAAAAAAAAAAGAAAAAGAAAAAAAAAAAGAAAATCAAAAATGAAAAAGTTAATCTAAAAGAAAGAAAGCAATCTAAAAAAGATTTTCTTTTCTAAAAGAAAAAAGCAATCTAAAAAGAAAGAAAAATTTTTTAAAAAGAAAGCAATCTAAAAAGAAAGAAAGCAATCTAAAAAGAAAGAAAGCAATCTAAAAAGAAAGAAAGCAATCTAAAAGAATAAATTAATCTTTAAAAAGAAAAGCAAAAAAAAAGCATCTAAAAAGCAATCTAAAAGTTTTGAAAGAAAAGCAATCTAAAAAGAAAAAAAAAAAAAAAAAATTCTATAAAAGAAATTAAAAAGAAAAAAAACTAAAAGAAAAGCAATCTAAAAAGAAAGAAAGTTTTAAAAAAAGAAAATTCAAAAAAAAAGAAAGCAATTAAAATTAAATAAAAAAGCAATCTAAAAAGAAAGTTCAATCTAAAAGAATGAAAAAAAAGTTTATTTAATAAAAGAAAAGAAAAATATAAAAAAGAAAAAGAATAAAAAAAAATAAATTAAATCTAAAAGAAAGAAAGCAATAAAAAAAGAAATTTCAATCTAAAAAAAAAAAATTAAAATTAAAAAAAGAAATAAAATTTAATAATCTAAAAAAAAAACAATCTCAAAAAAAAAAGAGAAATGCAATCTTTGAAAGAAAGCAATCTAAAAAGAAAGAAAGCAATCTAAAAAGAAAGAAAGCAATCTAAAAAGAAAGAAAGTTTAATTAAAGTGAAACAGAATCGTGGTAGTGGAATGAAGTGAGAAATAGTTGGCAAAGAAAAGCCTAGGAATAGTCCTGAATCGAGTGAGTGAAAATCATAAAGTGGTCGATAGTAAATGGGAGAGAGAAATGCAGAGATGCCCTGACTGGAGCGAGATAGATACAAAAAGTGAGAGTGGGAGAGAAAAAAATCGGGAGAGAGACGAAGGGGTGTTATGTATAGAGTGAGAGAGAGAGATTTATAATGTGAGTAGTGAAGAGACAGAGGGAAATTAAAGAACCCATTTATGAAAATATAAAAAAAGACAGAAGAGAGAGAGAAGGAAAAACTGGTTTTATGCGAAAAGTGAGATCGATTTCATAGAAGTGCAACTGCACTTTTAAAATATTGCCAAAAAATCCTGCTGTGTAATAGTAAAACGTGGGCGTTGGACAATGCTCCCAAGCAGCACGCGATGGCCATCACATTTATGTGACCATCGCACCACCCACCCCTCTCCTCCTCTTCCGCCTACTGAGCACCATCGCCATACGCAGCATCCTTGTTAAGTTGAGAGATATATATATATATCAACATATATATCAAGTTAGTTAGACTTTTTACATTATTCGGACAATTGTCTTCATCTTTGTTGCCAAATTTATCAGAACGTTTCGGCTGTTGTAAGCGCCGGCCTTCTTCACGTGGTTGGAATGTCGGCATTATGGTCCGAATAATGTAAATAGTGTACATAATACACTCAGCTCAGAAATATAGACAGATACTTAGATAGACTTGTTCTGAAAATCACTTTGAGGCGTGATACTGGTAGTAACCATGCAGTGTTGATTTCTATGTCCACACTTTATATAAACGCTCAGTATCCGCGTTTTTCCTCTATAATGCAGAAAATTTTAAACGTATATATTTTTAGTGATTTACTAATATGATACAAGGCGGCAAATATGAAACACACAACAAGGATCGAACTCACTATTAAGTAGATAAAGCCTGATAAACACTGCACGGCGTCGAAGTAATATACACATAGAGAGTGATTTCACACTAAATACTGGTATAAAAAAAGAAGTGATTCGTTGTATCTAAAATTTATACTCCGATTAAAAATACATTTTTCTTCATCTCTTTTTCTCTCTATCTCTCTCTCTCTCTCTCTCTCTATATATATATATATATATATATATATATATATATATATATATACTGAATTATCCGCGCCTTGCAGAGAGTCACACATATTTTTGTATGAAAATGATGATTGATTTTAAATCATTGTTTTAATTTGTTGAGAATAATGATGCATTTTAATATTGCTCAATAAGCTTGCCGATGTGATCTCCATCTTCTGGCTTTCTCCTTCTATATGTTGGATAGGATCCCTTCCTTAGGTCAAATTTAATTGAAATCAAAGGTAAAAAAAAAATCTGTTGGGTGTGTGTTCTTCCCAGAAACCCCCTTTAGTTAAAATGAAATATACTTATCCAAGTACCCTGGGTAATGTAGTTTCAGAATATATATATATATGGTTCTGGGGGCCTGTTTCCAAAACCCTAGGAGCAGTTCGATAACTAACAGGCAGACAGACAGAAGCTACAACTAATATATATATATATGTGTGTGTGTGTGTGTGTGTCTCTATCTATTATTTACATTATTCGGACTGTTGTCCTCATCTTTCTCGACAGATTTATTACAACGTTTCGGCCGTTGTACGCTCTGGCCTTCTTCAGGTGGTTGGAATGTCGAACTGAACCCTTTATTTCGCTCACTGGTGTAGACTGTTCTAGTTCCACGTGCCATGTCTGATGGTTATCAGTTATCTCCTGTTAATTACCCTCTCCATGTTCTCCACTGACATAACCAGTGGATAAAGGCGTTAGTTAGATCCAGTGACAAAACCCAGAGAGTGTGAGTTCAATACGTGGTGACGTCATTGGAGAACTTGGAGAGGGTAATTAACAGGAGATAACTGATATCTATTAGACGTGGCAGGTGGAACTAGAACCGTCTACGCCAGTTAGCGAAATAAAGGGTTCAGTTCGACATTCCAACCACGTGAAGAAGGCCGGAGCGTACAACGGCCGAAAAGGTTATAAATCTGGCGACAAAGATGAGGAAAATAGTCCGAATAATGTAAATAGTGTGTGTTTGTGTAAAATGAGGCGATGAGGAAAATTCCATGAACCGACATAATTCCAAAAATCTGATCACATGACCATCCATCAGAATTTTGGGAGAGAAATTTTCAGCATTCCATCGATATAACATGTCGTAAAAAGTAGCAAGATAAGGATATTAGCCAGAATGACTCATAAAATAAGGCCATGAATTTATTCGATAATTTCGGATTACACGAAAATAGACATGAAGTACACGTGACTATACAAACTAATCGAAGCATCAAGTTGGAAATACTCATCCAAAATATTTCCATCATATCCCCCTTTACACACAGACACACAGTCTAACCTTCACAGCTAAGGCCCGCCATGCAAGTCACAGTGTAGCTGACCAACTACATTCGATCGGTGTTCGAAGCTGCTCACACGGCTTCTTCCCGCGAGCCACTGCTCTGTAGAACCGACTCCCAAGAGGATGTTTCCCTGATCATTACAATCTTAACCTGTTCAAGTCTAGGATTAACCGTTATCTTCCTCTGCTATCCGCATAAACTGCCTCTTAATGTAACCTTCTACCTCGAGTGGCCCTCGGGCCTTATATAGGGTAGACCTAGCTGTAAAATAAATAAAGCTCCTCCAAAAGTCACTCTGTATATAAGTCACTCATATAGCTCGATGACTGCGATTGGAGTTGTGATTAGTGATTCTAGAGTAAATCCTGAAATAACCCTGTGACACATTAATCTCCAGAACCCGGAATTAAATATCTTCTATTTGAACGCGACGATACTGATTTTCCGCAACTCCCTGTCTTTTGTCGGTCTAAATAACTCTTATCCCCGTTCTATCACTGTTTGATTTTTCTTCTCTCATGTAGTCCTGGGTATGACGATAAACTACATCCAGCAGTAAGGCTTCCGATTGACCGATTGGAGGTATTGGGGAGTGTGGAATCAATTGCTGCTGTTCCCAGATTCACCATGACCTGGTGTGGTAGCACCTGTTAGGGGGTCTCAACTACAGGCAAATAGTGAACCTTCAAACAAAAACAAAACTCTATAGAAAGTATAAAAATACATTTCTATAGTAAAATACGTGCAATACATTTTTATATATAAAAAATAGCAACAATAAATATTTATAGTAAAATGATCAAAAAGAAATTAACCAACATAAAACTTTCATGAGATTAATCCGTATAATATTCTACAATTTCTTATAACTGTATTCCAAAATATAAATTAAACACACATAGCACTACCTATAGTAATTATGTCCATACAAATATGTATACACACACACAATCTGAGAATCATCTGCCATGTATTCAATTGTGAAAGCAGAATAACATGTATCATATTTTTATTACTTCAAAACTCCAAACAAAATTAAATTCTGGCATTAAATGACCCATAAAGGAGTTGATATGCCGTGAAACAATCAAATCGTGTCATCAATTCACTCAAATAAGTTCGTCAAATAAGTCATTTACTGTTCCTCTCTAATTCTCTTAGTTGCAGCATGCCCTCTGAACGTTCAGTTCGAAATAAAACATAGAGACCGGTAAACGTGGAAGTTATATATCTGCGTTTTATAGATTATGTCACAAAGAACTACTTGAACTGCGAGGAAAGCTTGTTTTATCTGTTTATTAAATATCAGAATTACTTTTTTGTAAAAAAATTATTAGCAAAATGCATTATTACCAGCAATACATTTTTTTGAAAAAAAGAAAAATATTAACAGCAATACACTTTTTGAAAAAAATTAACCAACAATACATTTTTGAAGAAAAAATATGACCCGCATATTTGTCGGCATTAAATAATTCATTGAGGTTGATATGCCGTAAAATAAACCAAATCATACTAAACTATGTAGATGACACAGTTTGGAGAGCAGACACAGAAAGGAAAGTGTAGAAAGTCCCACAGAAGGCAATAAAAAAGCGAAAAGAAAGGTCTAACTATAAAAAGACAATGTTTATTTGTCAGCAAAGGGAACAACTAAAGATGCCAAGTAGAAATTGTAGATACAGTGTGACCCGGATATAAGAGAGATTTTCTCTGGTTCCAAATTAGAGCCTGTGTTAATGTATATAAATTAGACCAAACCCGGATATAAGAGACTTCTTCTCCGATCCCGACAACTCTCTTATATCCGGGTTACACTGTACCAAAAGTACAAGAATTTATACATCTCGTAATTGTTTCAACAGAAGACTGAAAATGAGACACTGAAATCCGAAGGAACATCGGGATAGCGAAAGATATCTTCTAAAAGTTATGCAAAGTATTAAGAAACAGAAATCTTTGTCAGAAACAAAGAAAAGAGTACTTAACACTTAGGTAACAGCGATCCTCTTATACGGCAGCGAATGCTGGGCAATCTCTTCTCAGATGCGGAAAACACCCGAGGTACCAGAAATGCTGTTCTACAGAAGTATGCTGAGAATAAAATGCACTGAACATGTGAGCAACGACAAAGGTTCAAAGAAAATAGGAAAATGTATACTAATACGCAGAAAGGGACAGATGATATTTCTAGGACACATAATGTGGAAAGAGGGCTTGGAAAATTTGACACTCACAGGACATATTGAAGTTAAGAGGAAAGCAGCTAATAACTTAACGAGCTTGTATAAATGATTGGAAGAACAGGAATTAAGCGAGAAGGTGAATTTTACTAAAGACAGGAAGTTGTAGAGAGCTATGATCGCCAACGCGCATTACATGTTATAATTAGTTTTATTTCTTCCTTATTTTTATTTATTTTTTCCTAAAATATTCCTATAAAAATGATAATGTTTCTTTTTACTAATTTTTATTGTTTATCAGCCCATTGCAGGTTATTTAAAGCCAATTTATTTTAGATTGTAAGATTTTTTTGTCTCTGAGATGAAGTATTATGATTATTTACATTATTTACGTTATTCGGACTGTTATCCTCATCTTCATTGCCATAACCGCTTCCCAGAAATTCATACACAGATATCCTCAAGGCCACATGGCCCAGTGGAAAAAGGTGTTAGTTAGATCCAGTGACAAGAGCCAAAGAGGCTACAGCAGTGTTGAACCAAAAACTTGGAGAGTTGAGTTAAAGGGAAATGACAGACATCCGGGAGAGGCATGGCATGTGGAACGAGAACAATCTACACCGGTGGACGAAATAAAGGGTTCGATTCGAAATTCCAATCACCTGAATGAGGCCTAAACGTTGTGAATATGACAATGAAGATGAGGATAAGTCCGAATAATGTAAGTTTCATATATATATAATATATATATATATATATATATATATATATATATAAATGATATGGTGATACAAGGTTTACTCATTAACCCATAGCTGGAGGAAAAGAAGTAGATTCATACCTTTCCCAAGTGTATTTGCACGGAAGTGAATATAACGAACCCAACTGAAATTGGCAGTCAGTTCTCCGATTAACAATTCCGAGCTATTATCCATTTCACAGTCTGTACATCCAGGTATGGTACGTGGAACTAGAACAATCTACCCCGGTGGACGAAATAAAGGGTTCGATTCAAAATCCCATGGTATTTCCAAGCGGTCCTCAAGTCCAAAATGCTTTGAAGTCAACGCAGTTCAGATGATGATTATATGGCGAGAAATAAGGTAGTTTCTGGAATAATACCAGTGCTTTATCTGAGAACTTAGACAAACTTTAGAGCGTTTTCACGGAACCTGAGCGATAAACACTTAAACTTAATAATGCATAAATTTCTTCCTCCTTTCGGTAATGTACGCTTGGGTGATCATAGACATTATGACCTAATCGATTTATGACTGGATTGGTAGAGGAATTCCTGCGATAGACTGGTTGCCAACCAAGGCTATGGGGCCCAGTCTTTCCTGCGACTTAATCAATAGCTGGAGACGGTAAAGAGATGGATTTATAACTTAATGATAATTATCCGGAAGAAAATGCTACAAACTCGACTGGAATTCGAATTCCATTCTCCGATTTCTAACTCCAATTCGTTATTCTTAACACCACCCGCACCCCCAAGCTTACAGAACCTGGTATTCACAAGCTGTCAGGTACTAACCAGACTTAACATTTGCTTAACTTCGGCCATCGTACGAGAACCAATGTTTCAACGTGATATGACCGTAATAATATATATATATATATATATATATATATAATCAGCAAATTCTTCGACGTTCTTGGGGTTGTTTGAAATGTCTTAAGATAAACTATTGTCAGTAATTCATCTGAAAACATTTTTAAGCAACACCAAGAAGAAAGAAGAAAGCACTGGCTGTGATATAAAGATCAAAAACACAAAGATGATGAGAGTAGACATTATAAAAAAATGGATCACTGGCCATAAATAGTCGATAATCTGAAATCCATGTTCCAAAGTGACTCAACATTATATGATTGGCTTCCAATGTTATTAATCAGCAAATAACTGTTGCCAAAACAAAACAATGGAATTATTCCTTTCCTACCTCCCTTTTCTTTTGATATATATATATATATATAGTTATGTCTTTCTGTTAATGTCTCTCTTTTTTCCTCTGTGTATATATGCATGTGCTTCTACGAGTCTCTATATCTTTCTTTGTGCGTGCAGTTGTGTTTGCGTCTTTATCTTACTGCATATCTCTGTTCTCTGTTCGTGTGTGACTTCTTCTCACACTCAGGGCCGTCGCGTACTACCCTAATTGAAGGACCCTGGTACTGCTTTGTGGCCCCAGCTATCTTAACCACATTTTTCTTCCTACATTTGCATATCTTACAAATTAAACTAAGCACGACTGACTATTAAAGGATGAAAAAATTTTCGCAGATTTTGACGTAATTCGAGGGACATTTTTTTTTCTTCCAAATCCATGAAATTGTTTTGCTCATTCAGTCTCGTAAAAACACTATATGACATTCACTGTTTTTTATCCGTAATGTTGAATGTGCTGAATTATTAAACTTTTTACCAAAAGAAAAATCTCAATTTGATTTTAAAAATTTCCCCAAAACAATATTGATTTAAGTTAAGATAGAATGACATGTCTCTATTTGGATACATGGTATTTATTTTCAATTTTTCTGGTTGAATTGTTCACTTATATTGCATAGGATCCATTATTGAACATAATTAGGTTACAATTGAATAAAACTTGTATTTTATATGAATAATACCTTATGAAAATTGAGATGTAGTAGAGTAGGGGGATGTATTATAGATTCGGTGGAGTTAAGGAGGCACGGTAAAGTAATGAATAGCGGCTTGGATTGAGGAATCGGAGAGCCGAGTTCGAATTCCAGTCGAATCCGTTACATTCACTTATGTGCTAACACCCTTGGGAAAGGTGTGAATCCTCTTTCTTCTCCCTCCAGCTATGGGTAAATAGCAGGACAGACTGGGTTCTATAGCCTTGGATGGCAACTGATCTAGGAGAAGGAAAACTCTGAATTTAAAACCTGCTCTTAGATGAGGGTGAATGGAGTCTCTCTGAGCCTTGGTTGGCAATCCATTTAGTGATGGTGTCACGATAAAAAAAAACACCCTTGATAGCCCTAGCGAAGCATCAAGAATTCAGCTATTTGACAAGATTATGAACTACAATCTCGGCTGAGGCCGCAAGATGATGATAGATTCGGGTGTGGGACATGAGACACTTGTACCACCCCTCATCATTCTCACTGTTGATTAATTGCTTTGATTTAATTGTTATTGTATAGTGACTTCATTGTCATCAGGCGGTCGGTAGCTGTAGTTCGTAAAATAAGCACCCCTAATATAACCAGGCGAATCCAAGAAGGTAAGCCAACCAAACTCGCCAATGGAAGGGTTATATATATATATATATATATATATATATATATATATATATATATGTGTGTAATCATGACTCTGTTTTTGTATCTTTTCTTTCTCTCACTTTGTGTTTGCATGGAATGTCTGTATTTGTGTGCGAGTCTCCTTCTATGAGTGCATGTCTTCCTGCAATACTCTTTGTTTTGATTCATGTGAAATGAATGTCTCCGGGTTTTGTATATGTCAAAAACCTATGTTTCCTTTTTCGGGTTGTTTCATGCTTATTACAAGAGTGGATACATGTCTCTGTCGATATGTAGGAATTGCTCTCCCCGCCTCTCTGTCTGTGAATGGCTGACTTTCACTTTTTCTCTCTGTAAATGTGTGCAAGACTTAATTTGTGTACAAATGTGTGTTCTATTCTTCTGTAAATGAGTTTGTAACTATTTTTCTCTGTAAATTTCCGTGAGTCTTCTTCAAAAATTTGCGTGAGTTTTTCTCTGTAAATTTGCGTGAGTTTATCATGTCTGTTGTTTTATGAATTGATATGTAAATTTCGTGAGTTTTTTCTGTACCTTTCTGTGAATTTGTTCTTTTTGTAAATTTGGGTCCCGTTGTTGAAGGATCTCTGTAAATTTGTGAGTTTAAAAAAAATTTAGGGAGTTTTTTTCTGTAAATAAATGTGAGTTTTAGACAATGTAAATTTCCGTGAGTTACCTTCTCTCTGAATGAAAAAGTTTTTCTCTGTAAATTGCGTGAGTTTTTTTCTCTCTGAAAATTTGCGTGAACAATAAATTTGCATTAGTTTAAATCTCTCTTTTATAAATTATTGTGAGTTTTTCTCTGTAAATTTGCGTGATTTCTTCTCTAATGTAAATTTAAAGTTTCTCTGTAAATTTGCTGATTTAAAAATCTCTGTAAAAATGTGATTTTCTCTGTGTCTGTAAATTTATGTGATTTTCTATAATAAATTTCAATGTGATTTTTCTCTGTCTTAAATTTACGTGATTTTCTCTGTCTCTGTAAATTTGCGTGATTTTTCTCTGTCTCTGTAAATTTGGATTTTCTCTGTAAAAAATAAATTTGCGTGATTGACTTGTTTTAAATTTCTATGTCTCTGTAAATTCCTGTGATTTTACTCTTGTTCTGTAAATTTGGTGATTTTCTCTCTGTCTCTGTAAATTTGCGTGATTTTTTCTGTCTGTAAATGAAATTTTCTCTCTCTTTAAATTCACTTTCTCTCTCTGTAAATTTGCGTGAGTTTCTCTCTCTCTCTGTAAATTTGCGTGAGTTTCTCTCTCTCTCTGTAAATTTGCGTGAGTCTCTCTCTGTAAATTTGCGTGATTTTCTCTCTGTCTCTGTAAATTTGCGTGATTTTCTCTCTGTCTCTGTAAATTTGCGTGATTTTCTCTCTGTCTCTGTAAATTTGCGTGATTTTCTCTCTGTCTCTGTAAATTTTTAATGTCTGTTCTGTCGCCAACGATTTTCTCTCTGTCTCTGTAAATTTGCGTGATTTTCTCTCTGTCTCTGTAAATTTGCGTGATTTTCTCTGTCTCTGTAAATCAAAATGATTTTCTCTTGTCTCTGTAAATTTAAATTTTTCTCTGTCTCTGTAAATTTTTCTCTTGTCTCTGAAATTTTCAAATACTCTCTGTAAATTTAACATGTTTTCTTCTCTCTCTCTCTGTAAATTTGTGTTTTTTCTTTCTGTAAATTTAGGTTTTTGCGTGACTTTTCTCTTCTCTGTCTGTCTGATTTTTTTCTCTGTAAATTTGCGTGATTCAAAATGTTCTGTAAATTTGCGTTTTTTTTTCTCTAAATTTGGTGGATTTTTCTCTGTAAATTTGCGTGATTTTTTCTAATGTAAATCTCTCTGTAAATTTACAAAGCTTTCTCTCTGTAAATTTCGTGAGTCTCTCTCTCTCTCTTAAATTTTCCAGTTTCTTAAATTCTCTCTGTAAATTTGCGTGAGTTTCTCTCTCTCTCTATATTTCGTGAGTTTTTCTCTCATTGAAATGACAATTGTAAACAAAATATATTTGTAAATTTTCTAAACAGATATAAATTTCTCTGTAAATCTTGTAAATTGTCAAGTCGTTAAAAATTTCGAATTAGTCATTTGACCTTGACAATTGGACAAGTTCAAATTTTACATTTCAATGAAATGTCTATTTTTATTTGGAAGTTTAACATTTCAATCAGTATTTATCACGTTAATTGAATCTAAATTTAACGAGTTAATTACAATAACGTTACTCTTAGAAGAGATCGAATTCACGAACAAGTTCGATCGTTACTTTGAAGCACGTCTGCGATATATTTACTAAGCGCACGTCATGTGACACATTGTGAATATCGAATTAATAAGAAATTAACTTTCTATCAATTTCTTTGTCAGGCCGAGAACCTTTTAATATCTACACGTAACTATTCCTCAAATCATAACTTTAAGTCATTCATGAGGCAAACTTGAAAGGTTCGTGTGGGCTGATGACTGATTAGTTAGGGCGTTAACCTTCTAATTCTAAGACCCATGTTCGAACTGATTAGTAAAAGAACCGATTTCTTGATAGTATCGACCTAGATAAATTTGATGACGAACTGTTTACTCCGACACTCAGTTTAAAAAAATATGTCTGTTAATGCTTGTATGTTTCTATGTGCGTAAAACAACGAAAAGAATATAAAATTCAAACGTTCATAACATTAATTTTAAAAAAAGGGCTCAGTACAAGAATATAGCAATAAATATTTATTATAAACTGCTACATTGGAACATGCAAGTTATCACGACGTGGCGTAATGGTTAGCAAGCTTGTCTTGCAAGATCGGTTACGAATGAAAGTTCGATACTCACTGGGTGCCCTATTCTTTCGGCCTTGTGCCACATCCAAGTTAGGCTTGGAAAATCACTATATATATGAAGAGATGATTTTATATATATATATATGAAACATGGTTAGAACTGTGTAGCGAAAAAAACATATTTGAAATCAATTAATCTATGATATTAATGCTCTGTAAATTTACATTGAGCACTATTTTGTAAAAATAAAAATATCTATAAGAACACCGGATTATATATCTTACTGTTCTTTCTTTTTATATATATATATATATATATATATATATATAACAATAGGAAAACTAGTAATTGCTGACGCGTTTCACCCAATGTGGACTTTATCAAAGAACGCGTCAGCAATTACTAGTTTTCCTATTGTCATTTTTTATTCATAAATATTGTCTTCTCTACTGGTTAAATCGAAGAAAATTTCATATATATACATATACACATACACATATATATATATATATATATATATATATATATATATATATATATATGAACAGAGGACTATGGATATATAAACTTAGCTTAGATTATAAGATCAGCAGACATCGATATAGACGTTATTGAAAATACGAAGAACAAACTGAGATAGCCCTTCTATCAATAACAGAACTGGAAGCAACTATCGGTTTGTTTTCTATATATATATATATTATTTACAGCCTCGACATTACTATTTATCTGAGAAATAATAATTAATCAAACGGATAGTTGCATATAGGCGGCGCAGGGAAGAGAGAAGTTGAGCTAAAAAGATAGGGACGAAAATACTGTCTCATATATATATATATATATATATATATATATATATATATATCCAGGCATTGTGTGTGTGAGAGATGGTGATGAGTGCACTGACATGGAAAGGGAGAAATAATATATACGGCAGAGTGAGAGTGATATGCGAACAGTCTGCGAGTGATAGTTTGCCCTAATAGAATTATACAGGCCAACCATATCGATTTCTTGTTCAACAAATATTTCCCACCAAGCACAGCTTCTTTCAGTTGCGCCTTTTCTTTTCACCGCTCCCAAACCCTGCCTTTGCCCTCCCTCAGCCAGATCAAAATGTCCCAGTTCTTCTTTTCTCTGCACTTACCTTACATCATTATCGCCATTTTTTTTTCTTTTGGTCCAACTAAAGTTCCATCCTAAATGACGTCTTTCCAATTTCTGCCAACTGGGCGGCCGTCAACTCTTCTCGACTTTCTGACGGACGTCGTACGATTCAAACTCAGCTTTCGATATTTTTTTAATCTCTCTTTGTTTCTCTTCATGTTACGTCACTATTGCAGATTCTAAAAGCAATCCAGCGTACTTACTTTGTACTTCAAACAACGCACGAACTGTACTTTAATTTGTGAATAATCTATTACCTGTTTTGGCAATTAGGATATTCTATCCCACTATAATCTCTCCGTCTGTAAGTGCAACTCTTTAGAGTCATGTTCTTAAATAGCCTTATAAGATCGAGACTTTCATGTGGATGTCAGTCGTTCATAAATATCTAAACTGTCATCTGTATACAACCGCCTTCTCAGATCAGTGTTTGAAAATGGGATTCGTGCGATTTAATCCTGTTGGTTTTAGTGAGGACCATACTATCTTCGAATCACGTAGACTGGTGCTAAAGAACACAAATAACTTGACAGAATAACAGAAATCACATCATTTGAGGACCTTCCACGGCAGCAAAAACTAAAATGGATGGCACATGTAACGTGGAGAAAATAATGACAAAAATCACCTTCCACACGACTTCAAACTAAAAGCTAGGAAGGAAACCCTTCAATACTAGAAAGAGCAATAACAGTTACCTAACTTGAGAAAACCATTTTCCAGAAAAATAGTTCAGGGGATTCAAATCAAGGGTATAAGGATGTCATATGCTGAAAAAGTGCAATGATCATTGTAAGGGTCATTTGAGAAAGAACAGTATCCCGTACGGCCACAACATTGATCTAAGGAATTGACCACCATATCCAGCATTTCTTTGGAGGCAGTGACATTGACTATGAAACTTTTACAAAAAGAAGTCAAGTAGTATGACATGGGTCTTAGGGCAATTACAGACAACGTGAACCTTTGTGTGCATCACCTTGCCTACCTATGTGTGGTGACACCTGATGGTCATTCTCTTTACCTGGCCACTTTCAAGAGGCTTGCTGTGTCACAGACACTACATACCTTTCCATTTCTTGTGTAAGATTGAAAGTCATCATGTTGATGCTCTCAATACATCTAAAAGTGAAATGAGTACGTAAAAAATGTGGTGTGAACCTTAGTCATTATATAAAGTCCCCTTCAATTTATGGATTGTTCAGTGTATCTTCTCAACTACCTGCAACAGGCTGTATAGAAAAATAACTGTGCCAAATAACAGGAACCGCATCATATGAGAACTTTCAACAGCAGCAACAACCTAAATGGACAACACATGCAAATCGAAGAGAAAATTACACAATCAAGTTGTTGATGTTCAACACTTCTATAAACAAAACGTTAAAAAGGAAGGCCCATCTTTACTGCAAAGAGCAATAACAGTGAAATTTAGAAATGTATTTTACTAAATAATTAATTCATGAGTACTGAGTGTTCGGTCAATAATAATATTACCGTAGCATCGAGTAGATCGTTGAGGTTGAATTATGTGAAATATGTAAAATATTATGAAAAATTATGTGAATTCTTCAAATTATGTGAAATGAATTTCTCATCTAATTGCCACTACAATAACGTAGGATTTTTGATAATGTTGGTCGAGGTTGAATTATGTGAAATGAATTTCTCATCTAATTGCCACTACAATAACGTAGGATTTTTGATAATGTTGGTCGAGGTTGAATTATGTGAAATGAATTTCTCATCTAATTGCCACTACAATAACGTAGGATTTTTGATAATGTTGGTCGAGGTTGAATTATGTGAAATGAATTTCTCATCTAATTGCCACTACAATAACGTAGGATTTTTGATAATGTTGGTCGAGGTTGAATTATGTGAAATTAATTTCTCATCTAAATATGTGAAAATTATGCGAATTATGTGACAATTATGAAAAATTATATGAATTATTCAAATTACATGAAATGAATTTCTCATCTAATTATGTGAATTATGTAAAGAATTATGCGAATTATTTAAATTATATAAAATGAATTTCCTATTTACTTACCGTTACAGTAATGTCGTATTTTTGTTCATGTTGGTCGAGGAGATCGTTGAGGTTTCTTCTCGAAGAAATGCTCTCATGGGAGTAGTTTCTTTCTCCACACTGAACTTTATTTTTCCTTCTCTTAGACTGACCCTTAAACAAAGCTAATGAGCCCTGTCTACTCTATGAAGCCCATAGCTCACTTGGGAAAGAGACGGATTCATGTCTTTCTCCAGGTCATTTGAGCTAACTCGTCAAAACGCCCGCAATTTTTACTCGGCCGTGCTTATTTCATTTTTTAGTCTCAACAGGTCGTACTCTAAAAAAATAAAGTACTAAAATATTGTCAAGTGATATTGCAATGTAACAGAGCAGAGGGTAATATGAGGTCATGCCTTTCAAAAGGACATCAATACAATAAATCGTCTCAATCAAACTCTGGATGTGTCTCTTTTTATATGCCGTGGCTCTTCAAGACGTGGGGGATCATGGTTCTCCACAACTTCTAATCGTTCGTAACTTTTAATAATTTACTATCCCTCAGTTCCTGTTCTGCCATTCATTTACCCAAGCACTTTTCTCCGACTCTCTTGCTTTGAATATGTCGTGTGAGTATTATATTCTCTAAGACTACTTTCCTCGTTGCGTGTGCCAGAAATTTCAACTGCCTCTCTCGTATTCTAAGTATCATTTTTGTTTCCATTTTCCTTCAAAATTCACCGTTGCTCACATGTTCCATAGTATTCACAGAATCCTTCTCCAGAACCACAGCTCTCTTGCCTCTAGTCGCTTCCTTTTATGAGAAATTGTCCAGCATTCGCTACCATATGAGGGGATTAAACTCTTCAGTACACTTTATTTTGTTACTAGTGACATTTTCCTGTTTTTCTTTACTTTCCTTTGCTTATGGAAGGATTCTTTAGCTAATCCAATGCATCTTCGAGTCTCGAGATTTCATTTTCCGTCTCACCGATCTTATGTTCTGCTTTAATAAAAGCTTTGCACCACATTTGGAATAAAAAATTAAAGTTTTCTGATCGATTGAATACAATTAAAGGTTTCTGAATTTAAGTAAATATTCTTATTTAACGGCTTATGCGATATTTTAAATAAAAATGGACAAAAATTCTAGGGAAATTATATATAGGCAGAATACAACGGGTAATTTTAAATTCTAAAATGGAAACAAAAAAGTGTAGTTATACAGAGCATCAGAAAGATTCTGTTGGACACATAATGAAGACAGATTGGAAAATATGACTATCACAGGACATAGTGAAGCCATGGAAGACAGTAGAAAACAGTGTATAATCTACCTAACGACCTTGTGTAAATGGTTATCAGAACAGGGATTAGGAGAGACAGTGAAAAAATTTTACTAAAGACTACCAAAGTTGTCTTCTATGAAGAACATTCGCAAAAGGTAAAAGTTTTGAATGTTGTCTATCGTTTCTCAGCAGAATAATTTTTATGTTTTGTCTATTTTTGTTCCTTTCTTAGACCTATCCATAATTTCCACTAATATAAATCAATATAGTTCTTCTTTATGTGCCGTGTTCCCTCTGGATGTAGGCGATCATGGCTCTCCACAACTTCCTGTCCCATGTTGCTCTTAACTTTGTATTCCGGTTATTTCTCATAAGCCCTGTTCCGCCATTTATTTAGTCAAGTTTACTATATATTATGCGTTGTTTTCCTCTTCCCCCCCTCTCACCCTCTATCTCTTCCAGTCATAGTTTTTGTTTTCATTTTCTTTAAAACTTCGTCGTTGCTCACATGTTCGGTCTATGGTATCCTCAGCATCCTTTTGTAGAACCACATTTCTCTTGCTTTATGTTTTCTCTTTATCTTTAAGGAGTTTGTCCAGAATCCGCTGCCATGTTGGAGGACATATATCACGTAGCAGTTTAGTACTCTTTTATTTGTTTCTAGCGATTTTTTTCTATTTCTTTATACTCTGCTTAGTTTTAGGAATACTTCTTTGGTTATCCCAATACGCTTTCGGATTTCATTGTCACATTTTCTGTCTTCTGTTAAAACACTTCCCAGATATTTAAGTTTTTACACTTGTTTGATTTTGGTATCTTCGATTTGCAATTCGCACTTTGGACTCTTTTTGCTAACAATCATGCATTCTGTTTTCTTGCAGATCATCACAGTTCAGTCAGTTATGTGCCATGCATGATGCACGCGTAGGCGATCATGCATCTGTCCTGCTATTTACCCATAGCTGGGGGGGGAGAAGAGAATTCATACCTTTTCTAAGAATATTAGCACAAAGGAATCTAATGGATTTGACTTGAATTCGAACTCGGCTCTCCGATACCTCAATCCCAGCTACTATCAATTACTCCACCGTGCCTCCTGAAGTCAGTTATGTGCCATGCGTGATACACGCTTAGGCGATCTGTTCTGCTATTTACCCATATTTTGTAGTAAGTCGTTTTAAATATTTTGCAAGTAACTCTTTTCCCCTTGACCATCCCTTTCGTCGTCCATTCATAAACTCGTTAAGTAGGTTACTTGCAGTTTATCTTTGCTTCTCTTGCCTTCATTATGCCCTGTAAGTGTTAAATTCTCCAGGCCCTCTTTCCTCATTAAATTAAGAACGCGCAGTAGATTAAAAAACAATAATGTCAATGTTTGTAATATAGTGCGTGGGGGGAGGGGAATTCCAGAAATTGGTCAATTGATTACTCAGCCACTTATTGAAGTTATTATGCCAGGGCTGGTCTCTTGCCCCCACCAACCACATAAGCGCCCTCCCCACACAGACCCTACTACATCTCAGTTTTCATAAAATCAGTCAGTTATGTGCCATGCGTGATACACGCGTAGGCGATCATGTATCTTTTGATATATGACAGACGAGGCAGATTTTTTCCCGCAGTAGGTTGCCATTTCTTTCTGAGGTAGACCAGTTGCCTATCGAAGGATATAGAATCCAGTCTATGTGCTATTTACCCATAGCTGGGGGAGAAGAGGATTCATACCTTTACTAAGGATATTAGCACGTAATTGAATCTAATGAATTCGACTGGAATTTGAACTCGGCTCTCCGATTTCTCAAAAGCTAGCAAAAGACAGTTACACCTGAAGGCGTAGAGCTGCTTAAGAAGAGAGGTCCCTTTTTGTTAACCCTATAAATTCCCCTGTGGCGTGTCGATCCACGGCTTTGCTTTACTCAATGTTGCTGCTGGGTTTTTTCTAGCAACATTTAGTGTAGTTTTTTTTTACGATGTCAACTTTCTAGGTTCACGCCCAACCGGTAATGGATTCTGAGTTTTCCATCTCCTGGAAT
This sequence comes from Acanthosepion pharaonis, assembly GCA_903632075.3. Taxonomy (NCBI): domain Eukaryota; kingdom Metazoa; phylum Mollusca; class Cephalopoda; order Sepiida; family Sepiidae; genus Acanthosepion; species Acanthosepion pharaonis. The sequence continues at coordinate 81,852 of CAHIKZ030003488.1, forward strand.
GGTTGACAAACAAAGCAAAAATCGCAGTTAAGTCCCGATATTAAGAAACAAGAAAATATCGTAAGATGCAAAGAAAAGGATGCTGTCTTACTATGTGATATCAATCCCCCTTTTATGGTAGTGAATACTGGAGAATTTTCCCACAGACTATGAGAAAACTGGATGCAACCGAAATATGATTCTACAGCAGGATACTGAGAATTACATGGGTGGAGCGAGTAAGCAACGAGAATGTTTTAGAAAACAGTAACAAGACGAAAACATGCTCAGAATCATAAAGAAACGGCTGAGATTTCTTGCATATTTAATGAAGATCGTGTCGAGATCAAGAAAGATAGGGACAGTGAACGACCTACCTGACGTAATTTTGCGAACGGGTGATTGAACGAGAGCTGTGAAGCTTGGCAAAGGGAGAAACGCTGCTAAGAACCACGAGGGACAGGAGGTTATGGAGAGACATGATCGGCCACGTCCTGAAGGTTCACGGCACAAACAAGAAGAAAATTCAACAATCGGCAGCGAAAATCACTCTCTGTCCCCTGTGAAGCGTTGGTCTACAGTCTAACTACCTACACTAGATGTTGCTGCTGCTCTAGTTTTCGTGACATGCATGTTTTTACGTGATGGAGCTGATAACTCCATACCCACGTGGATTTGAATTCCGAGTGTTCTTCTCTTAGATTAGTTGCCAATCGAAGCTAGAGGGAGTAGGAGCCGAATGAAAATAGATGGATTAATGCCTTTCCCAAGGGTCTTTGCGTGATCGCCAACGAAACTACTTCGGTTGGGATTTAATTTGGTTGATATTTTGGTTCACAGCAAATCAACCTCTATAGGTTATTTAATGCCGAAATCTAAGTAATTTGAACACATTTTTATGGCCTCAACTAAATATATATTGAACGCAATTGTATGCCTTCAACTATAGATTAAAGGTATGTCTGTAACGCTAAAACACGTTAGACTATGGATGATAATATTGGATTTGGTTGATTTTGTTTAGCGGAACTGTACTTTTATTTAGAGATTCGTAACAAATCCCAAGAAAAAATGCATCTGTTATCTTCGCTTCAAATCACTTTCTCACCGGTGTAACGTATCTTCCCTGTGCCTTCTCTCTAAATATTTGGTACTTGTTATGATGAGCTTTCCTCTTTGGTACATCGATTTCATGAATCATAGTACCCTTTTACTGCTGAAATTAAAAGATGGAACCGTAAGTTCTATTCTAAGAGTTTCTTCTCTTGCACTTCTCAGCTGAGAAACTCCCCTCCTGGTTTCCTGCTTTCTTTTTAATTTTATCATAAAAAATACAGCCTCACTCATCATTTCTTGTTTCCCTGATTCTTGTTTTTTTTTGTTTTTTTTTTGTTCTTTCGAATCAATAACGTTTTACCAGTTTCCTTCACTCTCAGTAACGTCTTGCGTCTTAGTGGTTTTATAGCCTTCCTTGGAGTTGTAATGATTTTTTAAAAAGTGGTTAATACATTGCCATACTTGTAGAATCTGAAGTAACTACATTATGTATATATTACCCGCCTTCTAAAGAAATATTTCATCATTTCTTTATATATTTTGACTGTTATCTTTTTTCCCACTCCCTTGTCTTAAAAAAAAAAAAACTTTTATTTATTGCCCATGTTTATGGCGTACGTTTCCTTTTGACGTGGTTATCATTTATCTAAGGCTCGTCTTTTACTGATGTCCTCATTCTTTCTCACGGTCAGTCAGTTTGGAGACACACCCAAAGACTTGCGACGAAGACGCCACGGAACGGTATCAACCGAATGATTGGGTCTAAGTGCTCAATTATTCTTCCCCCTCCCCGTTTCCAAATATCAAATCAGCTAAGATCGATAATCTTTGCCCAGCGGTCTTGTTTACGCTTACGACACGATATTGGCAGATTCGTGTGTAGACGATTTATAGTGCATACGAGTTGGCGTCACGGTTACCAACGCACGGTAAACAAGCTGGATAGGGAGTTCAAATTACGGCTGCGGCTGTTCCTCTATCACTACCAGATGGTGCTGAAAGGTTCTCAGTCCTACCCATTTCCAAATCTTATTTCTCCTGCAAAAGGGCTCAAGCTAATAATTAGCTTGTAACTTTCAAGGACTTAAGATCCAAACTAGCCATATTTACATTATCACCGAGCAGTAGTGTTGATAGTCTGTTGATAACCTGCATCCGACAGAATGACCTCTGATAGGAAGTTTAGAGATTTTGAGGAGCGTGGAACCATATCTTAATTGCCGTTCCCAAGTCCACACTGACCCGGGGTGGTAGGACCTGTTAGGACCCATCTAGCGGGAAATAGTGATCCCCAACTCAAATAAAAGCAAAATATTAGGTTGGTGCAAAAATAAAGACGTAATAATGTCGTTTTTTTACCTTAAAAAAAAGTCAAAAAACGACATTATTACGTCATTATTTTTACACCAACCTAATACTATGAAAGTATAAAAATATATATTCACAGTAAAATTACCAGTAATACTTTTTATAGCAAAATGACCAACGATACATTTTATCTGAAATGCATTTTATCCGTAGTCGGCATAAAATTGTGTTCAAAATATGTAGATTTCGGAATTATATAACCCATAGAAGTGTTGATATGCCGCTAAACAAAATCAACCAAACAACTAACGTGAAAGAACCAACGATTTCTTAAATAAATCAAACTGTATTCCATAATAAAACTTCAACAAAACTACAACATAAAACGCACGTATCACTGCCTCTCGTAATCTTGTCAACACAAACATGTATATGCACAAAATCTGAGTATCATCTACCATTTATACAGCTGTGAAAGCAGAATAACATATTTTTGTTACTTAAAAACTCACAAGAAAATTAAATTTTAGCATTAAATGACCCATAAAGGAAATGAAAAAAAGTCACTGAGCAGACCTTGAATTTTCGCCCATTATGATCAACAGTTGTTCTCTCAAGGAGGCTGTCTGCCTTGAACACTTCTTGGGAAAGCTTTACCCCAAACCTTATGGTGAATGCATATAAGATCCATCG
>CAHIKZ030003489.1:0-10000 GCA_903632075.3 Acanthosepion pharaonis
AGATAATGAAGCACAATACCACATCAACATAAGCATTAATAATGATGGGCTTTCCCATTGGCAAATAATTACAAAAAAAGCTGTGCAACTTATACCAAGGAAATATTTTACTTCCCAACAACCATGATAAACACATAAACCTATCCACTCACATATTAATGGATGATCGAAAGGACCAAATTGCCATCTCCAACCTAAACTCCTCACAAAGAAGACTGAAATTGAAATCTAATATCAATCATTGTCAGCTAGAAAAGGACAAATTAATAATACTCCATCGAAACCTCAAAGACCTCAAGGTAGAAGGTCTGAAAGATTATATTCCACATAATAGAAACAAGAACATTCCAACATAACTCAAAATTGCTGCTAAAGAATTAAAAAACAACCCTAATATAGTTATCAGAAAAGCTGTTAAATCCAATATTTATATAAATTTGGATAAATTGGATTATCACAAAAAACTTCAGCACCTTATTGATGATCGTTCTAAATTTACTAAATTGAATAAGAACACCACTGAATCTCTAAAGACATATGTTAATAAACTCATAACCTCCAACAATGCTTTTGCAGGATCCCTAAAAATAAACAAAATTATTGGAGATTACCAATGTGGCTACTTATACGGTAATTTTAAAATACACAAACTGGGATACCCATTGCGACCTATTATTTCTCAAATTCCAACAGACATATACCAACTATCAAAATTTCTCAATGATATTATTATTACCTCCTATCTCCCTACTAACTATAGCATTAAATCTACCCATGAATTCCTCCAAATACTTAAAATCATAAAAGTAAAAACAAACCAAGGTATTCTTGCATCACTTGATGTAGAGAATTTATTTACTAACATTCCCCGCTCTGAAATTATTGATATTATCATTAATTTGGTGTATAAAAATAATTTAATTCCACCTCCATCAATCCAACCCAATATTTTAAGAAAACTAATCGCACACGTGACGACGACGTGATCATATTAAAACGGAACGCTGATCTTATAAAAAAAAAAAAAATCAGTTATCTGTTTGGATTAGTCTTGTTCTTATAAAAAAATGTTAATTATGTTTTATGAATATGTCCTGAAGATGGTCTAATAGACCGAAACGTCTGACGTTGACATTATATTAACATTAAAACAGCATAATTGCATATTAGGATTTTTGTTTGTTTTTCCGTATATTTTCTTCATACTGTCGGATCTATATCCATATATTTGCTTACATATATATATATATATATATATATATATATATATAAACATGGAAAAAATATATATATATGAAAATTAAAACTATTGATAACATTAGCGTATTCTATTTTTAGAAAAGGAAAATATGTTAACGATATAAAATTTATATGAGAAAATATTTTTTTAAAAAATTCGATTTTGAAAAAATGAATGAAGTTTTCAAATTATTGTTGATTGAAATGATTTATTAAAATGGAAACTGATCTTATAAAAGAAATTTCAGTTATATATATATATTTATATATAAATATTTATAATTTTTAAATTCAAAAATTTTATTAAATGGGTAAAGCATTTATTGATAAAACAAAATTATGCAAACCTAAATTCATCATCATTTTGATTAGATTTAATTCTCTTATAAAAGAAAAAAAAAAATTTTTAGTTTCTGCTTATTATTTTTATAAATATAGATGTATTAAATTAATATCTCTTTTAATAAGTGATTGTGTGTGGGTAAATTGTTTTTAGAAAAATGTTGGATATTGTTTGTATTTTCATCCAAATCAAGATTTGAACATTTTTTTTGTTAAAATTGTAGGAAAACCAACATACATATTAACATTTTTATCAAAATACAATATCTTAATGGATGATTTTTAAATTGATATACAATGTTGGCCTTTTATAAAATGCTAGTTTATATATAAGAAAATATTTTATATTTATATAGGTATAAATGCATTTATAATATGAAGCAGCATGGCCCGCACGAAGTTTTGCTTGATTCAAAAAAGTTTCACTTATACAGCAATTTTCTGAATCACTTGACTTAAAATATTTTTTGCTCTTCCTTGCCTTTAAAAAGTGCCCTTTGCCGTGCTGATGTTACAGCTTTACTTCTTGCCTATTTCACACTGCAAATTTTTTCTAAGCTCTATACTAAACATTAAATCTGTTACAAAAAAAGAACTAAACAAAATGAACACAAAATGATCAGCTAAAAAAAAAAGGACTCGTAACTGGAAAAACCGAATGAAAAAAGAATGTTAACAAAAATATTTTTTTCACACCCAAACCCAGTTATGCGGAATCAGAATCAATGTTGAGTTTAAGCAAGTGAATGAGCCAATTGGAAAATAAAGTGCCATGCAGATTTAAATTTTTCCCCCACTTCAATGACGAATGCAGCTATAAATTTTTTTGCATGCTAGCATGCTAGTTAACATTCGTGTCTTTGTCAGCTGTTGGCTCTCATGCTGGCCAATATAATCTTCCTGCCTATTCATGGCAGATAAATATAGGCTCTCACTCTGGCCAGTGAAAATGGCTAAAACTACATGAAAACTGCCGTTACAAAGCAAAAAAAAATCGATTATTTTCATTATCGATGGGAGTTGGAATGCAAAGTCAGTCTTGGCCTTCCCGCTAACTTGGAGCATGTGCATGTAAATTTTGGTGCAAATAAAAAGAAAATTGCAAACCGTGCATTTCACACACACACACACACACATCCTATTTTCATATATATATATATATATATATATATATATTTTAATATTTTTTTATTTAAGCTGTTGGTCCCAAGTTTGATTTTTTTGATTGTTTTAGATATATTTTCAGTATTTGCTGAAGAATTTTATATTCAATGTTTTGGGTTTTTTTTTAGCATTTAATGGAAGCATCATCAAAAGGGCCATTATTACAAGGGGTTAAATCCTGAGTAAAAATGAATTTAAATTTATAAAATTTGAAAATTTAAAAAAGAAATAAAATATTTTCAACCCAAGAAAAACATGGAGACTGAAAAAAATTTTAAGGTTTTTATTTCATAATAAATTAACGGGAGATGAATGGAGTTCGTTTTTTAAAAATTTGTGAAGGAAACCAAAATTTGTTTTCATTAAGCGTGTTATTTTTAACTAATTTAAAATTTTAAAAAGTTGGGACCTTAGACATAATATATAGTACATATAAATTCATGTAAAATATTCATCCTTTGAAAAAATTTTCAAATATTAAAGTAGCCATGAAAATATTTTATATATAAAACAGAGGGACCATTAATGTAAATCAGTTTACGACTTATTGAAATCAATCCATAATGTTTTAAATATATTACATTATAGGATACTTAAAGATTTTTTTTGAGAATATTGCAGTAATGAAAAAAAGAGACTTGGATAAAGTTTTAACTTTGCAGAAGATATTAAAACTTTTTGATTTTACAATCTATTTTGTTATTCATTTAAACATCATTATCATTTAATATTAAAAATATATATATATATATAATATATTATATATATATATATATATATATATATATAATGAAATAAGAAAATATATAAATAGATACACATATATTTTTCAACATGCAAATATATATATATTTAAACTTACATAGTTACAAACCTAATATATTTTTTTCAGTGTTTTGATCAAAAATAAATGTCTATTTTTTAAGATATATAAACTTATTTTTTATGAAACATTTAAGTATATTTTTCATTTTTCTGGTTCAATAACTGGCTTTTATTTTTTGTTTTGCTTTTATTGGAACTTGAAATTGGAGGTTTAAGAAAGTTAAAAGAGATTGCCAATTAAGGTGGGAGGGCACATTATATTTTAGCAAAAATATATATATATAAAATGGAAAATATATGGTGGAAAAAATTGGCTGTATTTATATTTAATTGCTTATATCGTATGAAAGTTGGCAATATCTTTTGTTTGATGAATATAAATTAACTTTAAAATTTTGATTGTAAACATGGGTTTCATTTGGACACCATGTGTATTTAAAATAGTTTCAATTATTATTTTTAGTTAGGAGGACTATAAGTATGTTTATGTTTCATTTGTTTTACTTTTTTTTGAGTGAAGAATCAATTGAAGCTGTTGTTTCATGGTTCTTAGTATAATGTATATCTCTTTTCAAGTTTTGACACAACTTCTCTCCTCTTGTGTCAAAGTTTATTTTCCTTTTCAAGTTAATTTTGAATTAAAGCTGTTTTAGCCCCAAAATTATATTTGGGGTTCTCTATTTTAAAATCCCATCAAATAAATTTATAGTATTTATTGTGAACCCATCTACTTGGTTCTGATGCCAAAGTGAAACTAACCCTTTTCTGCTGTTTGTTGTTCTTTCTTTTTTTGTGTCTTTGTTTCATCATGTGGCCCTTTATCTGAAATATGAATCTTTTTCTTCTATGGATGAATCAAAAAATATATTGACCCTTTCTCTCATCTTTTCTTTTTTTTTATCTGGCCTTTATCAGTTAATGTTTGTATGACATATTAAAAACAAAAATAAATGTCAGTTTGGTTAAAATCTATATATATATAATTTTACTTTATCCCTTTTTTTCTATGATTTACATTTTCTAAAATACTCGATTTTTGTTTAAAATGCTTCTAAAATATAATCGGAATACAGATTTTAGGAGGAATTTAAAAAAATAATAATGAATATATATATATATATATATATATATATATATATATATATATATATAAATTGAAAATTATTGAATATTCTTTTTGGCTGACAATGAATTTCTGTTAATATTTTCAAACCTTTGACAATTTTTTTAGTCAAAAAATAAAAATATTTAAAATATATAAAATGTAAAAATAAAATACATGTAAATTTAACCAAATGCTTTCTAATGGCTGAAAATGATAACAACATGACAAAAAATGAAATTGAAATATAATTCAAAGTTGAAAATGGTTTACTGTCATTTTCATTTTAAAAAAATTTAAATGAATGTAAATACTAGTAAAAATTAAAAAGAAGCATTTTTTTAAATAAATTATATCTATAAAAATAAAAATTAAACAGAAAATATATTAAATAATTTTCGGACTTAATCCATTTTATATATATATTTGTCATTATTTATATATATATATATATAATTAATATATATAAATATATATAAGAAAAATTAAATGTGTACATTTTAAAATAGACAAGATGAAAATAAATTAAATCGTATATATAAATATATATATATATATATATATATATATATATATAATATAAAATATTTATATTTTTAAATATATAGTCAAATTAATAATAAAATTGAATTTGATGTTTATTCAAAAAATGAAAAATTTAAGATATAACAAAAAAATTTAAAAATATCAGAAAGTTTTTATAATAGAAAATGAATATATTTAATATTATACAAAATGTATAAATATATATTTTCTAATCCTGTGGAATTAATAAAAAGTGAAAATGGAAATAAAAAAAAAATAATAACTTATATATATATGACATATTTTATATCTTTAATAAATGAAGATGAAACTATATGTATCATAATATTAATAATAATCACTAATATATACAATGTCATTTTCTTTTTATTTTAATAATGCAAATAAACATAAACAGCACATTTCATTTAAGTTATAACAAAAATTCTTTTTAAAGTTTCTCAAATTCTCAATTTACATTTTTGTGGGATTTACAAACAACTATTGGAAATTGAAAACTTTAAATTTAAATAAAAATTTAATGAACTCATTATTTATATAAATATATATATATATATATTGATTATTTTTTTTAATTAAATTTTAAAAACAGAAAATTGTTTAATGTTTAAAAATTTGACAAATATAGAAAATTCTTATAAAATTTCATAACCATTAATAATTTTAATTAATAAATTTCATCATTAATAATTTTATTTAAAATATTTTTTACCATTATTTTTTATCGTAGAAACCTTGTATTTAAGTATGTTCCAAAATAAACGTCAAAAAAAATTTAAATGATTTCTATAATTTTAAAAATTTTTCAAAACTAAAAAAAAAAATGTTAATTATTTACAACAAATTAAAAAAATACACATATCTATCCACAAAACAAACTGTTTTAAAAGCTAATTCAAAATATAAAATAAACCAATAAAATGATACAAAATAAACTAAAACTGTTGCTTAAACTTTTATTGTAAAAACAATCTAACAACATTATATAAATAGAGATAAAACTGAATTTATATTTTATTTTAAATAAAAAGTTGTGAGTTGCTAACACTATTAACATTTGTTGAAAAACCTTATTTATTCAGTTATGTCTTCTTCAATTTTCAATTCTCCATTAAGACAGTATGTCAAAATAGGATTTTCAGGTTTATTTTTCTTACATATTAAATAAAATATTGATTGAAAACTATTTTTTGAAAAACCCCTTAAATACTTTTAGACCCAGTATATACAAGTTTGAATAAAACGAAGTTGAACTGTGGTATGGAGAGGAAATTAACATCCTTTTGAAATGGGCAAAGAAAAGAATTCAGGTGAAAATAAAACCCTTGAAAAAAATTTTACATTAATTTGATAATAAACAACATTTTTTTATAATAAACGGAAAATTTATTCCAAAAAAAAAAATTTTCTTGACTAAAATCAAGTAGTATTTTCAGGAATGGTTTTTTGAAAAAATTTCTATTTTGCAATTTCCTATTTTAATAAAAATTTTCTTTTTTCAATTCTTCTATTTATTTATGTGGTTAATTTTTTTAAAATCCAAATAGATTCATTTATTTTAATTTTTTTACACCAACTGTTGGTTCATGGTGAAATTCAAAAAATTTGGTGCAAAACTTCAGTCAAATTTTTTCAAATTTTGAGGTAAATTAAAATTTTTCCTTTCCATCATTTAAAATGGGACAAACCTTCCCTGGAAAAAACCATAGTTCAGGATAAAGCTTTATTCAGAAAATTCAACTGGAAAAGGCCAAATTTACATTTTTTAATTTCAATTACATTAAAAAATGACAATGTGTCTCTCTTGAATGATGTGTAGGATTTGAATGAATCTTCTTTTTTAAAGAAAAAAAACCATTTTTTTAAAAAATTCAATGGCTTTATATAGTTAAATATTATACTGATAATAACAATAAAAACTCTTCATTCTACCTAATTTGAAGAGAAATCATAAAATGATAATAAAATTCAAATTTCATTATTCCATATTAATGGTTAAAAATAAACTCCCACACATTTTAATTAAATATTTTGCTATATACAAATTAATGATAAATAAAAAAAAAAACACCTAAACTTTAAATTTAAGCCTCATTAATTTCAATCGTTATTTTTCTATATATTTAATAGAATTTTAATGTATACATCTTTCTGTAAATGTAATTATCAAAAGAATTCTCAATGTAAATTTGAAAAAAATGATGAAATCCCAAAAATCTTATTTTTTAAATTTGGATTCAGTTCTCATTTGGAAATCTTTTTTAATTCTTATTTTATTATTTTAAAACATAAATTTATAAACAATTTTGTTTTATAATTTTTTTGAAATAATATCTTTCAACCCTTTCTAAAATTTTTAATAATATCATATTAATTAGTTTTGAAAAAAAAACCGTCCGTAAACAAATGATTTAAATTTAAATTTGACCCAGTGCCCTTAAACATTGGATATTGAAACAAATCTTCTGATAAATAAAAGTCAAAATTATGGATTTCCAATATATAATGTTATCACATACAAAATTTTTATTTCAACATATAATTTTATTTATAATTCAAAAGAGCTGGTGAACTTTTTCTAGCATAATTTGTTCTCTTGATATTTTTAATTAAAAAATTTTATGATTTTAAAAAATTATAAATTCATTTTACAATATAAATATTTATATTCCTATATATCTTTACACATGATTTTTTATTTTCTCCAGAATAAAATATTGAAATATAAAATATTGAAGTCCTGAAAGAAAGTCCAAAATGTTCAACCTAAAACAAAGTAAGCTTTTGGAATTGTATATATCAGGAAATGTTTGTTATATAATTTTTAGGATTAAATTTTTTCAATTCTCAGACATGATAAAGAGATAAAGAAATTTAATTTATAAAGAAAAAGTGATGATTTGTTAGCATTTAATGGATTAACGAAATGTTGCATATCCATTTCTAAATAAGTTAATTTTTGTCTGTATTAAATTTCAGGACAGGTACTTTAAAAACATTGTCATAGTTTTATCATTCTAGGTCATATGTGTTTATAATCTGTCATTTATGTACATGAGAATCTGGAAAAATGATTTAAAATTTTCATAATCTTATACATAAAACAGAACATGCAACCTAGTAGTTCACCAATTTGAAATGATTTTGGATAAATGTTTAAAATGACATCAACATTAAGCGGTTTTCAACCACTAGAAAAAAAAAACCAAGATTAAACAAAAAAAATATGATGACCATGAATGAAAAAAATTTTCAGAATAATTCTGGCATGTTATACTTCTAATGCCATAAGGCCATTTAATATATAAATAAATTTTATTTAATAAGCATTACTTGTTTTTCAAAGTTGATCATGTGTACTAATGTTTGGGAAATTGTATGATTTATCTATTAAATATCCTATGTTTTTTGGCACTTATAATTTTGTTCAAGAAAGAAAGTGCATAAATGTGTACGTGTATTAATATATATATATATATATATATATATATATATATATATAAATATACGAACAAACATTATGTCTTTAACATATCATAATCCTTTCATAGTCAAAATGGTTTTTTTCTGTTTAAATAAATCAAAATAAGACAATATTGACAGTTAAATAAAAAAATGTTCATTAGAACAATTTATTTTTGAATTCTAAATATCTTTATATATATATAGTTTGAATTTATATATATATATATATATATATATATATCAATCAATATTTTTATATACAAGAGAATGTGACAGGAATATTCCTATAAATGTCTTACAAATGAATGAATGGTCAGATATTTATAATAAAATAGATATATTGATAATGTATTTAATATTTATTTATATATATTTGTTTTTCTGTTGGACATACATTCTCCCAAAGAGACATTTGAGTTTAATGAAAAATAAAAATAAGTATGAATAATTATAAATGTTTTAGCCTTGAAAAGTTGATTTATAATGATGATTTCAGAAAAAGATTAAAAAACTTTAAAAAATAAAAGCATGAATTTGTTATAGTAAATTTTTATGGAACATTTATTGTAATACACAGAAAATATTTTGAATATATATAAAAATAATATATATATATAATATTTATAATATATTTAATTATATATAAAAAATAAAATTTAATTTGAATAAATAATACACAACAATTATATATTTATATATATACATATATATATATATATATATATATATATAATTATTTTTTTTAAAAAAATTATAACATAAGTATGTTATAAAATCACTACAAAAATAGCCATTTTGTTTCAACACACTCTGTGTCTTATCAAGTGATGATGTTGAAAATAAAATAAATGGTTTTAAAAGTTTCAGATTAATTAACCATCCTACACTAGGGGGAAACATTGTTACGAAAGCTAGAATAACCAATCAAAAACCAAGTATAGAAAGATTCAAAAGCTTGACAACGAAATCATGTTATAATAGCTATTCAGATCTTTAAAATACGTGTAATATTAAAAATAATTTATAATAACCAATAATTATAAAATTATATGATAAAATTTAATATTAAAATTAAAAACTGGCAATTTTAAAATCCAAATTTAATCACTATTAAGTTTAAAAACTCCAAAATTATTGAGAAAAAAAAAATATATATGTTTATTCAATTCATTTCTTCATTGAAATTACGTTCGACAAGACGCTACAATATATCCGGTCATTTGACAATACATGTATATATAGTTTTTTTTTTTCCTTCTTTTCTTTTTTTTTTTTATTTTAAAGTTTGTGAATATGGTCTTAAACTCACGCTCAAAA
>CAHIKZ030003489.1:12500-82452 GCA_903632075.3 Acanthosepion pharaonis
CTATAGCTTAATTTAAAAATTATTAGGATTAAATATTTTACTAAGTGGGTTAAAAAAAAAGGGTTGGGGAAATGTTTTTTGATGAGGTTTAGAAATATACGCCCTAATATTATTTTTTAACCATTATATTGAAAATAGAAAACCAAATAATCTTTCTAGATCTTCTTTTTCTTATTATGGTTGCAATTAACTTTTTTTTTATATTGAATAGTGGTATTTTTGTATCCACTATTTTTTTTTCCAGTGCAGAATTAAAAATCACTATGTTTAATTGAAAAAACCTTGTTATTATAAGAGTTAAGCGCTAATTCTAAATTCAATGGAAGAGGGTATATGTTTGATAACTGAAGGGGGATGGTTTGAATTAGGATGCACGTATATTTTTTGGAAAACCTTCACATATGGTTGGAAAATGTTGTTACAAGGTTTGGGTGACATCTAGAAAATCCACTTGTCTAACATTAGTAGTAAAATTGTTTTAAGACCAGGAAATTCTTAAATACCCTATAATCATTTTATATAATAATTTGTCTACATATAATTTTTCCTAAATTTTAAAAATATATATATATATATATATATATATATATGATTAAATTTTATTGATTTGAAATAAAAATTAACTTTTCTGGCATTTTCATAAAGGATAGAAGAATCCTCAAAATATGCAGAAATCACTACATATTTTTAGAATATTTCATTTTATGTTTCATTATATTTATTGATACCAAACATATGAAAAAATTTTGGCATTATAGGGATATTAAAAATATATCATAAAAAACCAACTTCCCAAAATTTATCCAAAATTTGATGTTGAAAATTAATAATGAATTTTTTAGAAACTCTATTAATCATTTATAATTTATAAATAAATGTCATTGCATTAAAACATGCACATATTTATATTATATATATGTATATATTCCCAAAAATATATATATATATAGTATCATAATGGTCATATAACAAGAAAATAATTAAAAAGTTTGTAAGCATTTACTGATTTATGATTCCCAAATAAATTGATGAAATGGACTAAATAGTGCATTCTTTTGAGGATTATTTTATTTCAATGAATTAAAAAATTATTTAATATTATCAATAAAAAAGAATAAATAATTTCTATCATTTGTATATCGAGTTTGTTTTAACTGATTAAAAATGGAGAGTCTTAGGGATTGAAGATGTGGCTCATGGAGACAGTCCTATGGGTTATTTAATTTAAACAAAATATACAGATCACCAAGGACCATTGGTATGATGTTTGTTCAATAAATTGATAATGGTTCAACTCTTGGTATATGTGTTCTATTTCTTCAATAGAAAATCCAAGAATTGAAAATTTTATATTATTATTTCAAAAATCGTTGGTATAAACCTATTTTCTTTTACGTATATTTATAGAAATAGAACTTCATTTTCAAAATATTTTTGTTTTTGTAAAAGAAGAAAATAAAGAGAAAAAAAAAACAGGAATATTTTATCACTAGCTAGAACCTGATCCTTATTTCCTGTGTTTACATTTAGAAACTGAAATAATCAGATTTTTAGAAATAGGGATGTTAAATCAATGATTTGAACTGTCAATTGCAAGCATTTTTCGTCTTTGACCTTACAATCTTCTAAACCTTAAAATAAAATAAAAATTTAAAGCAATAATGTGGTAAAATTTTTTTTTTTTTATTGTTACACTTTTACCAACCCAAACAAGTTATTTTTTGAGATTAGTACATTATTATACATTATTCTTAAATATAATATTACTGGTAATATTTTATATAGAGGTATATACATTTAACTGATGTTTTAACATTTTCTATTGAAATGAATATAAAACCTCTTTGTTAACTGTTATACTCTATTAAGTATAATTTTATATAATTTATTATCTTATTATTTTATTTATATGAATATATAATCAATGTTTTGGTTAATTCATTTATTTATTACTTTGATTTAAATTTCTATTTCTCTGTTTTGTAATTTTGATAAATTTTTCCTGTTTTTCCTTTTTATTTCTTAAGGAAAAATTTTATTTACATACTATTAAATGGGTAAAGAATTTAGTTGATAAAATTCCATAAAAAAGTAGAATATCATTTAAAGAAAGGCCCATAACTCAACGAAAAACAAAGTTTTATCATCAAAATGTTTATGTTGTTATTAAGAGGAAAGACAATTTTAATTTTTTTTTTTTTTTTATTATTTTTTATTTATATATGTATAAATAATATATATATATATATATATATATATAAAAATATATATATATATATATATATTCCTAAATGTGTGTGTGTGTATAATGTATATATTTAAATTATGTTATATATAACATATAAATATATATAGATATACAATGTATATATTATTTATTCAAATATAACATAATATCACTACAAAAATAGCCACTTTGTTTCATTTGTTTGTATTGATTGTGAGATAAACAGTTTTTTGAAAATTCAAAACCAAATCCACCCCCCTCAATATAGGAAACCTTGTTACCTAAGACGACCAATCTGAATAGAAATCAAATTGAAATAATTAAGTTTTAATTTCACGGTAAAGTTAAAGATTAAAAATAACAAATTTCAAATTCTAAATTAACGCAAGCCTTAATTTTAGTATATTACAAAGCTGTTTAGAAATGGAACGAAGAAAAATATATATATATATATATATATATATATATATAATTACTATTCTTAGCTAAATGCAATGCCACACTATTTAGCTATGGTAATTGATTAACCATAAAAATTAAACAAGAAAATACTGAGAATGGAAAAGATAACCTGAGATTTTATTTTTGCTTAAAAAAAATGTTACTTTTCTCAAGAATCCGAGAATTTACGTAAACAGTGGACTCACAAAAAGGCCATATGGCAAGCTTTTGACAATTGATTAATGATGTTTGTAAAAGTACTGAAAGCCCAAGAATAAGATATCATTCGAAATCACAAGATTTTAGAAGTCGACCAGGTGATGAAGCCATGTGTTGATTGTAAAAATTTTTGGCATGGGAAGATGTTCTGAGAAATATGTTGTTTAAATGGAAAGATTTTATTTTTTTTACTTTACCCAAGAACCCGGGGATTGGTGTAAATGATAAATTCACAAAAAGCCATGTAGCGAGCTTTTGACAATTGATTTATGATAATTGTAAAGAAAACACGAGATAGCCAAAAAATGTCTGAGATATCCTTTGAAATTGCCAGATTTTAGAAGTTGGCTAAGCCACGGGGGCCATATGTTGTTTGTAAGTCGAAAAAAAGGAATTTCACAAACAATGTTGATAATTTGGGAATCCAGAAATCCTAAAGTAAACAGGGATGTCAAAGGATTAAATAATGAAGCTAGCTTATCCACACCTGCATGACCGAGATGCCATTGGTCGAGTGGTAGCAATGGAGGTAAATTGGTAAGCAAGATGGAGAAATTACTAACGCCAACCGAAAGGATTTGGTATGAGGTACCAATGTGAGAAGGAGGGAGTTTAGGAGGATAGCTATCCTGCAAACTCTCCTCATGGACGAAGGTATCCCCCCAAAAATAGAAAGTAGTTAATTTTCCAAAATGGGAAGTAATCAATTTTCCTAGCTGGACAACAAAGAGGTCCCTTGTTAGAAATCAGGAATTACCAAGAACCCCAGGCGGTGTCTAACCCTGCACCAGTTTTTGGTTGATGTCCATATAAACAAGCACCCTCAGTTCGCCAGTTAGTAGCAGTTGGAGTTAAAATTGAGCTAAGTTAAGTTCGAGTTGCCTCGGAGAAGCTGACCAAGAGATTGCATGACAAAGATCTTCGACTTTGCCTTCCTACAAAACAGTAAGTTATACTGGCGAACGAAGCTAAGCCAGCACCTAGAATCTGAACCAGTTAACTTAGAAGACCAGAACTTGCCAGAAGTATGATGTGTCACTCTCCAAGAACGGGTTGAGAAAAACATACTCCTGTATAGAACCAACTGATAAAAGTTGATTTGCTTTCTTTCAACATAACCAATCCTTTTGGTTTTTTCTTTCTTTCTTTTTTTTTTTTTGACACTTGTGTGACATCACCTCCAGTTTAGACTCATCTTGCACTACGGCCCCAATGCTTGATTGATCTCATCTACCTAAGATCAAATCACAACGTGGGTAGGTTAGACTTGAAATCGAAGTAGTTACTTTGGTAACCAGCCTTTGGAAGTGAGCTGAAAACTTCTGAGCTGTTGTCGAACTGGTTGCATCTGGTGTAAAGCCATTAGAATTGACCGACCATCCCGCCGATCGACCGGGTCACATATTAGTGGCAGCGACTAAGAATCAACCCCAAAACACTGGTAGGAGAAGTATCACAGCTTCACACTGCGACTAGGAGTTGACCCCCGGGCCGACAGTATTGTGTCACAGCTAATTTACATGGTAAATTCGATGCTGATGTGAAAAGTATCAA
The DNA here is from genome assembly GCA_903632075.3 of Acanthosepion pharaonis. Lineage (NCBI taxonomy): Eukaryota > Metazoa > Mollusca > Cephalopoda > Sepiida > Sepiidae > Acanthosepion > Acanthosepion pharaonis. The sequence goes on from CAHIKZ030003489.1 coordinate 16,942, forward strand.
TAAATATAACTAAACATATATGCATGCAAATATAAGAATGGTATAGGAAATAGAAGAAGAAAACAAAAGAAAGAAAAACAAAAAAGTGGTAAAATGAAAAAATTCAAAATAGGAACATAAAAGTAAGAATAAAGAATAAAAAGAGAAAGAACAACAAACAAAAACATGAAAGGAAATTACATCAGAAAAAAGCGTATACAAGTAAAGCTAAATACAAACAATCACACTCCTGTAGCCATATACAAATAAACTCACCAAGATTCACACACAATACGACACTAACTACTCATCAAAATATTACGTACATGAATAAACATATAGGTAAGAAAAGTGGGGTAGTTTATCAAATATATAACCAAACTAAATAAATAAAAGAAAAGATATGTCTAAAAAATTTTTTTTTTTTTTAGCCACTCTCTAGAGAGTGGCTACAAAACCCCAAAACTAACTTATATAAAAAATGAAAATGGAAAGCATAGAAAAAACAGATGTAGAAAAATAATTTGGTATATGTCCCCATACAACCAAATGGTAAAGAACAAATTAGGACAAAAATTCCTCGCATTAATAGTCAAGCATTTTCCTAGTGAAAGTAAACTAAGTACTATTTTCAATAAAATTGAATTACAGCTGTACAGAAAAAATTATTAAGAAACATAATGCTAATATCTTAAATAAACACTTATACCAAAACCAAAAAAATTTAGACAATGGAAAATAAAAATAAAAACTGATGTGAATAAACAAAAATTGTGTAACTGCCCTCTACAAAATAAATTTAACACAGAATCATTAGTATACCAATGCAATATCTCTTCGATTGAAAATCCTGAAAGCATAAAAATATATATAGGTTGCACTAGTCATGAGTTCAAAAAAAGATTCAACCAACATCAAAGTTCATTTAGGATAAATAAATATAAAAATCAAACATCTCTCTCGAAGTACTTCTGGCACCTAAAAGAATCAAATAAAACACCTACAGTAAAATGGAAGTTAATAAGAAAAGCTAGAATAAAGAGGTCATTAAATGACCTTTGTGCATACATGAGAAACTACATATTACTTTTTTTTATAAAAAATAAAAATTTACTGAATCAGAGAAATGAGATAGCTATTTTATGCCGTCATTGTCAAAAATTTTCCTTAAATAGTATTTAAAAATAAATTTAAAAAGTGTGAACAAGTAATATACATACTTATATTTAATGTGAAAAAATAATTTTATATACTGTAATTCTATTACATTTACTTGTTTAAAAAAATATATAGTCTATTAAAATAACAGTGAAAATATTTTAAAGTTATATTTAAAATTGTAGTTAAAACGAATTCTATCCTAAACATCTTTTAAAATTGTAGTTAAATAAAACATATTCTAACCTAAACACCTCTCAAAAAAGTACTACAAAGCACTTAAATGAATCCAATAAAACACCTACAGAATGAAATTATGATGAAAAGCTAGAAGATGTAGGCCATTGAATGACCCATGTCCTTTGTACATATATGAGAAACTATATATTACTGGATTTATATAAAATATATAAAAATAAAAGTTTACTAAATCAGAGAAATTAATTAGCTATTTTTGCCATCATTGTCAAAAATTTTACTTAAATAATATTTAAATATAAATTTTTTAAAAACTTGTGACCTAGTAATATACATACTTATACTTGATGTGAAAATAATTTTGCATACTGTAAGTGATTCTAATATATTTACTTGTTTTAAAAAGAAATATAGTATATTAAAAATTAAAAGGATTTTTTTTTGAATCGTGATTAAATAAAACGTATTCTAACCTAAACACCCCCCAAAAATCTTTAAGTATGCAAATAGAAAAATGCCGTAAGTATTTTTGCCGTTAATAAATTTAAAAAAAAAATCCAGATGACATGCATTTACCGGATGTCAGAATTCATTGAAAAATTCATCCCTACCCCTACCAAAACGTAACTAATAACTGATACATCAAAATACAGCGATAATGAACACCCAAACACCCCTTGTCTGGATGAATAGATTTCTCTGTATCCTTGGAAACGTGAATTATGATTTTTTGTTGTGCCAGTAATTTTAAAAGTTACTCCAAAATTCGCTTCAAGATGAAATGGAATTTATGTCAAAATTTATTACAAAATTAAATTCGAAGCCTTTAGCTTCCATTTTTGAAACATGGTTAGAACTGTGTAGCGAAAAAAAAACATATTTTAAATCAGTTAATTTATAATATTAATGCTCTGTAAATTTACACTGAGCACTATTCTGTAAAAATAAAAATATCTATAAGAACATCGGATTATATACCTTACTGTTCTTTCTTTATATATACACAAACATAAACATCCGTAAGAAAACTATCACATAGGCATGCATGCATCAAGAAAAATACTCCCATATAAAACAAAAGTAGAAACAATTATACTAACATATATATAAACATGATTACCATTATTATGGTTATCTAACCATAATAAATTCAGAGTTCATGCAAGATAAATTCATGAAAAATCATTATTCAATATCAACTTAATAATCTATGTTAAATCATTAGCAAATAAGAGTAGATAATAATGACTACGATCCAGTAAAAAAAAAAAAAAACTATATAGTATACATTGATATAAATAAAATAATTAAATGGCCAATAAAATGATAATTATAATAAAAAATAATATAATACAAACAATACCATTCCATTGTCATACATAATAATATTTCTACCCAGATTTCAAGGTAATGATGAGCTATGTTTGCAGTTAACAGTGAGTTCATTCCTTTGATTTAATAGGTTAATCTTGTCTTTAAATTTAATTATTTCCAGTTTTTCTTTGAGACAAAGATAGCATAGTGTATATAAAGAATTACAGGTTCGAACTGTTCTAATTAATTTCCATTTAACAGTAGGAGTTTTGTTTTTCTCTTTTAAACTCCAAAAGTACTTGGACAACGAAGTACTGTATTTATGAGAACTATTTTTGAAAGAAAATACATGTTGATACCAATGTATTTTAAACGTATTTTTATTACTTCCAGTGTAAAAGTTTTTAATATTCGGGTTTTCAAGTATAGAAATAGTACTAAGATAAACTAGGGAACTAGCTTGGCAATTATTCTGTAATGGGCAATCATTGGAGTTCCTATAATTACATCCGCCAGTATTAGTATTATTATGATTAGTATTAACGCATCATTACAATACATCATACCTTTTGAATTCCTATATGTGTTGAATACTTTGTTATTATGTTTTTTAATTATTTTCTCGAGATTATCCGCACAACAATAACTTAATTTAAGAGTATTTCTATTAAATATTTTACTAAGCGGATTCGTTTTGGGAAAATGTTTATTAATAAGATTTAAGAATTTTAGTCCTAACTTAGTTTTAACCATAAGGTTCAAAGTTGGGTAAACCAGATAATCTTCCTAGATCTTCTCTTCTTATTGTGGTCATAATTAAGGGGATTTATGTATTTAATGTTAGTACCTTTGTAACCGCTATTTTTAAGAGCAGAATTGTAAAATTCGCTATGCCTTTAATAGGCTAGAAGAGTTAGCACTGATTCTAAATTCTATGGAAGAAGGTTAATAACAGACGGGGATGGTTAGAATTGGGATGTACATATACTGGGTTAGAATATACCTTCATATAAGGTTGAAAAGAACTATTATTAAGGCCTATGGTGACACCAAGAAAATCTACTTGTATGATGTTAGTAGTTATTTTCACTTAAGGCCTAAATCCTTTAACACCTTATGGATCATTTTCCTAATACGATCTACCTTAATTTTTGTCGAGCCCTTAACTATTAACTGGCCATCATCTCTATATAATCCAGTACTATTGGTATTAACGCAATCATGGGCACTTAAATTATGTAAAATGAATAATCCCATCAGTTCAGAGGCAGCGTCTAGCGAACCCATTGAGATGTCAAAGTAATCGTTGGAAGCAATCGTTTTTTTAGTCCATTGTTTTTCGTTGTAGATCAGAACAGAACTACATTTTAAAATAATATCCATTTCCTCATCAGAAATATTTGAATATTCTTGGGCAAACTCCAAGGCCAAAGTGAACAGATCTTCAGAGATGGCTGGATATCAAATTGTACAAAAGTACAATGTTCTTTATTTTGAATACCATTGAACCAGTTGATAACGTCCGCAATATTAATCCACTGTAATAGTTCAAAGATATGTTTAATAGACGTTAATTTTTTCCAAGGTGGTTTTGCTAATTCTTCCTACTTCTGGTTTGGTAGGATTAATTCAACGTATCGATGGCTTGGTTCTGAAATCTGGTTTATGGTTCTATAATAGAATATATACTTCTTTAGCTTAGTAATTTACTGACACGGTCACTGATACCCAATTTGTCAGTAATGGATTTGCTAACACAGTTGATTCTATCAATTAGGTTAGAAATAGCAGTGTCAATTTTTATATAACTTTTAGTCAGATTATTTTTAATTAAGGTGTCATAATCCTTAGGAGATAACTTATAAAATGTTAGCTGTTTTATCGGATTTGACATAAATACCACCAGATTTATTAATATCTTTAACAATGTTATCAAGATTTTTTGAAAAAGTTTTTGTTCTGATGGAAGGTCAATCCGTTAATGATTCCCATTAGAAGCCGCAAACGTTTTTGGTTGTAATGTTGATTTTTTAAAAAAATGTTTTATTTTCCATAATTTTGCTACACGTGTTTCTGGTCTCGCGTCTGTCATCAGGCAAAGGCTGGAGATTTCCACATATTAAAAATAATTCATTTTTTTTCTTTGTTTTTCGATGTTAAATATTCTCGATATGAGACATTTTCTTTTTTGGGTTAGTGATTCAAACGTCTTTCTTGAACTGACAGGGAAAAGTTCTGCGTGCAGGGTTATAAGACAATTAAGATTAGTTCGATAAATGGTGGCGTAGTTATCGGCATGCTTATCTTTTAATGACCCCTATGTGTTCTTAGATCTATTTCCATTTTCGTGTGCTTTTGTCAGCATGCGTTTATATATGTGTATATCCCCTCTCCATACATACACACTGTCTCACTACGAGGAATCAGTGAACACATCTGTACAACCACACACACATACACAAACACACACACACACATACCGTCCCATTACAAGGAATCAGTACATACATACGTCCGAAGGAAGCAGAGGTGAGTTTTATCCTCCGGAGAATGTCTTCAAAAATTTGACTGTTATCAGAGGTAGATGAATAAGTTAACATTAGACAACAAATCGTTATCAATGTGAATCCGAGCTGCTGGATCACGTCGTTTAAACGCTGTTTGAATGACCTCGGTTTTATTTGGGTTGATATCAAGAACAAGGCGAGAATAAGCCTGATGAAATGAAGTCAGGACTGTTGTAGTGAGAAGGCCTCATGAGAAACTATAGCAGCATCGTTGGCATATTGCAGATTATAGACAGGAATGGAAGAGGTCAGGGTCTTAGCTTTGAGATGTCAGGCTTTGAAGATGCTTCTGTCAAAGCAATATCGGATCCGTATTAATTTTGCTTTCGTTGACCTAAATAAAGCCTTTGATACGGTCAATCGGGAGGCCCTATGGCTTTTGTTTGACAAACTTGGCTGTCCGCCGACCTTTCTGAGTCTTTTACTGCCAATTTCACGAGGATATGCTCGCTAAAGTATCCGTCGGGGGATCCTCATCAGAACAGTTTAGTGTGCATACGGGTGTTAAATAGGGCTGTGTTCTTACTCCCGTATTCTTTAACATCTGTCTGGTTGCTGTGACTCGGTTACATATGGAACCCAACGACGGAATATACAGTGTACATATATATACAATATATAATATTAATCTTCCTGTTTAATATTCCATATGTATGTAAACAAGCTTGTACTGTTTTTGTAATTTTCATGCTTAAAGCTACTTAAATGATTGTAGTAACGCTTTTTGAAATTACCTTGTATATATCTTATGTAAAATTTAACGTTTTTATTACTACTATTAGGTTTATTTCTGTATATTTCAACTTTATAAACCACATATTCTTGTTGGCACCTGTCCTTGAGTGGGCAGGCATCCATATTTCTACAGTTACATTAAGCGGGTTGGTGTGTGGTTTGTCTATGATTTTTTCCTGTTATATTTATTAAGTGCTTTTGAGAAGGGCATACAACTATAACTTAACATAATTTCTGTTGAAAAATCTCGGACAAAATACATTTCATTTGGGGGAAAACATTTTTAGTAATTTAAAAAATATTTTTCCTATTTTAGTTGTAACGGTTAAATTATATGGGGTGGGGTGGGGGGCCTTTAAACCATAATATCTTTCTGGTCCTATTTTTGTGTTTACCTTGCGTGCTAGGGGAGTTATGAGTATCAATATATGTCAATTTACTTTTGTGTCCACTATTTTCCAATGCCTTTTCGTAATTTTGTTTATTTTGATTAAAGATATTAGCACTGGATGAATTAGTAGACAATCTATAACTAATTCCGTTAGTTATATGTTTTAAAACATGCCTGGGGTGGTTTGAATCTACATCAATATAATTCAGCTTTTGGTTGTTGTCCCTAAATTGTACCATTCCATTAGTCGAGGGTAATGTCTAAATAGTTAGCAACTTTTAAATTATTTTGTATTTTTAATTTAAATCCGAATTTTTTGAACATCCAATGTATTTTTTTACAAGTATTGCAGGTGACAAGTATTGCTTATTCTGTATGGAGGAAAAATTAGCAATAGCCACCGCCGATGAACCTAATAATTTATTAGATCAAAGATCTGAGATTTTAAACAGATGTAGGCATAGCAAATACTAGTTATTGGAATAGCGGCTCTATTTTTTTTCTCTCTATCTTCTTCTGTCACGAGGTTTTATGCTAATTAGTTGTTAGTGGTTTTATCAATAAATACTGTTTCATGTCATTTCGTCTTCAGCTTCCCCTGACAGTTTAATCTCTTGTTTTCGTTCTTTGTTGGAAGCTTTTTTATCGTGAGTTTTTAATTTTTGTTATATTTGTCACTTGTGTTTGTGGGCGTACTTTATTTTTTTTGTGTAAATTTGTATACTCCGTTTTCGTTGTAACTCTTTTGTGTTTTTCTGCTGTGGTGAGACTAGTACCATAGTGGCTGAGTCTCCCCAGCAAAATGTACCAGTGCCTGCTCAGTCATCGACATCCGCATGGGGAGCAGATAGGCCCGAGAAAAGAAGACCCAGAATATTACAGGCCTAAAAGAAAAATATAATGATTTTATCTCGGGTACAAGAAGATCTAGCGGACATTCGGAGGAGGCGGCAAAGGCATTAACCGGAAGTACGCTCACGACCGAGACGTTGAGGCTTCAGTCCGAGTATATGGGCACCCAGAAAACACGCGTAACTTTACATGGGGTGCCCATGTGTATTACTGAGTAAGCTTCTTTTCATCTTTTGGACCAGTGGAGGGGGTAAACCCTATCAAAGGTAAGTCGGGCATTGCCACTAATGATTTTGAAGTCCTGGTGTCTTTGACTCGACCCAAATTCAACGAGGTCCCTAACGTTATAACGTACGGCGGCAGAAATATCGACATCATCGTCGAGGGACGACGCCCCCATTTTGGGGTTACCTGACACTTGGCAAAACTGTGTCCGACGAGGAATCCGACACTAACAGCTCAACCAACATCTGAGCAGCTCAGAGTCTATTTGGCATTGATGAAGGTCGGCAGAGGCGAGTCTCCGGGACTTGATGGTCTGCTCTACGAAATGTACTTGAGGCTGTCGCATATCTTTGTCCCGATTTTGACATTGGTGTTCAACAACTGGTTCCAGCAGGGGTCCATCCCCGACCGGATTTCCAGTGGTGTGATCACGCTGTCCAAAAATGGCGCGTGTGTAGGGAGCGATTTAGATAACTCTGCTAAACACAGAATTAAAGACTTTGGCAAAGACGGATAAGTGGATAAGCCTCCTGTATCGCTCCTCCAGTGCTGTGGTACAGGTGAACGGGATGCGGTCGATCGCTTTTATGCTGTCACGGTCGGTCAGACAGGGTTGGCCGCTGTCGCCCTTACTTTATACTTTGGCGTTGGAGCCACTCCTTCGGCCCTGTGCGGAATCGCTCTTTTCCCTGGTAGAGCTTGAGCGAGGGTTTCTTCGTACACCGATGAAGTATCTATTTTCGTGTCGTGCCATTGCGACATTGAGGTGGTACAGAAGGCGCTTGAACGGTACGTGAAGGTGACGGGGGCTAAGATTAACCGTAACAAGTCTTCCGGATTGCGGTTAGGTTTTGTTTATTTTTTTTAGTTTTCGCTAAGCTGGCAATTGATTCGGAACGTGCTACCTCTCAATGACGTACTCTTCAGATGGGGCGAGGCAGATTTGCCAGACTGTCATCGGTGTGATCTTGGCTTGGGGAAACGGCTTCGCACGCATTCTCGACAGGGTCAGCTTTTGATTTTCCTCATTCCGTCATTTATTTTTACCCTTCCCATTTCATTAGTGAGTGTGTGCTGCTTGATTCTGTCTAGTGACAGAATACAATAGCCTCTCCTATTATTTTGAGTAGTGTACGGGTCCTACTAACATTTGTTTGTTTTTATCTTTGTGTTACGTTTTAGTTTGGTTTTATTTTCCCTCCCCATCATTACATGTATCATGGAATTTATATATATTTTTGTAAAAAAAACAAAAAAAGTAAAAATAAAACAAAAACAAAACAAAGACATTTTGGACTCTCATCAGATTTTTATTTCATGGGATGTTGTTTGTAGACACCCCCCCCCCCGTGAATATGTGGTATTTTGGTGTATACATGATCAAGAGATGATGGACAAGTTCTTTTGGTGAAATTGAATGAATGAATGGGTTGCGAATCTGATTAACTAGGATAGTTAATGAAGACCAGTCCCCTTTTCCCACCGGCCTTGTGCCACAATCCTGTATGTTACAGATTAAATATCGCCAGCTTACTCTGAAGGTGAGGAGGGATCGCTTATTCCTAATTTCTGCCTGAGGGTTGTGTTATTTTTTGAAAAACAATAGTAAGTAACACCTTTTGTCAATTTTTGTTTTTTGGAAGAACAGTTTATTTTAATACACATTGATTTTGTTAAAAATATTGTTCTAGTGGATTTTTACGTGTTTTGTCGTGGGAGCTCTCCTCGCTAGCATTATGGAGGAGTCTCCCCCAGCCTAGCTACTTCAAGCGCATTGACGTCAAAAAAGCAAAGAAGAGACCGGAGTATTAAGAGACCCTCAAAGAAAAATACAAATAATTTATTGACGGTAATGAATTACTGTCAATACTTTTTTTTAAGCATTTCACCCCAAGCAAAGCTGGAAGCCACTAGCACGCAAGGGGTTACATAGGATTTTGAGCGAGAGCTGATAAGTGTGATAGTATGAAGAGAAGGATAGTGGATAGATCAAGGCAACTGGAGATGTCTATTGACATTACATTTGAATAGTTGGAGATTATAGCTATCAGGGAAACAGGAAAAGGGAAGGGAGAAGTGCGCAACCTGAAGTTGTTGGAGTAGAAGAGACGGCTACATTTAACAATTTCAACAGTGAAAGAGTGAGAGCGGGATGACAGCCTCGTAGGACGCTTGAATTCATGAAGCCTGGGAACCAGCGAAAGCAGCTCATCGGAGCAATTACCATGAAAGTATTTGTAAAAAAGACACAGAGAGGCGACGGCACGTCTGTGAAAGAGCGACTGCAGGCGATATGCATTGCATATCCGTCTCTGGATCTTATCAAGAACCTCGGGGCAAACAGAAGGGGCTCCAGACCATATATGGCAGCAATACTCCATGCAAGGGCGAACGGTTGATTTGTAGATTTGAAGGATCGATTCGGGGAGAAAAATTTCCTGGTACGGCACAGAGAGCCAACTTTCCTTACGGTGGATGAAGCAATTGACTCAATGTATTTGTTCCATCTTAGGTCAGCAGACAATGTGAGACCGAGCAGTCGCAGTGAGGTTCTCTCGAGAAGTTGAGCATCAGACATTCTAATGGAAGGATCTCTGTGGTGATTAATAGAGAGCAGTTTTGTTTTTGAGGCGTTAGTTAATCAGCCAATTCCTGCCCCTGTTCACAACCGATTGGAGGTCCTTTTCGAGACAAACGGACAGATTAGTTTTGTCAGCGACACCAGATTTGTTTTTGAGGCAGGAGTAAATTGTGTCGTCCGCGAAGATGCCTACTTGGGAATCTATGACGTCAGGAAGATCGATGACGAAGATAAGGAACAGAGTAGAGCCTAGGATGGAGCCTTGGGGAACACCTGCATTCGTGGTATAGGAACTGGAGGAGAATCCGTTGAGAACGACCTTCAATTGATGGTTTGACAGGAATAATTGTATTAAATCAAACAATCGACCTGTAATACCATAACCTTGGAACTTGCGAAGAAGGCCGGCATGTCAAACCCTATCAAACGTTTTGGAGATGTCTAGAGCCACGGCATGAACTTCTCCGTTATTTTGAAGTTTCAGTGATGGCCGTAAGCACATCGGCTGTAGATCGGGCGTAGCGGAAACCATATTGCTTGTCTGAGAGCAGATCATGGGATGTAAGGTTGTTAACCACTTCGGCGTTGATTAAAGCTTCGAAGACTTTGCCGAAGAGGGGTAGGACATTGATAGGATGGTAATTAGAAGTGTCAGAGGGGTCGCCAGAGTTCTTAAAGACAGGAACAATCGATGAGAACTTCCAGCAGTCTGGAAAACAAGATTCCTTGAGGCAGTAGTTATACAATTTGGAGAGTGCGGGCGCCAGTTCAGGTGCACATTTCTTCAAGACAATGGCTGGTATCCCGTCTCCATCACTAGCCTTGTGGGGGTCTAAATTAGAGATAATGCCCAATACTAATGACGGGGCTATTTGCAATCCGCTCAATAGGGCCTCGGTTCAACAATCTCATTACTAAAAACTGAAACAAGGTTGCCAATACATTGATTTTAATTTATTTCGTTTCGTTCTAGCCTTGGCATTTTCTTTTAATGATTTATTAAGCCTAATTCCTTTTTACATCCAACAATGGAGGATTAAATATAGATAATTGGATTGTTGATGTTCCCATGTGCCACATTTTTGAGATTTCGATTTCAAGGTCCTTGTATTTTGATAGCTTTTTGAAGATCTTCAAAGATACATTGCAGTCCGCAGGGCCTGCCATATCAATAAGGATTTATTGATATTTTCTTATTTACATCTTCAAAACAAATCACCACGGTTAGACACGGTTCTCTTATTTTCAATTATTCTTTTAGTAGAAAAATAATGTTTGTTTCCAATTACATTGAGTAAACTTTAAATTTTCTAATTTTCTAAAATTTTTGAAAAAAATATAATTGAATTTTACAAAATTTTTAAACGAAGAATTTCATTCTAATATCTGTCTATATCTCTGAGATGAGGTATTATGATTATTTACATTATTTACATTATTCTGACTGTTATCCTTATCTCCATTGCCATATTCCCAACGTTTAGGTCGTTGTACGATCCGGCCTTCTCCAGGACCCGATATACCAAAATATGGCGACAATTAGAAAAGTCACACCAGAAGCTGGCATGAATATCAAACCATCTGACATTCCTACAACGATGCATAGACTTACGGCTCATCCCTCCAGGCTTAGCAGCGTGACTTCCCGTCAATTCAAGGAAAGCTTCTCTGGTCGCTGAGAAAGCGGGACACACCCTTGTCCGAGAAAGAATCCAGTTGGATAAAACAGAAACTCCCAGAGGCTCGATGCCTTCTTCGACAGAATTACCGACGAAGAAAATCGAAAAAAAAATCCATCACAACCTGGATAAATTCTTCAGACATGAATTCCACGCAGTCAAGGCCCGTCAAGTACAAAAATTAAGTAGATTGAAAGATCAGAAGGTGACACATAAGGTCAATCATCCAAAGGTGATGGCAGTAATCAATATCAGCCAACACCAGCTGAGTACTTCTGAGGAGTCAGTACTAAACATGGGTCTAAACTTCGCCACAAGCATCAGTCGGATACCATACTTGGACATCATTGCTCGAATCGAGGAAATAGCCTTGAACTTCCCTCAGGCTCAGGCAGATGAAGATGGAAAGTGACAGACACTGGAGAAAGCTAAGCCATCCAAATCAAACATCACGAAATTGGAGAGGCTGGCAATCAGAATCCTACAGAATGCATCATCATACTACCAGCTGACAAACGCAAATATGGAATACGTTGAGGAAATGGTATTAGAATCTACGTCACTAAAGACAACGTTATGGCTGAGATACAGAGATGACACCTTCATATTCTGCCACATCAGGAAGAGGTCCAGGTACTACCATGTGAACTCAATAAGATCATCGATACAGTTCACAATGGAGAGAGAATACAACAACAAACTCGCCTTCTTGGACGTACTAATATCTCGAACAGAAAATTGGTTCAAGATATCCGTATCCAGCAAGCCTACATTTACCGGAAAATACCTCAACTTCAACTCCTACCACCCATACAGTGCAAAGAAAGGGATCGCCCGCTTCTTACAATACCGAGAAAAAGTCATAAGTGGCGGCCCAGAGACATATGAACAAATGGTCTGTATAATCAGTACGCTACAATGTAGCAATTGCCCCGGGTACATGGCAGCAGCTCCGACGAACTGGGATATAAAATCTTCTGAGCCGACCAAGCATACAATATGAATACAATATGGGAACCAGTAATAAGGAGCGCTAGAGAAAAGCAATGAATAACAACAAAACATTGCAATATAAGCTCTAGTAAAAAAATAAATTAATAATAACAGAAAAATGCACTGGTAAAAAATGATTGCTGAGATATTATTATATTTATAAGACCCCAAAATTCATACACAGATGTCTTCAAGGACATGTGTGCATGAATGTGTGTATGGCCCAGTGGATAAAGGTATTGGATAGATCCAGTGAGCTGTGAGTTCAATACCAAGCTACAGCAGTAGTGAACCAAAAACTTCCGGAAGAAGCATGGCTCGTGGAACTAGAAGAATCTACCATGGTGGACGAAATAAAGGGTTCGGTTCGAAAATCCAATTACAACGGGGGAAACGTTGTGAATATGGCGATGAGGATTACAGTCCGAATTTCACTTTTACAAAGTTGTCAAATATGGCTTATATGATCGATTTTATGCCAATAAATAGTAAAATAGAAGATTTGAACCTTGCATAGAATAGAATGGGCGGAAAATTAAGGAGCCAAAAATCAAATAATATCTATTAAGTTTCATACTTACATTAATGTATAAATAAATAAAGTTTACTTATTTTAGTGGTGGATTCTGAAGTCTTGTTTACTGTTTTCATTTGTATGAGTATACCTAACAATGATTTAAAATAAGTTCTCATCTTTTTTGCATGAAATGGCCGCCACATTAACACCTCAAATTTACATGATGGTTGCATAATATAATTATACACACAATCAAAAAAATTTCACGTTTTTATTCTAATTATAAAGATTTGGCTGTTTATTGCGATATTGGTATTACTGTCAATAAAATATATTTAATACTAGTTTATATTTTTAATGTGCAAAAAAAAAAAAAGATATAGATAATAATAATAATATTTTTGTGCTGGTGAGACGGAGAAGTATGAGGAAGAGAAAAAAGTCAAACAATTATGTCCGGCCCCCAAAAGAAAAGGTATTGAGCAAAATTTCATGGGAAAATTAGCTCGGGGGAAGAGTTATAATGGAATGTTCCACACTCCCTATCGCCTATGTGGACTGATTATATCCATAGATATATATAAGAAGTACAGAATATACCTGGCAATTTGCACCGCCAATTAGTTTTCGTGGATTTTACATTGATTTTGTCAACCAAAAGTTGCCTTCGAAAACTAACAGTTAGGTTTTGATTTATTTCGAATTTTTTGCAAACTTTTGAATTTTTGGTTTTTCCTCCTTTCTTTGTACGCATTTTTTTTTTATTTCTGCATTCTTTTCTGTTTATTTTTTTATTGTATTTACCCTCCCCCGTTTTTGGTTTTATTACTGTTTTTCGTTTGGTTTGTTGTTTGTTTATTTCAGTTTTTACTTTTTACGTGCTTTTCATTTTTATTTGCCACGTCCTTATTTTTGATTTGGTTTTAATTTATTGTCTTAAAATATATATATATAAGGAGAACTTTGATTTGTTCAAGCCGTTGGTGGGCGGAAACCTCCATGGCAGAAAATTTAGAAATGGTGAAAACCGAAAATTTGGCACCAGCAAAAAAAGAAATAAAGAAAGAAAAAAAACGGCATGGACAGAAAACAGGCCTCAAAAGAAAGACGCTGCCTATTACAGTCAGCTTAATGAAAAGTATGACAAATATTTCAAAGGAACGGAGTTCCGAACAATACCAGAGGCACTAGATGCTGTGAACACAAGAATAATTTCCCTGCTGACTTCCGACGTGAAGAATCGGAAATTGATTGGAGACAGCAGGGAAACGATGTAAGAAACTTTAAAAAAGTTGAACATTGCACCAAAAGTTTTGGCTAGGAGAACCAATGCTACTGAGCAGGAAGTAAAGCAGTTGGCCGGAAGTACCCTGGCCACCGGAAGAGTACGTCTACAGATGGAGTACATGGGCTCCCGGCGTACCAAAATCACGGTACATGGGGTGCCTGTAGACATTTCTACTGACAGAATAGGGGCCTTTTTGCTAACTATGGCCCCATAGAAGTTACAAGTAAAACTGGAATAGCCACAGGCGATATCATTTTGCAAGTGACTTTAACAAGACAAGCTTTTGGGGAAATCCCAAATGTCTTGTTGTGCAGAGACAGACGAATGCTCGTGGTGATGGTGGTGGTGGTGGTGGAGGGACGTTAGCCGTACTGTTGGAATTGCGGAGTGTCTGGGCACATGTCTCTTCTCTCTTCCACTTCTTCCCTTGTTTCAGATTCCACACCCCCTCATAAGTCCGCTTCTTCCCCAACCCACCGGGCAAAGCAGAAAAAGGTGAAGAAGGGAAAATACTTCTCTGGCCCAGAAGCTATTTGCAAAGAGGAGAAAAAAGATTTAGATAAGGGGCTATTGAAACAAAGGCCTTATTGGGGATGCTAATTAAAAAGATCACAGTGGATAGCAAGTCCAGAGAGGATCCCCGCAATTTCCCCGATGCCCCTGCGGTCATCACACGTGTGAGGGACACGGGGTCTTACCTGAGGGTATGGACCCATCTTTACGAAGCAAGGGACGCTTTCCCGAATATAAGGATGTTCGAGAGAGACACTCCTTACTTAAAAAAGCTAAGACATTTCTGTGCTTGGAGGGTCCCTGTCATGCTCCATCCCTTCTTATATATGGCGGTTACATTAACCTACCCCATCTACGTCGGCGGTATTCTCCTGGAAGGATTAATGACGTCAGAACTTGATGTGGGGAGTCTAGGACAATCCGTCAGGTTCCTGACTGACGCAGATTTCCGGCCTGTATGTGTATCGGTCTTTTTCTTTTCTATTTTTTCTTCTTTTTTTTTTCAGGCCTAATCGATGTCTATCAAGATAGCCAGTTTGAATGCGAATGGCTAGAGGGAGCGGTGTAAGGTTGCTTGCCTGCTCTGTGATCTCTTGTCGTTCGGCGTGGATGTCACCGCGATTCAAGAGACCCACTTTGTTTGCAATGTCGATGTTTGTGTGCTGTCTGACGACTTTGTCGTCTATTCAGCATATGGGAACCGACAGGCCAGAGGAGTCTCTTTGCTGGTGAAGCGTACTCTTGATGCGAAGGTGGACCGTGTGCATACCGATGCCGAGGGCCGATTGATCGTGGCCGATATTGCCGTGAAAAGTCGTTCGTTTCGGGTCGTTGCGGTTTATGCGCCCAACGACCAGGAGGAGCGGGTTTCGTTTTTTCGGCGGTTGGGGTCGTTCCTGGTGGATTCAACGCGCCTAGTCTTAATGGACCTCAAGTTAGATCGGGGACAGGGTGCTACAGGGAGAAGGGCCGATCGTAGCTTGGTTGATCTGATCAAAGAATTTGGTCTCATTGATAGATATCGGGTCGATCATCCTCGGGGGAAAAGGTGGACGTGGGCTCTTAGTTGGCCTTCTGACCTGGTGGTTAACTACCTGGACAGAATTTTAGTTAGAGGAGCCGACATAGATTTGTTAGATTGTCCACGTTTCACTCGTTTGTGTCTGGATAGCGTTAGATTGTAGGCCTAGAATGGCTGGTTACTGGAAGTTCGATCTGTCTTTACTGGACAGGCGGGACTTCCAGGAGCAGCTAACTAGCCTAGTGCAGCGGGAGCTGGTGGGGTGGTTATCGGGAATAATCGGTTGGATATACTTAAGTGTAGGATTAGGTCCTTCACTCCGGATTTCAGCAAACGGCTCGCCCGAGATAAAGCTGAGAAGGTGAAGACGCTTAAAGCTAGTCTTTCCCGGGCGGTAGCTGGGGGGATCTCCTAGAGATAGCCTTAACTAGGGAGGCCGTGGAGCGTTCGAATAGCAAGCGCTACATGGGCCAGATAATTAGACATAGGATAAGAAAGATGTCTTCCGAAGCTGTGAACATGAGCGCATATTTGCACAGGGAAGAGGTCCGTCGAGGGTCCGATCGGTACATTCGTAAAGTCAAAACAGGCATACTCTTCAGGCCACTGACGACATGTGCGAGGTGTTTCGGCGACATTTCGAGAACCGGTTTACCAAGGGGCCTGGTCTTCGTGAGGAGGACCTTCGCAGCTATTTGACTGATTTTCCTCGGCTTTCGCCGACTGAAGCGGTTGGCTGCGAGGGAGAGATCACGGAGGGCGAAGTCTACGCGGCATTGAAGAAGATCGGCAGAGGCAAGTCGCTCGGTCTGGATGGTTTACCCTATGAATTGTACTTGAAGCTGTCGCACATCTTTGTCCCGATTTTGACTGTCGTGTTAAACAACTGATTCCGGCAAGGGTCCCTCCCCGACCGGTTCTCCAGGGGTGTGATCACACTGTTGAAAAAGGGCAAGGGTGTTGGAGGAAAATAGATGATTACAGGCCCATAACTCTGCTAAACACAGTTAAAAATTTGGGCCAAGATCCTGCAGGAGCGTTTGCAGTCAGTTGCCGAGTCTCTGTTGGGCCCTGAGCAGACTTGTTCTGTGAGGTGCCGAACAATTCAGAACAACCTGCATCCGATCCGCACGATCATAGAGGGTGTAAAAGACGACGATGAGGCCGCGGTGATCAATTTAGATCAGTCCAAGGCATTTGATAGGGTTGGCCATCGCTACCTTGCTGCTGTCCTTCAGGCCGCCGGATTCGCAATCGACTTCTTAATTGGATTAGCCTCCTGTATCGCTCCCCCAGTGCTGTGGTACAGTTGAACGGGAAGCTGTCGGGCGCTTTTTTGCTGTCTAGGTCTGTTCATGAGGGTTGTCCACTGTCGCCCCTACTTTATGCTTTTGCTTGCCTCTCATTTTTCATCTTTAGATTTTTATATATAATTTATTATCATTAAAGTTTTATGGCATGGGGCACGTTTTGTAGGTCTCCCTTGAGAGGATGTGGTATTATGGTGTATGGAGGATTGATTGGTGACGGACAACTTTTTGTGGTGAATGTGCAAATTGTAATGAGTGAATGAGTCGTGAATCAGATTATCTAGGTATAAGATAGTGAAGACCAGCCTTTACTCTTCCCCTTTTTGCCTTGTGCCATAATTGTATATATATAATTGTATATACAATAAATACCTGCTTCGGCAATTAGTTGGAGATTCGTCTCCAGCTGAGCTGGTCGAACTCTCTGCCTTCGGGCACTGAGGAATCCAGACGAGGCTATGCCGAAGAGCAGAGACTTGTCTGAGGTGGTAGACAGCTACTCGACCTCGTTTTTTACGCAGTTTACGGTGAATTTTTGCCCGAGCCTACGGGCTCGGATACCTCACGTTAAATTCGGCCTTGTGTCACATCTGACCGCATGGGGCAGTTGGTAAATATCGTTGCTTCGGCAATTATTTGGAGATTCGTTTCCAGCTGTGCTAGTCGAACTCCGGGCGGAGAGGAACCCAAACGAGGCTATGCCGAAGGGCAGAGTCTCGTTTTGGGTGGTAGACAACTACCCGACTCCGTTTTTTACCGGGTCTGCGGGGAAATTTTGCACGAGACTACGGGCTCGGATACACCACGTTAAATTCGGCCTTGTGCCACATCTAACCGCGTGGGGCGGGTGGCAAATATCGTTGCTTCGGCAATTAGTTGGAGATTCCTCTCCAGCTGAGCTGGTCGAACTCTGCCTTCGGGCGTTGAGGAACCCAGACGAGGCTATGCCGAAAGGCAGTCTTGTCTGGGGTGGTAAACCGTGTCACGAAACCTCTCCGACTGGGGCTCACTGCCGGCGAGGGTGACAAGTATTAAGTCACAACCCTTATATTTATACCCACCGCCCGGTTAACAGTTTTATGGGATGTCACTCTACCACGAGCGAACTGGGGAAGATGTAACACAGAATCATCGAGCGACCAAAACGAAGATATCACAAAACACGCAATTAAAAGTACAACTTGGGGGTAATTCACCTAATTTTTGTCTAGAAAGATGTGTGCGATGAAATTTTCTTTACAATGTTTGTGTGTGCATTCTACGGGCTGGTTGAAAAGAAAAAGAAAAGTTTCTCGTTTTTCTTTTTTTCTTCTCTCTCTCTCTCTCTCTCTCTTTTATTTTCTTTTTTTACACTTACAATTTATGTCTTTCTATCCTTTTTTTTCTCTTTTTTGTCTTTTCATGATATCGCTGCTTCTCAGACGATCAATTCTTTTCGGTGCAAAGTTCTTTCTCTCAAAATCTGTTCTTCTCTTTTTTTTCTATTGCACGCTTAACTTTTTATTCTTTATTTTATAACTTGTATTTCTCATCGAGGAGGAAATAAGTTATTGAGGACGGCTTACTCATTGTCTTTCAATTTCTCGTGTTTTCTGTTCATCTATTTCAAGTGTAGCAATGCATGGCCGGAACAGATTTTTCCTCTTGCTTTCTTCGTATATCTTCTATGCTTATCACTAACCTCATTTTTGTTCTTTCAGTTTTTCGCGAACATTCAATGTCTACGGGGAATTTTTGCCCCAACCTGCAGTCTCGGTTTTTGCCCCGCATTAAAAACGCTCTTGTGCCACATTCCGCCTCGCGGGGATGTAAGTTAAATATCTTTGCTGGTCAAACTCTCTGCCTCCGGGCAGAGAGGATCCCCAGACGAAGCTATGTTGAAGGGCAGAAGCTCGTCTCGGGGAAACAGCTACCCGACCCCGTTTTATATGGTGAATTTTGGGCCGAACCTACGGCCTCGCATACCCCACATTAAACTGGGCGTTGTGTCACATCTGTTCGCGTGGGGCGGTTGGTAGATATCCTTGCTTCGGGAATTACTAGCTTACTAACCGATTCCCTGTTTGTATTCTCTTTTACAATAAACCTCTCTTTCTTTCATCTATGCCCGTATTGCTGTTCCTTTCACTCGAGTACCACCTTTGTTTGTAACCTCTTTTAAGGGTACAACAAATATTTAGCTCAACTTTAATGAGATATTTGATACTGTATCTTATTTGTAATTTGGTTTAGAAGTTCGTAAATATAAATTTAATAAAAGAGGTTCAATATAGGAACCGTTGGATTTATTCGCCCATTTCGTTTGGTATTCGACCAAAAGTTGGATAAAATCGATTCTTGATGTAAAATGGTATTTTTGTCTTGATAAAATATTTTAATTTATTTTTAACTAATATAAAATTGAACTTTTATGCCAAATTTTTACCTGTCATCGAAAAGAAATTGGCGACATTTTGTTATTCTTAAATTCCCGATTAGTATGTTTTAACCTCTTCATTTTTGCTTCTAAATTCGTTAAATTCCGTTAAAATTTGTTTTTTGTGCAAAAAGAATGTTCAAAGTTTATTTTTGTGTCAAAAAGTTTGTTTTCTGGGTGTAATAAAATTTTAAATCAATAAAAATATTTTTAGTGCAAGAAAAAAAAACAAGGCAAAAAGCAATGGCCGCCAGTGATTAATGCATTGAATTAAAGTTAGTCTCAACACTTTAAAAAGTAAATTTGAATTTTATTCCAGAACAAGAAATACAATTAAGACCACCAGTCAATTTTATCCAAAAATTTTGACGAATACCGAGCGAAATTGGTGAGAAAGTCCAACGGTACAATTGAAACAAAGATCTACTACAAAGAAAACAATTTAACATTTCACATTACATTAAAATATAATTTTAAACATGAAACAAAGATTAATAAAAAAAATGGTAGCAATTGATTTTTCATATTTTTCTTAAAACACGCTTTAAATTTCTTTGAAATAGAATTAGCAAAAAGAAAAGAAAAATACACTTACATTTATGTTGTCAAATTTCCTTTGGTTTTTCAGTTTTTAGTCTGAAAGAAATTAAATATACAAGAATGAAAATGTAACTATTTAAATAAGAATCTTTTAAGTAGTCTTTGATTTTATAGAATTCTACCTCCACGACCACCCTTTATATTTTTTGAATTTTCATTTCAATAATAGTTCAGACATGAAAATCAAAATGAAAGAACTGACTTGGACTTCTCACATAGGTATGAAAAAACGTTGGATTCAAGCAAGTACTCACAAAACACTAAAGGGGAGGGGGTAACTCGTGATATACTTATCATATTGATACCAGCCCAAATTGATCACCGCGTGTAAGTGGTGCACATCTCCACCGCCAGACAATAGGGCTTTTTGGAGACATTTTTTTTAAACAAGCTGGCCCTATCTAAAATGTTCTTCACAGGTTTGGCCGAATTATCAGCACTACCAGAAGCCAAATATAGAATTTTAAAACTAAAATTAAAAACCATTTTATTTATTTTAAATATTTAATTTTAGGTGTATTTGTGAAATAAAACCAAAAAGTTATGTTTTTTATTGCTGCCTTTGTTGAAACAAAAATAATATTCTCCACGTGGTTAGTAGCAATAATATGTATAAATCCAGTCTCGAAGTAGGACATCCTTCGAGTCTACGTGTTTGTAACTGTGACTTCTACAAGCGGTTACCTCACACTATTACTCTACCTCCAACTCAATCTCAATCTCTCTACTCTGACTGACTCTGGGTATTTAACGGCAGCAGTCCAAGTACACACTGGTAGAGTCCACTTGTATGAAAAAGGGGTGGACCCCATAACAGTTTCCTTTCCGTAAAAGTTGCATATTTTCCAGTGCAGGTATCATTCTATCATGCCACGTTTTATATTCAGTGGGCGCTAACACTACAACCTGATATAAGATGGTTAATTTTTTCTGGATATTTTTCATTATGTGCGTTTGATAATTTCTAGTTAGCACGCATTAATCATGTGCAGCAAGAATAAAACTTTCGGTTTCAATTTTTAACCCTGCACTATGTAACAATTGATGGGTACGGGGTTTGCCTACATCAGCTTGTTTGGTACAGACAGAGTATTGACCATGGAGAGGATTATCTTACCATCGTTTTAGGATTTGGTACATTACTTTTGCTTTCTTTTTTAGGTTCTTTGCCGCTTCAGTATTATGGTTTATTTGCACTTCTTCATCTACTTGAAATTCCCTTTGAATTTATTGTCTTCTTTTATTACTGAATAAAGTTTCTTATGTCTTTCATATTCTTTGACACATATAATCATAATTTCTTCTGAAGTTTCCAGATACCTTTGAAGATCGATTATTGTGGTTTTGTAAAGACAGTTCTAATTGAACTAATCCTCTGCCTCCTTCGGATCTGGTCACATACAGACGATCAACATCAGCCTTAAGATGATGTATGTTTTGTAAGTGAGAAGCTTTCTCAATTTGACATCTATTTGCTTAATCTCAGTTATGGTCCAGTTAAGGATGTTGAAATTGTATTACACCACAGGGACAGCCAGAGTGTTTATGGCTGATATTCTGTTTTCTGAATTCAACTCGGTATTTAACACCAAACACGCATGCCTGTAATATTCTTTACTTACTTTCTCCTTCATTTGGGTATGCTGTATTACATCTCCTTCGCTGACTTCTAGCCATTTATAGGCTTCTTCTTGTTTCATTTCCCTAATCTTTGTGAAAAAAATCTAGATCTATTGAGTGTGTTTCTATAATGCTTCCTTTCTTGAATGTTACTTTTTCACATTTATCTAATCCGAAATCGATACCAATTGTCATCATTGAAACATTTTACAGTATTGATGGTACCCTTCAATTCATTGTCGTCTTTGGTAAAGATTTTGATATCATTCATGTAGACTGGGTGATTAAACACTACCTTTTTTCCTTTGTATCCATAGTTGTCACTATTTAGTTCAGGGTGGTTAAGAACAGACAGAAGAGAAGGAGTGACAGGCAGTCTCCTTGAAAAATTCCTCGTCGTATACTCAAACAATTAGAAGTGGCAGTACAATGTGGTTTTCCATGCTATATTTGTACATTTTCAAAGCCTTGAGGATCCAAAGGTGAGGCATACTATCAAAGGCTTTACGGTAATCTATCCAAGCTGTGCTGAGATTTCTACTTTTCTTCGTGCAAGTTGATCTTCTGGAATTTCATTAGGTTTATTGATAAAGTTTGCGCAAGAGTTTTGTGGATTGATGACAGATGATAGAGCTGTAGATCTTGTGAAGGAAACAAAAAAGGTTGTTGTGGATCATGAAGATGACAACTGAGCTCATTAATGGTGCACTTGGAACAGTCCGGAAAAAATTTGTATGTATGTTGGAAGATATCCAAATCAGAATCCATATCATCTAAACGACAGCATTACTAAAAATCAACTAAAATAGTTGATATCGATATTGGCGTGAAAGTTGAACAAATGAGTAATATATGAGAAACTGTAAAGAGAAAATAAAAAGAAGATACTGTATCGTCCAGACCAAACATCTCATCCAAGCGAGAAGACCTAAGCTGGAGCAAAGAAAAGAGGAGCAGCAGGATCGTAGATGTGAGTGTCAGTGAACCACACGTTGAAGAAGGAAGAATATGAAACATTAGGATAGGAAGAAAATATCAGGCCTTCGACTTAGGAAGCCGTGAGATATGTTATGCCATTGATAACTGGTGTACTTGGAAATTCGCTCAAAACACTAATATTGAAATCGGATGACTTTTGCAACTTGGACTGAAACTATCCAGATCAAGATAATACTGAGATAATGAGAAAAGCGCTGGACATTTGATGAGTCTTTTCACTTTATTCAACGATAATTACTAGATTATTATTATTATTATTATTATTAATAATAATAATAACAATATCACTCCTGTGAAATGATAATAATATCGCTCCTGTGAAATAATAATATCATCTGTGAAATTGCTATGGCGATAATCATGATAATAGTAGATGGAGGATAAAAGTTGAGTATGATGACGGCACTGTGGCAACTATTGTTGCTACCGCTACTATTGCTGCTATTATGTGCTAGTTAACAATGGAGAGTCACAGTATCGGCGAAGAGTAAGGCAGAAACTACTGGATTTTAAGGCTTGCTCACTATTTCAGCAAATCACATATAATTAAGATCTTCATTTATTAGATTCTTTCTTTTTATTTTTGCTGTTAATCATTTCCCGAAATATTAGATTAATAATAATTATAATAATTTTGAGATTTCATAAGCACCTTTCAAGAAATATAAAGAGAAATAGATGGGAGAAAATACGTTTGCTGGACGAAATATAACGATCACAGATCTGTCGAATGAAATAAAAAGAAGAAAAAAAAACAGATAATAAAGGAAGGTAAGGAAAAGAAGTAATCCTATACAAAAAATATGTATTTACTTAGCAGGAGTGTATGGACTGATATGCTATACTGAAATACACAAATATACACGGTATTTGTAACTTAGAAAGCTGAATGCTTTTTATTTAAGAGAAAGATTCTTGGTATTTGTAAGCATTTCCATTTCAAATGGGACGTCTTCATCTCTAAGCGATATTTATTACTATTGCTACCCAGGCATCTAAAGAGAAATAGATGCTACTGTACATGTTTTTATAAATAAATAATACAAATAAGCTGAGCCTTGCTGAAGATGCTGACAACTGTAACTGCAATAATGCCGAGAGCAACGAATAGCTGTGCAAATCCTTAAACGACTATGAAGTGTGTATGAAAAGATCTCTGTAAGGTAAGCTAACAACAATGATTTCTTGTAGCTTTATGCATTTTTATTATTATATTTAATAGTCAATTGTGTTGCATGAGAGCCAGCATACATCCACTCCACATATGTGTGTGAGTATATATGTGAGTGTGTGCTTGGAATGTATGAGCTTTTGATTCAAATATGCATATCATTTATTTTAAACATACATACATTTACAGATCATTTGCGTTTGTACTATTTTGCCTGTGCACTTGGTCATGTTTTTATACGTACATACATGTATAAAATACGACGAAGAGAACATGCAAAATAGTACAAACACAAGAAGTAATAATAATAATAATAATAATGATAATAATAGAGATAGATATTTTTTTACTCCTGTGGCAGTGGAGACTTCAGGGGTTCTCTCGTTCGATGGCGTTCCTTCGAAGGATTGGCGCGATTGCGTCTCAATTAAGGGACGAGCCTCGCGAAACAGAGTGGCTTTTGCAGCGTGTCTCACTGGCGATGGTTCGAGGTAATGCTTTCTCCATTATTGCGGCTTGCAGAGGATAGCAAAAAAAAAAAAAATTGTTCATAGTTTCTGGAATTGTCATCAATGGTCAACTGAACTTGCTTTGTTTTAATAAATTTTGTCTTGTTTCGCTAAAAAAAAAAAAAGAAATAGAGAGAAATAAAATAAATATGTTTGTCTAATAACATAATGAGTAAATGTGTCTAAAAATTTAATGAATTATAAATAGTTAGAAATGTTAACTATATTTATTTTGATACAAATTTCTCTCTAAAACGGTAAAATTCAATTGGTGTATCTTGCTCCTGATATGCAGATTTACCTCTGCAACAATCTAAGTCAGGAAGTATATATATATATGTGTGTGTGTGTGTGTGTGTTCTAAATATAAAATGAACGCATTCATATAATTAATATAAAGAACATTACGATTATATATTACGCATGCGTGATAAAGACAGCGTGGAAAATGTTACATAAATTTCTTCTGTTACAGCATTTTTATTTATGATCGTACGAATCACAAATTCAACTACGATATGAATAAATGAACCTATCTCTCTCTTTATCAATCGGTTCCAGTACAAAGCCATTTTGTCTATCCATCCATACATACATGGCGATTAAATACATGTTTAACACTTCTATGGGAGCAGTTTTATGTTCCGAAGCTAACATGTTTTTGATCACATTTTGTTTATGAGCTTCAATCCACAACACGTGTTGTCACCACATATCTCTTCGCACGCTCTATGTAAAGCCCCTGTGAATGATAGCAGTACAAAAATAATGAATAAAATGCAAGTGTACACGAGACAGATACAAAACCTAACTGAGGGAAATAGAGAAGCGAATTGTAGCAGCAGAAGCCTTCAACTGTTTATTTCACTTTTATTCTAAATTCTAATTTCCCCTCATTCTATCTCTTCCGATCTAATTTTTTTTATCCATGTGTGTGTGTGTGTGTGTGTGTGCGCGTGTGTGTTTTATGCTAATGTGAATTTCTCATGTTTTCGTACAAAATAACAGATGTTTTGTTCCAGTGTATGTAAAAAATTGTCTGTACATATATATGTTCTAGGGTATATTGATAGTTTTGAAGAATATGAATTGTGATGTCACAGTTTTGAATTAAACAAAATTGGATTAATTTCTTTTTCATCATGGGATTTGTCATAAATTAATGTTTTGTTTTTACAATATTAATTAAAAAAAATAATTAAATCGTATACATTGGTCCAACCAGCACAACCATTTCGCGTCAACTAGGTGCCATTTATTGCTACAAAATTTCATCTATAAGGCCATTAAAATAAAATTTAGACACTTGAGGACATATAACAAACTGAAAAAAATTGCGAATTTTCTAAACCAGACCATAAAAAGTAGAAATAAATATTTCAAACTAGGAACTGGTATATTAAATAAATTTTACAATTAGAGACACAATCTGCATAATATAACAAACTGTTTTAAAGAGTTACAAATTACGTCATCCTTTTTCTTGAATTCGTTTACGAAACGAATGTGAAGACAAAACGTTATCGTGAAGGAATTTTAAAAAATTGCTAAAAATCACAGCTTGTTTGTGATCTTCAATTA
Organism: Acanthosepion pharaonis; assembly: GCA_903632075.3. NCBI lineage: Eukaryota > Metazoa > Mollusca > Cephalopoda > Sepiida > Sepiidae > Acanthosepion > Acanthosepion pharaonis. Next base: position 43,159 of record CAHIKZ030003489.1, read on the forward strand.
AATCATATATATATATATATATATATATATATATATATAGAGAGAGAGAGAGAGAGAGAGATTATGGATAGGAATCCGACGAAATGATAGGAAAGACAACAAGTAGGAAACTGATATTAATCTAACATGTTTCACTTTATTAAAGCTTCGTCAGAGATCAAGATAGAAATGATAAAATATATATATATATATATATATATATATATATATATATATTGTTTGTTTATATATGTTTTGTTTGGTTTTATTTTGTCGGCAGTACAGTATAGTAGAATCAGTTGGGCATCGTCTGTGAGAAAAAGAGCACATGACGCAACTCCGCCAGAAATTTGAAAACGGCGTGCTGTACTACTTGGCATTCGCATCGCAAAGATCCAATAAGAACATTTCAGAGTGTTTGGTTGAGGTCAGGACAGAAGATTCGGAAAGAGTTAGATGAGTACAATGGTGATTACAAAGGTACGGCAGCTAGAATCGTTCTGATAAGAAAAGAGCACTCGAATTTGTTGGCTCAACACGGAGGCCTGATGTGCCTTTAACCGATTGGGCCACAGAGGAGCGTTCGATTAGCAAGGCTATATGACGGTTCCGTATAGGATACAGGTTCGATTCCTGTCGGAGGACGAATATTTTCTATGAAAATTTCTCGGACATTAAGGCCGGTAAATGTTGTTTAATACTGTTTATTATAAACAGAGCATTTACTTAAGTATTTGTATCTATAAAAAGAATATATATATAGTTGGATTGGTGTGAGTTTGTGTCCCTGGGTTTCACGCTATTTGCGGTCGTCAGACAAACTGATTAAATTTTAAATTTTGGATTTATATATAATTACGTATATCGGTGTTTTTATGGTAGTAGGAGGAAAAATTTTCGTCGGAACGCCACTCATACGTACGCAAACATACATATACGCACGTTCACTCATGGATGTACGCAGACATACATACACGCAGGCTCACACGATGGAGCTCACACAAATATAGTGCGCATCCATGTGTAGTTGCGTACATGCGTACGCAATTGGTATTCAATGTTTGATTGTGTAGCGAAAATTTTTCGTCAGTTGCGGTGTCAACGTGCAGACCGTTCGTCTATTTTGTTCGCCGAATAATGTTTTCTCGCACATACGTATATACGTATGCACACACATTCACACATCTTCTATCCGTCTATTTTTTTTTTTTTTTGCTTTTTTTTTAATGATGGGGTCTGTCTAAAGCTATGGTAGGTAAAATTGCTATTATTTTTAATTTTAGTAGGACCCGTCCACCCCTAAAAAATAATTAGAGCGGCCGCTGTATTCTGCTGTTCGACAGAATCAAGAAGCACATTCACTAATGGAATGGGAAGCAACAAATAAATGACGTAGTGGAAAAATCAGAGATTGACCTAGTCAAGATAAAAAGGGGTCAAAAACTATCTGGGGCGAAAACTCAGGGTTGCTGAGAAAATTCGCCCTGGTACCCAAGACCAGAAGTAGCGCAACTCCGATGTCGACAAGCCGACCCGGCCACACAGAAGATCCTACGCGACCCCCCTCAACTAGTTCACAATACAATAGCTTACGAGGCTGAGAAAGGTCACTGGACAGCGGAATGACCTTCAAGGCAGCCCGAAACTCTCGGAGGAATCTCAATTGATTACTGGTGTTTACGACAGCGCACATGATCCAAAACAAGAGGAGGGATGGTAAGGCTAACACTCCCCTCCAAAACCGAATACTCTGTCAAAGGGCGGCGTAGAAAAGCCAACATTGAGGCCTACCGAAGGCACAACAAGTGCGACATCCGTGGGAACTGCCCCCACGCACCCATGACTCGGGCATTGGACAACAACCTCTATGCAGACCTGATGCTTGCGACCACCCTAGAAGAGGGTGGGCAACAAGTTCTTGAGCGCGTTGTTTCGGTTCTTGCAGGGAGGAAGTACAGCCAATCGATAAAGGATAAGAGGAAAGACGTATGTGGCACACACCTCCGCGCTACACTTTACGGACAAATGCCGTCGAAACCAAGTCCAGACAGCTGCTCCGACCTTTGACTGTACTTCGGACCAATTTTTCTTCAGCTGGAGACCGGGCCTGAACCACACTTCGAGAATGCGGACGGGTCCGTCTATCCAACTAAAGGCTTCCGGAAGGGCGATCCCCTTCCAGGCATATAACAGCAAGCCGAAAGTTTTCTGTGACCTGTTCGACCCGTTTAAACGCCTCTGTACTATCTCAATGTCGTTGCGGCACGACACGAACGCAGAAACCCTGGCTCGAGTGCCTCCAGGGGCTGCACGCCCTTTCCCTTAGCCGGCGAAGTAGCTAAAGCGTAAAGTAGGCGCAACAGCAGGTAACTGACCATGACGGTCGACCGCTTTCCGTTTATCTGTATCACAGTAGTGGGGTAGCGATAGAGCAGGCTGATCCAATTTTTGAAGCTGGGTTCGAATCCGGCGGCCTGCTGGACAGTAACCAGGTTCCGATGGTCGATACTGTCGAATGCCTTGGATTGATCTAAAATTGATCAGCGCGGCTTTATCGTCGCCTTCTACACTCTTTAGGATCGTCCGGATCAGATGCAGGTTGCTTTGAATTGTTCGTCTCTTGACAGCACAACTCTGCTCAGGTGCCAACAAACTCGCAGCAACGGACTGCAAACGCTCCATCAGGATCTTGGTCAAAATATTTAACTCTTTGTTTAGCAGAGTTATGGACCTATAATCACCAACTCACCAACTTTGCCCTTTTTCAACAACGTGATTGCACCCTTGGAAATTCGATTGGAGACGGCCCCTGTCGGAACTAATTGCTGAACACGACAGTCAAAATCGGAAGAATTGATGTGCGAAAGCCTCAAGTACAATTCGTAAGACAGACCATCAAGTTCCGGAGACTTACCACTGCCTAACCTTTTCAATGCCAAGTGAACTTCGCCCTCTGTGATCTCACCCTCTTAGCTAGCCACTTTAGACGGCTCAAGCTGAGGAAAGTCAGCCAGGGTCCTTGGTAAAACTGCTCTCGAAATGCTGCGGAAACGTCACTCACATCTCTGAGTACGCCTCTCCAGATTATCAATCTCCTGAATGTAAAGATCAGAACCTCGACGGATATCTTCCTTGCGCATTTCTGCGCTTATATTCACAGCTTTATTAGACATCTTGTTTAACCTATGTCTAACTACCTGACTCTGGTAGCGCGTGATAGTCTCACGCTCTAGAGCCTGCTTGGCTAAACCTATCTTTAAGGAATCTCCCCCAACCTCCGCCCTGGACGGACTATCCTTACGAGTCTTCACCTTTTTAGCCTTATCTAGAGCGAGTCGTTGGCTATATTCGGTGGCGAATCCTATCTTAAGCCTCTCCCATTGAGTGTGCCTCCTGAATCGCAGCCACATCTACACCAAAGGACAAGAGATCACGAAGCAGGCGGGTAGCCTTACTCCGATCTCTCAGGCCCTTTACATTCAAGCTAGCTAGCTTAATATTCATTTTTAAGCCTGAAATCCCTTAAACACAAACTGGACTAAAATCTGTTGAGGTCAAGACCCCGACGGATTGTCCCAGACTCCCAGTTCCAATGTCGGTCTCAATTCGACCGTTCGTGACAATGCCACCGACGTGCGTTGGAAATTAACTTTTAGTACCCTATATAGAGAGGGGTGGAGTAAAAGCGGGACCCTCTCTGAGCACATTTGTGAAAGTCTTTTCAATTTCGGAAATCCATTTTGAGTCATCTGGATCTTCAGGAAAGCATCCTTCGCACCGGCCAGATCGTCCCATTTTTTGATGTTTTCCCCGGTGTTCCCAATCAGAGTGATTATACCAGGGGCGCCAGGAAAGTTACTCGGGTCCTCCGATTACATGCCGTCAACGGAGATACACTTAAACAAAGACCTCAAGATGGCCTTCCTCTGAGAGGAACGGTCCCTTTCGATGGCCTCCCTATCCACGTGGCAGAGATTTTCCCCTTTAGGGAATCGTCCTTTCTTTTTTCCAATGGATGTATTGGGGGAGGGGAGAAGGAGAGACGGAGCCCTACAAGGGTAAGAAGACAGGCTCCTAACTGCTGCTTCTGGATCTTACTGGCGAAGCCGGAGCGGATCAGGTCTAGGAATCTACGAGAGCTTTCTTCGCACTACTTCGACCAGACTTCTCTTTTTTGTCATCTTTTCCTCGTCTTCTTCTTCTTCGTCCCTCTCCCTTTTAAACAAGAAGTATCGTGGTGGAGGCATCTACTCCACGAACAATCCACTAGGTAATTCCAGTGTCTGCTATGACACCAAGCTGCCGGCCCGTGGTGAACTCCCAGTCGAGGCGCGAAGCTGTAAGGTTTTTTCTACCGGCGTTTTGGGGTTGACTCTTTGTCGCTGCCACCAGCCTGTGTCCTGGTCGTTCTGTGGTCGTCGGTACTCGGTGAAATCCCCTGGTCAGGATACCAAAATGTGACACTCAGCCGTCCAGGGTCGAATCCAGTGGTCAAGGTATCAATATGTGGCACCAGGGTCGAATTCTAGTCGTCGATGTTAACGGCTTCACCAGCTGTACAGGTTCAATGCCAGCTCTATCGTTCCCAGCTCACTTGCAACGTCTGGTTACTGGAGTAATTGTTTCGACCTCAAGTCTAACCTACCCACGTTGTGACTTTGATCTTAGGTAGACGAGATCAATCAGGCGTCGGGCCGTAGAGAAAGCTGAGTCCAGATTGAAGGTGGCATTGCACAAGCGCAAAGAAAAAAAAACATCAAAGAAAAACCCAAGAGGTCCAAGTATGTTAAGAAATAACAATTCAACTTTATGCTTCCGTTTTATACAGGAGCGTGTTTTTCTCCCAGTCCGTTTCCTACGAAATGTGACACTTCTATGCTTCAAGCAAGTTGATATCGTAAGTCAATTTAGTTTTTAAGTGCTGGCTTAACTTCGTTCGTCAGTATAACTTGCTGTTGGTAGTATCGGCGAAATCGGAGGTCATGGAATCTCTCGGTCATCTTCTACGAGGCAACACCCGGGTTCAAAACCAGCTCAAGCGTGTCTCCAGCTCAAACCATACTTAACTCCAGCTGCTGAACGACCCATCGGCGCTCGTTTATATGGGTACCGACCAAAACCCAGTGTGTGGGCCCGACGCGGCCTGAGGTTCTCGGTAATCTCTATTTCTAACAAGAAATCTCTTTGTTGTCAGGACAGGAAAATTGATTATTTCCTATTTTTGGAAAATTAACCACTTCCCACTTCGAGGGGGGGGTCTCCGTCGTTCGTGAGGTAAGGTCGGAAGAGAGCTATCATCCTAGACTCTTTCTCTCTCACATTGATATCTCATACTAATCCCTTCAGTGGGCGTTAACATCTTCTCCGCCTTTCTCATCCATTCACCTCCACCCATCACCATTCTACCATACGACCAATGATCTTTCGGCAGTGTGGGTTTGGCTAAGCTGGCCTCCTTAGAATTATAATCTAGAATTTTTGTTTACAAAATTCTTTTTTTTCCCATCGGCCAAAATTTTTTATCACATGTTCTTAAATTTTTATCCTGGGCCACCCAAAATTCACTTATCCAGTACTCTTACCGTTCCATTAATCATTGTCAAAGTTTGCCATCTGGTTCTTTCGTGATGTTACTTTATAATGGAACCCTTGACTTGTTAAGGAATTAAATACTTTATCTCGTCAAATCTAAATTCTCCACTATATTTTCTGTCGCATGCCAAAATTTTACAAACGACACATATTCAACATTTCGACGTCTTAGCGTCCGTTGATAAGGTAAATAATAACAATCCTCTCACCTATATCGAGACAAATGCCAAAATTTTATAATTGCCACATTGCTTTTCTTCGCCTGTATCCAAGAAAAAAATAAACGATATCTCGGAAAGATAATTAACATTGATTCTCCACTGCCTGTCTCAAGCCGAAATTTTTATGACCGCCATGGTCTGGCCGATAATCTTAATATTTGCCCTTTCTTTCTATTTCCCTCGGCAAGACATTAATCTCTGACAAGACAAGATGGCTTTTTCACGGGTTTACTGTCTTTTGTGAAAAGTATATTTTTGTAAATAAAATCAAAATTTCTTTTTAACATCGATCAGTCTATCTTTCGTTATAGCTCTCTTTTTTTGCTTTAAGAAAACCTATTTTCTGTTTTAATTTCTATGGTTAATTAGTCAATTACCATACCTAAATAGTGTCACAGAATTAATTATCATTTTCCGGTATGTTGATTGTTGATCTAAGAAAAGTTTGTTGCTGCTGCTCTGGGAAGGCATTTTGGTTACTTGGAGACGGACTCAGTTTGGGCAAAGACGAAAGAAAGAAAATTTTAAATTTGCTACATTGCCCCTCCTTCGTTTTTTACCTCTGCTTAATAAAAAAAGCCTCTTTTGACCAAATGAAGGGTTGCTGGCGGACGTTATCCCCGTTCCTGCGTTTAGTTTTTTATTTATTTTTATCTATTTTGTGTTCAGGTTTATTTTTCTTATTTTTTATTTTTACTTATTTTCTGTTTTTTATATTTATTGGCTTTTTGTCTTAAAAATAATTTTGCAGGTGATAAATAATTTTCTTTCGGGGTTAAATTTAGTATAAGTTATCTTAACTTAATATAAGTTAAAACTTCGGGACGACAACCTGTTATCTAATTATCAAGGATGTAACTAACGACATGATAAAAAATTCTCATGTCGTTGAAAAACTACAGGGGACATTTCGTTGATATTCAGGACAAACTTCCCCAAGTCACAATTAAATTCTCTCACCTTGCTGACGATAGCAGATACATCCTTCATTTGCCTAAAGACGGCGTCTGGAGAAAAAAAAATAACACCCATTTCCTGTTACATGTATGGGCTCACCTAGTTCAAACTCCTTGGTCTTCCGATGTATTCAGTTTGCAGATTTCATTTTCTCTTGTTTCTTGTATAAGAAACTTTTTGGATTGTTCTTCGAGACATAAGGATGTTACATTTAAATTTTAATGATCGGTAGGACTTTCATTTTGATGATTTGGGCCTTTGGTAGTCTTTCCTGGTTCTTCATCCTGATTAGTAATAATCGCCGCGTTGAAATTCTTTGGTCGACAACTGAGAAATGGTTCTTGTAAATAGGCGCATATCATTTTCTTCGGGAATTGTGATTAGGCCATTGAATATATTTGACTTGCAATTCTATATGGGCAAATCGAGACCACATTTTGTTGAGCCTGTAAGCCATCTTTCGATCAGTTTCTATTGCTTTAGCTGGCTATTGAGGTGGAACATTTATTTTGTGGAGGTGTTTTCATCCAGGAGAACTAAAAACAAAGATTAAAATCAGGAAATAGGGGACACAAGAAAACACAAGGAAAGTAAATTTCCTCAATTCTTTCCTTCTCCAACTATCCGCGTTCAAAAAACAACAATTTCTTTAGGAATAATCATTCAAAAGGGAAATGTTCTCCAGATATTTTACCCTCCTCTTTTGCAAAACTATTTGAAACAAATCTATCCTTGACAGAATGAAGCACCAAATGTCGGTTTACAATTTGATCTTATTCTGACATTCTGTTCATGCCCACCTACGGCAAGTAGATTATAGTTTCCATCTTTAACTATCTTCTGTGCTTAGACGCCAATTTATAGTTCGAAAGGTTTTGCATTCTGAATATTTAAATTTAGAATATAATGTTTGCTTGCTTGCTTGAAACTACAGACATTTTTAATAAAATGTTTGTTATTTTGTTGATTTTTCGTTTTTTTGTGTTTGACATTTTTTGAAACTTTTATTTAATTTTCCGTTTTTGTGTTATTAATAAACAATTGTCATGTTTTACTTTAAGTTTTGTTGTTCCGTTGGAATGATATTCAATTTCGCCATCTGTTGAAACTAGGTACCGGAATGGGATCGTTGGAATTGTGCATAATAATTGAGGATAATAACTCATAAAATTGACAAAAAAAAATTTTATCCCAAAATGTTTATGTTTTTTAAGAGGAAAGAACGAAATTTTTTAATTTTTTTCAAAAATGGACTGTTTTTATTAAGCATGTTAAAATTTGATTGAAAATTTTATTTCTTTTGAAAGAAACGTTCTAGTAAAGGTTATGGAAAAATCTTTTTTTTTTTTAAATGGCAGTCATTAATTTTGAACTTCTTCATAAAAATAAAAATAACTCGGATTTTAATGAAAATGGCTAAACAAATCATTTCTGTAATGAAATGATGGAAAGTTTTATCAGTGAAACAGTATCCAACATTTTTTTTTCAGAACAAAAACACCAGTGCAAATGGCCTTTCAAAAATACATAGAAATTTTATTTTTTCTTCCAAAAATAGCTCGATTTATAGTGAAACCGGAAGCATCGAAAAGTAAAAATCTCTGAGTGGTTTAGATTGTTGGTATATTTCATAAACATAAAACGGTCTTTGTCTTATATCCGTTTTTATTTGATTTTATTTCTAAAATAAATAAATTCTCAGTTGAAAATGTTTTAAAATAAATTGCTTTTTGGTCGGCCATAGATAGGCAAATATTGATCACGGAGAACCGGATGAACATGCATCAAAGCCCCTTGAAAAACTCCAAAACAAAACCATTAACTTTAGAAATTTTTCTGTAGACGTGTTTCGTCGAAAAATAAAATAATAAATTTTGTGCTAAAGTTTTTCGTCCAAACCAAAAAAATGTTCCAATGCGGATTATACTGACCTATAATTTGCGAGCCTTTTATGACAAATAAAAAACGCTATAAAGGGTTACATTGAAATTCAGCAAAGCCATCAACAGTATTTGGCCTGCAATTTATTGATGATATTTTAGTTATCTGAAAGTTAGGAGAGCATTTTCAACCACCGTCAAAACTTTCGATCATATATAAAATTTACATCCACCTATTTCTCGAAAGCCGGCTGTTGAATTTTTAGACACTAGAGTAAAGTTCTAAAGGTGTCGTTCCTGTATGAAATAAACTACCTAAATCTATTTACCTACTGTTGTCGTATTTCTTTCATCACTACCATACGATTGATTAAACATTCACGTAAAATAAATTGTCATAAAGGTGAATTTCCAGGGAGATAACTTTTTATTGTAAAATACTAATGATGAAATTTGACATCATGTTAATCATGGCTAATTACGATAAAGCGTCATTTTTAAAAATACATTTTGAAAGCGCAGAAAGAATATGTTTGTTTCGATATTAAATAAACTTGATAATAGTTAATTTTATTAAAAAATTTTTTTAAAATGCCTCATTGATTTTTAAAAAATTTTAAACAGAATGACACAGAGTTAAACAAAAGTTAAAAAATGGCTGTTTGGTTAATTTCTTGTCTAATTTTAACTGAAAAAAAAAGATGAGCAGGATTTTTAACCAAAATTTTGGACGTTTCTGTTAGATGTCTTGAAAAAATGTAAAAAATTCGTTTTGACGCGTTCAAAAAGTACTTTAGCCGTTTTTTTTTGATAATAACATAAGCATTTAGATGATAAAAAATTATTTTCATCAAGTTTAGGGCCTTTTTTTATTCATGCTATGTTATTTTTTTATGGATTTCATGACGATACCTACTAACTATCCGGCACGATATAGAAGAGATTGCGTAACAAATGAACGTGTTTGAAGAAAATTATTAGGAGAAGGATGTGGATAACATCTCTCTGAAGATGTCGATTGACAGACATTTGAATGGTTTGGAGAAATTTTTCAGGGAAAAGTTTAGGGATGATCATATCAGAAATTTTTAGTTTTTGTAGTAAGTGAACCTGCTACATTTAAATTTTTTTTCAGTAGGGAAAAATCTTTTATGTATAATGTATTAAATAGACATACTGGTGAGTTAGTTTGTCAATTATCATTTGGTTTGTTATTATTATTTTTTAATACTTGTATTATTGATTTACTAAAATTTGTTTATCCAGTGATGGTAATAAAAATCACTTAATATTTGTAGGATGATTTCACCTATTTTTACATGGATGATATCAAACTGAATTATTTTGACATGGGTATTGGATTTCGAGATTAGAATAAATGGCAAATTTTTGATAATAAACGGTAATTTTTGAAGTTATACGAATAAATTAATAAAAAAGGAAATCTTATTTGTAAGATTGGTTTTATGTGATGTTAAAAACTGAGTTATTTTTTGAAGACTTAACCCGTATTTTTATTTAATATAAACACATCGTCGAAAAAATACTACAGAGTTTGTTGTTTGATGATAAATAAATGAATTCTCAAAAAGGAAATCAGTGTTAAACATTTTGTGCTGTCCATGTGGTACAATACAGTTTCAACATCCTTAATTGGACCATAGCTAGCATTAAACGAATGGATGTCAAAAGCTCCTCACTTGTTACGCATGCATTATCCTAAGGCTGCTGTTGATAATCCCTGTGTGTCCAGATCGGAAAGAGGCAAAGAATTAGTTCGACTAGAACTGTCTTACGAATCCATAATAATCGGTCTTCAAATATACCTGGAAACTTTAGAAGACTGGATTATGATCTGGCAAAAAAAAAAAAAACATAAAAGAAATAAAAAAACTTTATTCAAATTAAAAGCCAAAATTTCAAAAAGAAATTTCATATGAAGAAGTGAAAATAAGCCATAATACACCCAATACAGCGTCGAAGAACTTAAAAAAGAAACCAAATGCAATGTACCAAATGCAAAACAATGATAAAGATAAGCCTCTTCATGTACCAAACAAGCTGATATAGACAAACCCCATGTAGACATCAGTGGTTACGTAATGCAAGTTGAAAACTGAAAAAATTTTATTCTTGTTGCACAGGACCAATAGTTATAACGAAATTATCAAGAACAGATGTTGAAAATTTTGTTGACCCCAAATGCAGATTCAGATTCTGTGATAAATATCCAGAAACAATTGAACATCTTGCATCAGTTTGCACAGTGTTAGCACCCACTGAATATAAATCGGCATGGTAGAGCGGGCCAATATCTGCACTGGAAAATATGCAACTTTTACGGTAAAGAAACTGCATGAAACTGGTATGAAGATTACCCAGACTCGGTTACAGAGAAAGAACATGTCACAATTTTATGGGCCTACAATACACACTAGCAGAACAATGAAAGCTAATCGCCTAGACATCGCTATCCATGACCACAAAAACAGAATGTGCTTTCTTATTGACATTGCAGTCCCTACAGATTGTAATGTATCTTTGTAGATCTTCAAAAACTACAGAAATACAAGGATCTGTGAAATGGAAATCTAAAAGATGTGGCACATGAGGATTTCAATAATTTCAGTTGTAGCAGTTCGTGTTGATTGGAAAAGGTTCCGATAGACTCTTTAAAGGGAATCCTGGTAGCATATGCCTTAAAGAATTACAAAAAAATTGTACCCCACGAATACAGCTCACATATTACGAAGAGCTTTATCTACGTAAAATGTATGTGATCTAATTTTTCTTTTTACAAAAATGATCAGTGAGAAGTATCATGAAGCCATTTCTGAACTTAGGTTTCTGGTTGAGACCCGGAATGAAATTAAAAGAAATAATAATAATAATGATAATAATAATAATAATAATAAAATGGGAATTTTTTTCAGGAAAAATCACAGAATCAATATTGTCATTTGGTTTGTGTACATTCAATGAAATGAGTCATCTTATATTGCACAGGCTGTAATATTTCGGGGTTAAAATGGTATCATCGATTTGATGGGCTAAAGTATTGAAGCTGAAAGATCACTTAAGGTAGTAGTTTTTTCGAAAACTCTTCTCATCGAGGTTAGAAGAAGTACTGGGAATATGGTGGATATCCAGCATAATATGCCACAGATATTATCCGTATCGTTGTAACATGTTCACTGCTTAAAATTTAACATGATGGTCAATTCCAGTATCTTATTATTTGCTTGTGTAATTCTTTTGACAATAATCAGTAACTATTCATCCTGCTTGTAATGCATCATTAATCACTTGATGCAATGTTGTAATTTTGCTACTGTTCTTCAATGGAACTTTTGGCGAATCAGAGATCTATTCGGTAGACTAACTTTTACGGCCCCTAAGACGAAAAATTGATTTTCAAACTAACCATAATAACAATATCTTTCTTTTCGAACCCTTATTTCTTCTACCAATTCCTTACAGATTATATAACTAATGAAAACAAAATATATGTCCTTATGTCTTTAATAAAGAATTTCTTTATTTTGTTACGAAGATTTATCTACGTAAAATGTATGTGATCTAATTTTTCTTATTGACATTGCAATCCCTACATAGACTGACAGGTAAGTTTTAAAAACGTACTTTTAAAATTTCATTTCAGTATACTAAAATCCCCAAATCGAGGTTCTTCACTGAATTAGAAAAACAAAAGGATTCCTTCTGTTCTTTTTAAATGCATTATTAGAAAATTAACTGGTACAATACATTCAATAGACTTAACTACAGTTATGGAGTCTTCTTAGTTGCCAAATTATTTTTTCATAATTCATTTCCTAGCATATGCGTAACAGTGAGACCAGTTAAAAGTTGGCCGTTCCTTTTATGGTGAATGCATTCTCATGTGGTTGATTAGACCAACAAAGAAACGACACACTTTTCTGTAAGCAGGAAAGCTGAAAAGACATTGGATGGCAGTAAAGGGAGAATTTTGCGTGTGCTGGATCAACTTTGTTTCTGTGGTTTGAACAGCGTTCATAAAGATAGGTCACCAAATGGCCCGATCAACAGCCAACTTTTCTAATTGGCTAATGAAGATATTGCAGGTCTTCGTGATGGCACTGATGTGGTTACTGTATTGCTTGTACTAAAAACTAACAACACTTTAGCCTGACTAATTTACTGAAAAAATAAATAAATCAAAAATCGGTTCTCACCAGCTACGTCATCTGTACAGATGACGTAGCCGTTGATCGACAAGCATAGATTCGATAGTCCTTGGCTGTGAATGCTTCCGAATTTCGACATGTAACCTGAGAATTCTTTTCAGGCAGAATGCGTGGAATCATTCAGGAATTCGCTAATGAAGACAGTATGTGACCCAGGATTCACAGTCCTATAACAGCGTTGAAACTCTTCAAATTCTGCTCTGTAACCGGGGACACCGGTCTTATTGTAGAGATTACTGTTCAGGAAGTACACGTGGAAATCCGTCCAAATGCTGCAGAGGCAAGTCGAACACGATGCTGAATTTCCTCTGTCAGATCCTAGCAAGATATACGGAAATTCTTACATTTCCGCGAACATTCCCCACATGAAAATTGTGTTAAGACGGGGTTGTAGTATTTTGCAAGATATCGCTGTTCATAGTATTAATATTAAGTTTATCATGACTGTAGGCATCACTCATGGCGCCAAGGAATTGTTGAATGAAGAGAATAGCTGATGAGAGGGTTATCCTAAGCATATTGAAGCTCAAAGACATATTCAATAAGAATCTTTGACACCGCTATCATCGCGACATCGCCGAAACTAACTTTCCTTCAGTTGGATCGAACGCTTTGAGTGCAGTGTTACAGATACCAAGAAAAAATGAACAATCCATGGACCAGTACACAAACCTGATTGACTTCAACCTTCACCGGAATAATTTCGACTCTGAAACACCGTACAACACACGGGCGGACATGTCATGATGTCCCCAAAGGTTGGAAAACATTCGCAGAATCTACCATAGGAGAAGTTGACGGTACCAAACACCTTGGTAACAACAATGAAGGCGATGTAAAGATCATGGCTTTGCTCACGTCATTTTTCCTGGATTAGACGGTCGGCTAAGGTCATGTGTACCATCTTGCCCACAGGACGAAAACACCTTGTATATCCGGTAACGCGACATCAACAACGTGCTAGAGAATTCGAGTGAGTAAGACTCTGGACATTACCTTTCCAGCAACGGAATGTCGAGAAATCTCACACGAGATTCCACAATCTCCATGGTTGCCTTTGCATTTGTAGATAGGAAAGTTTTTATTTTATTTAGTAATTCAAAAATGCAGATAAATTTGTGCAAAGCTAATTGCAGCTGGGATAACATCTATGCTAAACAATTTGTTTGAATTCAAGCCGTCTATTGCTACAAGTCGCTCTTCAACAGTGGATGTGGTATGGAGACAACAGATGGTGGGAAATGACGGGAGATCATTCACAAAGCATCGAACAAGTTCATTTAGTTTAACAGAGCATGGAAGTATACCGCCCATCATGCAGGTAGACAGCTGTATAGGATATACAGTATTTAAAAGAGTTCTGTATATTGCTTTCACAACATTGGATGCTGTTTGTGTCAGCAAAGGACTATCGCTTGGAATTTATTCAAGCACCAGTTGTTTTTCATTAAACATGTCCAAAGCGAAGACCAGTTGAAGTTGAAATGGCCATTGTATTGGCTTGGTCAGCTGAAGAATTTAATGGATGTGCCCCGCATTCTAATCAACGACGCACAATCACAGAGTCCATTTGATAAAATTGTTTCGAGTGGGGATGTTTCCAAGTTATTTTGTAACTGCCCTTTAACATTGTATTTATGATCGTAAATCCGATTTCTGCTCATATATAAATATATATATAAATACTGAAACTTGCATTCAGTCGCGCGCATAGATTTGACCTCAGTGTCAACTTGATGCTGATTATTTATTGCTGGTATGTCTCGGTCAAAACTTATAAAAAGAGTAGTCATCAGCCTTTGTGAAATGAAGTGAAAATACTGGACAAGGAAGAACCCTGATGAATTAAGCATCTGAGAGAATCGGCACATATTCTAGACTAACAGCATTAGTAAGTCTTGTATAAAATAAATACGATATGGGATCCGTTAATGAGGAAAGAAACACATGACAGCAAGTCTTCAACTGCAGCAGCAGCTGTTAAAAAAGAGAAAATCTTCAGTGAGTGTAGTCAAGCATGACAAGCAGCTGCAGCAGTAGCACTCAATAACAGGTTGGGTTTAAGTGTGTACTTGAACTCAGTGGAAACAGGGCGAGCAATAATCGAGCAGTACTAAAAATAAGATCTAGACGAGATATCCCTAGAATGGGCAGTGCAATGAGAGCAGGTCAGTCTCGTAAATTAAATAAAGGGGTCAGTTCGGAATTTGCTGTAGGTTCCTCGGATCGACATACACCTTAATGAAGGCCGGAGAGCATAAAGACTATAAACATTGTGATAACAACAACAAAGATGAAAACAATAGTCCATATGTAAATAGTATAATTAATATAGTTAATATATTATATCGTTCTCTAGATTTTACATAATTTCATCTTGCACATATCAATCATTCCTTCATGTCTTCTTAGTGTAGAATCAACACTAGTATAGTAGTCGTCGATATCTTGATTTTATATAGTTTCATATCGTAAATGTTTTTCCCTAATTTCTATCAATTCTTATTCTATCTTTTCATATAGTGAGTGATATGTGGTAGGTTTGACATAGAATCAATAATAATATAGTAGTTGTTGATGTCTAGCTTGTTGATTTTCACAGTTTCAGCTTGCCGACCTTTTCCCATGATTTACATCAATACTTTACATGTCTGGATAGAAAATATGTGTCATTTCAGGCGTGGAGCCAATCATGCAGTAGTATTTGTTGAATTTCATTTTGCTTGTTTTTCCATGATATCAATTTATTCATCTAACACAGTTTTGGATAGGTTTGTAACGTAAGTCATTTTTGGTATAGAATAATATTTAACTTTATGAATTCAGCAATTTATTAACAAATTCATCTTGGGGATGATTTCCGATTAATTATATCAGTTCTTTGTGCATGATGTTGGATAGTTAACGTGTGGGGATATGGTTGTTTTTGTTTTTAATCCTCAGGTATGCCAAAATTGTACTATCTCTGAATTGGATTATTTTACAACTGTTCTTTAGAACTACTCGGTATTGAAAAGACCACTTTCATAATATTATGTAGTAAATTTATAATATACTTGTTTCATCCCGACTGCAATCTGAAATCTCTATTGATTGGTTACATTATGCTGTTGGTGCAGTATTACACCAAATATTAGATGGAATGATTGGTTTCTTTATTATAATTTCACAAAGATTCAAGTAAAGTATTTCACTTTCGATAGTGAGTTACTTGCAGTCTATTTAACAGGAATTCACGTTTGCCATTTCATTGAAAGTTGACATACCACGAGCCACGACACACCCGTTTCACAGTTTAAGCTGAGCAAAATCGAATCGCCAGCAGCTATGTCTGAATACTTACTGAGTCATTTCTAGCATATCACATATTAAAGTTACTCCAGAATACAGCGGCTGATTGTATGTAACGACCGGCTTTTGCGATACAAGTTGATGTCTGTGACTTGTTACAAATCATTGAGGTACAGTTTAATGATGAAAAAATCGTGATTAATCTAGTAAGAATTTCCAAGTCATCTACGCAAAATGACTACCTTACACCCAAAACGGATAGGGATTAAGAAACTCGGAAATTGCATGACAGCTTATTGGAGCCAATACGTAGATAATTCTTTTTTTCTTATAAACAGTATGTAATAATATTTACGAAATATATGAACTTTCTTTATATCAGACACATGTCCATTTCAAATAATAAAACTGAGTGTTGTAGAAAAATAGATCCACAAAAATCAGCTTACAAAAATTTTAAATTTAAATGCAATTTAAGTTTTAAATTTAAGTACAATTACTAGAAACTTGAATGTGACAATATTCACTTACCAACGCTGCTACAGGACGCATACCAAGTCTTATTTTAAAACATAGTTTTAAATTCACAATATTGAGGAAATACTTTGTCATTGATTGTGTTCCAAGTAATTATATCCTTTTTGTTTCTATTATCCTGACCGATATTACATAACAGTTCTACAATCTTTTCTTTATTTTTAATGAAACGCTTCGTTTTAGAAAGGCAACTTTCGCTATTACAACGATTAAAACACTTCCTAAATATTTAAATGTTTTGTATTGGTTTGATTTTGGTGCCTCCAATTCGTATTTCGCATCTTGTTATGTTCTTTTTGCTGGCAACCATACATTCTGGTCTTATAATTGACGTTTAATTCTTTCTTTTCATTTTCCTTAACTACTATTTGTAGTTACCTTTCTGCGTCCACTAAGAACACGCTGTCACGTGTATAGCTTATATGGTCAAGTCTGTGGCCGCCAATAATGAATCCTAATAGGACAAATTCTCTCACGATCACTGTAGAGGGTGAATAAGTTCGTTGAGAATACACATCATCTTACACTCCTTTCTCTCATTGAATGCAATTTTCTTTTTGGTTTGTTCCCAGTATAAGTTCTGGATTATTCTAATATAAATCAAGCTTTTACTTAGCAGTTCAAACAGTTCTTTGGGCCTCATCAGACGCTTTTGCATAATCGATAAAACATAAGTAAATATATCATTCTATATTTGTATATTCTGATATCATGAGAATAAATATCGGATTTCTTGTTCCAGCGTCTTTAACGAAACCGAACTGTTCTTATCCCGTTTCATGTCTAACGCATTAATCTGCTTGGTTCTCACCTGCAGGCTCTATAGTCCACGGGAATCAGTTATTCCATCTGTACCAGAGAGGCACGTCTGATTGCAACAGACGTCTCTTTGTCTCTGCTCGTAATGAGTACAAGTTACTGTCTGGTGATAGAATGAAACAACGTAATAGCATCTCGCAAGTTCGATTATAGAGATTACTGGCGGCTCTGCAAGTGTGTGCTGAACAACAGCAATTCCCCAATCCCTCCTCTATTCAATCAAATCGAAGTACTGACACCTACAGCAGATATGGTTGAATTCTCTCCCAACTCAACACTGCACCCCATTACCCCATCGCTAGTCTCAGACATAATTTCTAAATTATAAGACAAGCGAAGGTGATAGGATCCCAGCCATCGTCCTAAAGAAATGTACTCCCGAGCTGGCTCCTGTCCTCTCCATACTCTACAACTATTGCCGCGCTGCTTTTCAGCTTGTTAGAAGTCATCCTTTGTAGTTCCTGTTTTTAAGAATTCTGGAGAACCTTCTGAACCTTCTAACTATAACCCTATTAGTCTCCTACCACTTTTCGGCAAAGTATTCAAGGCTTTAATCAATGCTGAAATGGTTAAGCACATTACTCTTTGACAAACAATATGGCTTCCGTTTGGCCATGTCTACCGCTGATGTGCTCACGACCCTCACTGTATGTATATCAAGCTCTTAATAGTAACGGCGAAGCTTGAGCTATGGCTCTAGATATCTCGAAGGAGTTTGACGAGGTTTGACACGATGGTCGTCTACATAAGCTCCAGGGCTACAGTATTGCAGGATGATTGATTTACTCCAGTTGTTCCTATCGAATCGTGAAATGAATAGATATTCATTTCACGATTTAACGGGTTCGCTTCCAGTTCCTTTCGTACAAACGTGGGTGTCTACCAAGGCTCCATCCTGTTTCTGATCTTCATCAATGATCTTCCTGATGTCATCAATTCCCAAGTAGGTATTTATGCTGATGACACTTTCATTTGCTCCTGTCTCAATAGCAAATCAGTCAGAGCTGGTAAAGTTAACCTGGCCGTTGTTCTTGAAAAGGACATCCAATCTGTGTTTAACTGGGGCAGGAAATGGCTCATAAATTTTAATGCCGCCAAAACGAAACTGCTCTCATTTAACCACCATAGAGAATATTTCCTGTTCGCCATCAGCATGGCCGATGCTAGACTCATGCTGAGCAAAACAGTGCGGCGTCTTGGCCTCAGGTTTTCAACGACTACATCGAATCAATAGCTGCATCTACTGCAAGGAAAGTTGGGTCACTGTCTCGTGCCAGAAGATTTTTTCTGTACATTTACAAATCAACCATTCATCTGTGCATTGAATACTGTTGTTATATCGAGTCTGGTGCTATTGCTATTCATTCTCGATGTTCTTCACAAAATCCAAAGAAGGATTTGTAATGTAAATCGAGCCTGACTTGGCATCTCGACTTCAGTCCCTTTCTCACCGACATGACGTGGCTTCTCTCTGTCTTTTCTACAAATATTTTCACGGCAACTGCTCTTTTTCCTCTGGTGCCCGGACTATGTGAGTTTAAGTGTGCTACTAGATTGGCATATCAGTATCAAAGCGGTAGTCCACCCACGTTCTCTCATTTTTATAAAGTATGCGAGAAACTGCTAATTCTTCCAACTCTTATTTAAAAAAGGTTTTGCTCATCAAGATTACATAAATACACATAATGTATATAATTATATTTGATGGATGGCATCTGTCTAAACCGGCCACCAGCTTTCTGTTGGTGATGAGGTTGGCATGTCACTTCACAGGACGAACAACAAGACCAGTCAAAGAGTGGATGAGCTTCTTATAGGAGCTAACGGCCAGTAAACAGCTACGAGATGATGGAAACTCCTAGTTCAAAAAGCCTGGAATCTGACATGCGGCACGCATTTCTCCAGTACAGGACATGATGCTATGATGAAGAGAACGTTCATTGCAGGCACAGGCAACTGAAAACTTTAAACAATTCATTAAAACGCTGAAAATCTTATAGTACCTTTAAATCTTATGGTGATTAATGGATTGTGACGATGAGAAGTGGTGAAGGTTTCTGAAACACCTACTAGAAATTGTTAGATTCGTGTCCTCCATTCATAGCATCCTTTTAAATGATAACACTGCTTTCCCCTACTTGCGGAGAGGTAAAAAATGCGACCTAAAATTTGTTTGTTGTTTTTTTTTGCCTGATGCGGGTGACTGGGCTTGCCTCTCTCGCAGCCATAACAAAATTTACGTAGCTTCATGAAATGTGCGAACATTGTAGGATATAAAGCGTACAACAGCTATCATATCGCGACTCTTATCTCAACAAAATCTTGATAGTGCTGCTCTACAAGAAACTAGATTTCCTGTGAGTAGTCAACTAGCGGAAGTAGAAAGTAGCTACACTGTTTACCAGGTAAAATCACCTGAGAAAAAAAGTGTCCTTATCAAACATTATTTATCCAGACAACTTGAATCACTTCCTGTAGGGATCAATGACAGTTTCATGTCACTTTGTGTGAAAGTTGCTAAAAACTATTACTGCACTTTTTCTACTTTTACAATGACATTAGGGAAGAATTTTATTAATGACATCGTTGACAGCTCAGAGGAGTGCCGGTGAGTGATAAGCCTTTATTTATGGGTGATTTCAATGCCCGTGTGGGAAATGATTTTTTGTCATGGCCAAATGTGACAAAAATGATTGGTATGGTTTCAGAAATTTAATCCCCTTATAATTTGACTGCCTTTCAGCAGTCAAATTTTTGAAAAACAGCTGGAAATAATCAAAATCATGTCACTACCATTTGATTAAATTTATCAACTTTTGTTTAGTTAAGTTTGTTTAAAGCAATTTATCTCTGAATTTTCGAGAAGTTATCAATATCTGCATTTTTTACATGCAGACTATTCTCTTTATCTTTATTGTTATTATCACACCGTTTGTTGTACCCCCGGTCATAATCGGTCCGGTTAACCTTCAGATAATTTCGAATTGAGCCTTTTATTTAATCTATGGGGTAGATTCTTCTCGTTCCGCTAATCATGTTTAAACGGACTACTCATCTGGAGCTAAAAGTTTTTGCAGTAATTTTTGCTGTAGTGTCTTACATAGAAAAAGTTTCACGCCAGTGGGAGAAATGATCGACGCTTGTCAACAAATAAGTATGCCCCTCACAGGAGTATGACTAGTTATATACATGAGCCAAAGGTTCACCTTAAGATAGGAAAGAGCCGGAAGGTGGGAGAGTATGTCTTCCAACTTTATCCTTTTCATATGGCACACAGGTCTTTGACCACAGCTGGATATCCGTCTCGATATAGGGCCACACATATCTATTTGCGACTAGTTTGATTGAAACATTAGCACTAGGATGAGACAAGTTATGCAAAGTGAAGAATTTGATACCATTGTTTTAGGCTACACATTGCAGGTTATTGCAATATTTATATAGTATAGGCCTCCATCTCTTTTTATGTCAGATTTGTACACCATTAAGGTATCCATGTTCTGAGTAATTATGGCCAAATTTTACAGAAGCCCCTTTTTCGTTAGCGACTTGTATCGAGAATATATTCTGTTCAACTGTAGGGATATAATAATATCCTCTAAAATGCAATCTTGTAATCAGTTTCCTTCAGTGTCAGCTAAAGTAACTTGAGCATTGCCTTTTTTAAGGCAATATTACTTGGTATCAAATGCTTGGACATTGCAATCTGAAGGACGTTATAATACTAAAAGACGTTGTGAAAGGCATGAAAATTACTGATAAATCCAATTTAAACTGTGAAATTTTTTATACAAAGCAGAATGGTGCCATAAAAAAATAAATTACATGACAAACGAGCAACTAAAATATTAGACCTTGTTCATTGTGATCTAGCCGGCCCGATTAATCCGAAATCTACATTATAAATGACAACACTTCATAGTGTCAGGCGTCAATTGCTATTTAGCACGAAGAAATGTAAGACGTGTCTGTCTACGCCAGTTTTAATGTAAGCAAAGGAGAAGACGGATGTCACAAGCCCACAGTAGTAGAACGTACAGAGGAAACCATATGGTCTCATTAGGTACGTTGAAGACACCAACGGCCTGCCGGTTTTCCCTTTAGGAAATACGACAAGTAAGAGCCTTTCGTTTTTCGCCCTTTTCACACTGCTTATTATATGCATATATTATAATTTTTTTGAATGGGACAAATTAATAACAATTGTGTATATATCGGTATAAAAATCCCTTCAGAACAATACATGGTTATCATTCGTTTCTTTTAGCTATTCTGCGTGTATTAAGGTGTTATTATATCTTGAATGGGGAAATGAGAACTGGAGATATTTTATCTTTCCTAGCACTCGCATTAACTTTATTCTAGTGCCATCTGCTGGCTCGATATGGTGATTTTCTGGATTAAAATCTGTATCAAAACTAATTAATTTAGATTCGTCAATAATAATATGAGTCGTAACTCTACAATCAACAAGCAAACCGATTCTGTTGAAAATAGTATCTAGTCCAATTCAAAATAGAAATTAATTTTAATTTTCTGAAATATGTTCAACTGTTTTTACGGAGTTGGCTTTCTTTTTGCTTCTTCACTCGGTATTTTTATATCCAGGTTTGCGACAAGCATGGCGAATAATACTTTTATTTGGTGGATTGGAATTATATCATTTTGAGGGGGAATTATTTACTGGATAATTCAGAGTTTTACTTTGACACTCAGAGATTTATGCCCTGGTTTAGCACATGCAAAACACACAGGGGCATTATTAATGTGTGTCTTTGATCTTAGTCTTTGCATTCTGAAGACTATTACGGTATTTTCACTGTTATTCTCCTCAATTGTTTTCTCAGTTTCTTCCATATACTATTTCTTTCGCAATACTACTTTAAATCCACGTAACGTAACTATTTTGTCTTTCTGAGTAACAACAGTTGTAAACGATTTAAATTCGGACGGAATGCCTTTCAAGACCATAGCTATAAGCAAGCTGTCGATAATAACTTCTGATGTTTTTAATAAATTTGCAGCATTTTACAGCTCTAATAACATAAACGGTAATATTTGCTTTTGAGAGGGAGGAATTCAGCATATAAGGAAATTATGTTCGCCTTTCCTTTTGATAAAATAGTGCTCTCTTAAAATTTGCAGTGCATTCTGCCCATTGTCAGAGGCCTTCCTTCATAATAACAGACATGTATCCTAAAAATTTCACTTTCCATAGTTCACATTTGGATTCGTTTTCGTTGAAACAGAGTCTAGTCCTGGGCTCGTAACCTGTAGATTAATTCGCCATGGTTAAATGTAATTGGCAGAAATACCCAACAAACAAAATTGACAAAGTTTGCAATAAACAATAACAAGAGAAAAAAGAACAGGTCAAAAATAATATCTGGCAAACAATATACGCAAAGCAGTGCAGCAGCAATAGGGCAAAGCAACAGTAATAAGACAAAAAGTTCACAAATTAAGATTGGCGTTATCACAGAAAAGGGGATAGTGACAAGCGATCGCAGCGTTTTGGCTTCAAGACAAGGAAGCATAGAACTGTTTCATTATAACATTACATGTTGTTGTGTCATGAGGCCAAAGGAGAAGTAGGTAGAGGCTGGTCAATACTTTCTATCCTACACCTAGCTAATCTGACTCGTGATCCATTCGTTCTAACAATTTCTCCAATCAACACAGGAACCTATCCTTCTCCATTCAATCAAACATATACCACAATGCCTCATATTTGCAGGTGTCCTACTAAATACCCATGACATAATTTTTAAAAATATGTACAGATATATATATATATATATATATATATATATATATATATATATATATATATATAGGATGATCCTAACTCGGTAAACTCTCTCTCTCTCTCTCTTCTCTCTATATATATATATATATATATATATATATATATATAGAGAGAGAGAGAGAGAGAGTTTACTGAGTTAGGATCCTTATATTCTTTACTTATGCAAACTCACTTGAGAAAGGTATGAATCTACATCTTCTCCTTAGCTATGGGTAAATTAGTAACACTTGTATCATTAAAACCATTATTATCTCCAAAAATATAAAATAAAACTTCGTGCAAAATTTTTAGATTTGGGCATCATGCACAGATTAATAATGCCCCTGTATGCAAAATATAAAGGGGTATTATTAATTTGTGTCTTTGGTCTTGGTCTTTACATGCTGAGGGCTATTACAGTATTTTCACTGTGCCAAGATTATTTCGTGTAATTAAGGGTGATACGCTGCTAAACAAAAACAACCAACCAAACAAACAAACAACATCCTCTGTCATATCTGTTTCCACTTTTGCCTCATTTTTGTTTAGGTTAAGGCTTATTGTATTTCATTTTAGTTTTATCTGATCTATTTCGGTATTTGAGTTTGTTTTTATTTATCTATTTATTTCGCAAGATGTCCCTGCGGATATTGGCAAGCATACTTGGGTCGAGATAGGGTTTTATTTCAGTTCCTATCATATCTCTTCATATGTGGTATGCCTGGTCGGTGATGTTCTTTTGTAGATTTTCGAGTGCAGTGAAAAGAATGCTTTCGTGATTCCATTTCGTTCGATTTCTTTGTATTAATTGATTTGGTATTGTCACCAGCTTCAAGGTTGGAGTTAATCCGGTTCTGGTGGCTAGGTGTCACATTATTAGTGGAAGAATTTGTTTTAGTGATAGATTTTTCTCTACCCCATTTCTCTCTAGTTGATCTGGGTGACGACCGATCTGGTATGAGTTTTTGTTTGTTAGCATTGAGATATTTTGGCGTTTTATCCTTAACTTGCCAATGGGTAATTTTGTTCAATGTACTACCTCTAAGACGACTGTCGACCAAGGTCCCAAACTAATGAACACGTCCTGCCCATGAAACACAGGAGTTATTTTAGGCGTCTGAGGTTGGTTCCTGTCTTCATCTATTCTAGTACCTGCATTACGGGAGGTTACTTAAGGAAATGACAATTGTATTAAAAGTTGGTACAAGTTGAAATATCCATTATCAGATGTGTGAGAGGGGAAATAAGATTAAAAAAGAAAAATGTAATTTCAAATTAATTGTATAAAAGTTCGCATATCTTACATTTACTACTAGTAAATTTACAAATACACTTCTTTGACCAAAAGTTCAAGCCATGTTCATTTCAACAACACTAATTATCATCATCATCATCATCATCATCATCATCATTATTATTATTGTTAATACGTACAGTTTGTCGGCACAAGAATAAACCAAGAATGGCTTGCTCCCCAGTTACTAATAATAAATATGTCTTTATGCCCCAATTTCCTGTTTAACATGGAAAAATATTTCGGATAGTAGTAGTTAGCTAATGAGCTGGTTCCGTAAATTATGAAATAAGTCGCTTTTGTTGACTTTTTTTTAATATGTTATTAGTGTTTTAAAAAATAGTAAATAAAAATAATAATTTATTCAGTTTTCACAAAATATAAATGATGAGAATGAATAGAGTAATTAAATATTCATGCAATATCTTGTTATTTTGTAGTGTGTTTGTGTATACTGTATTGTATGTGTTCAGGAGACAAAATGTCCAACAAAAAAATTAGCTTTTAAAAAAATGATAGATTTACACAATAAAACAGCCAGTGCTGCTGCTGCTGCCACTGCTGTCACCAAGCAAGTTTCTTATTTTTTGTTCCTTCTCTTTTATTATAAATGTCATGGGAAATGTTATTTTGAACAAAAAAAATCCTTAAATTTTGATTCATATTGTGATTACGTATGGATAAAGTATACTTACAAAATCAATGCTTGGATTACTACATTTTTCAAGTAAGTTGTTTTCTGTTCTAAGCTTTTTGTTTTAAAACTTTTATTTTTATTTAATTTATTCTTTGCTGACAATTTTAAAAAATTGCTTTTAATCATTTTAGTGATCCTGGGCTCTAGTAAACGGAAACCCTCTTGACAAAACATTCTTAAGTTATTTGACTTTTATTGATATTAGTATGGATTGGCGTACCAGAATTATTATTAGTTTATGCCTAAAAAAAAAAATAAAAAAAAAAACATTACCCAAAACTAATGCGTATTGGCTGATTTTTTATCATTATCAATAATAATATCCTACTGCTTTGATTTATGTAAATTAAATGAATTTTTTTGTTGGTTACCATTTTTCTCGGAAAAAGATATTTAAAAATAACATTATTTGTTTTGTTTTCTCTCAATTTTACTGTACACTTATTAAAACAGGATTTATTTGACCTGAATGAACGTGCCAGTACACAACTTCACTGACGTATTTTCGTTTTGTTTAGTTTAGTAAACTTGTTCTCGTGTACCAGTGTGATACTGTCTCTCGATTCAGGATCTTAGCAAAAAACAAAAAACAAAACAAAAAAAAAACAGATTTGTGGGCAACAGTAGATAATGTTAACAGTTAAAGTTAAGAGTCTTCTTTTGTCACAATTTAATCAAGGGCCTAAAACCCAGATCGCTTCTTATACATCTGTTGATAAGGTGTTTAAAAATTATACGCATGATTTGCTATTTCAATGTGTTTGTTAAAAACTTACACGGTTTATTTTATCAAATAAAATTCTTAATGTAAAATTTGAATGGAACAATTTTTTTTGTAAAATATAATTTTAAATATCTAATATAATTCCTAAATATTAATGAACCATTAATTCACATTGTATGTCTAATACATTTTTGAAAAAATCTGAATGACTTTCATGAATAGTTTTTGTAAGCCATTGATGAAAAGATTATTCTTCATTTATATTTTTCACCGAATGTAAAGGAGACGGAAGATTATTCAGTTGTCATGTTTTATTTCATAGTTTATTTTTTTGTTTTTTTTTATATATAAATTATATTATAATAAAATTAATTACCCTTATTTGTCCACACAATTAAATCGTTTCGATTTGAATCCTTTCCATTACTTCTTTTTCAGTTTTTATTTCGAGGAATTTCTAAACTCAGTTAATAATTTTAATTTTTATAACTTTTTGAGCAAAGTTATAATGCTTTTCTTCAATTTTGTGATGTTACGATTGGAATAAGACAGATATGAAGTGAATATTTGTTTTTATAATGCATCAACAAAAAAAAATGTCTTCTAGTTTGTGAAGAATATTTTTATAATTGACAAAAATTTCGAAACTTAATTGTAAATTGCAATCATTATAAATATTTGTGTTAAAAAAAAAGCTTTGAGTTATATTTTCTGATAAAGGGTTTTTTTAGTGTCTAAAACTTAAGGATATAAAATGTTCTTTTAGAAAAGAAATGATAAAAAAAACAATTTCGTTCCTCTTCTCTCCCTTTAAATATCTAATTAATGTACGAATAGTTTTCATGATAAAATTAACATTTGTTCTGAATTTTAGACTTAATGAATTTTATCACGAAAACTATTCGGGGGAGAAGAATATGAAAACCAAAACATCCATCTTCCTTATTGGACAAAATTTTAATTCATTCTTTTATCAAAATTCATGCAAAAAATTTGTGATTGTTTACAAAAAATTTTAACTAAAATTATTAGATAATTTTCTTCACGTAAAACCTTTTCTACAGTGAAAAATATTTTGCAGAAAAAAATCTTAAAATGTATGAATTGCTTGTTTTTTAAATTTTTTATATCAAATATTCTACTGAATAATTTAGAAAGAGATACAGTTCAAAATTAAGATATAAATTCTAATTTTTACGATAGCACATATGCACACGCTCCAAAATAATTAAATTAATTATGACACATTTTGTTAGCTTTTTAAGCTCTTTTCAACAGTTTTAAATTATTTTTTATTTGTATCATTATTGTTTCTTTAACGTTTTAGTAACTCTAGCGACAGTATAAAATACAAATTGATAAGATACAAAGAAAAATCTGCAATGTTCTAAAAACAGATCTTGGCTTAATCCTTCCTATATAACGTAGCTTTTTATAATAATGGTAATGGTTCTGGTGAATTTTCTTTTAAGTGCCTAAACTTGATGAATTTAAGTGCATTTCTTGATTGGCAGAAAGATCTCATCATTTTCAATGTAGAAATGGCTATATAATTTAACTATAAGTTCTATAAAATATTTCTTCTATACATTTTAATATCCGGAAATATATATCCGGTTTTTGATTCCCGTCAACTTTGATCTTCAAAAATTTATGCAATATGTTATCTTAAACATATCTTAATGATGGTTTTTCTTGTTCTCAGGGTTAGATTTTTTTTTCATATTCTTTCTTATATATTATATGTATTTATAAATATATATGGTGAATATATATATATATATATATATATATGAATATATAGAAAATAGGTAAATAATCCAAACACAGTATTTATATATATATTTTAAAAAATATATATACAAAAGTAGAGCATAAATATAATTATTTATTTAAAAATATGATTCCAAATCGCGACATAAGAAGGTCTCATGTTTCAAAACAAGAGCCGAAAACTTCAATATAATCCTTAAATTATTTAAATTAAATTGAGTTAAAATAAGCTCTGTTCCATCTTCAAGCGAAATTTTTTTGGAATAACGTATTTTGAAATTTACGTGTTTTAAAAATTGAAATCAAAATTTCCATGGTAACAGCTAGGGTGAATTGTTTAAATTGGGTAGGCGAGTGTTGGGTGTTAATAATAAGTATCAGTATAGAGTTACTTTCGTAGATGTCAAGTCGGGGAAAGGTGGGGTGTCTAAATTTGAAACGGAAGATGTATTAACCCTCGTCTAGTTTATTTGTCTATGGAGATTTATTTATTTTTTTTTTTTTTTTTTTTATTAAAAGGATTTTTGTATATAAAAAAAAAACTTTTTTTGTCGTAACGTTTTATTTTTGACGACTTCATAAAGGGTTATTTTTTTTAGGGTATTTAAACTATTTATTTGGGCTATGGATTATGAAAGTTATTATATTGTATGTCTTGTTTTATTAATTATTCAAACCATGAATTTGATGATTTTATAAATATAACAAATAATATATTGTTTTTTTTTTTATATAATAATTCAAACCAAAAAATATGATTTTAGTTTAAAAATCGTTAAATCGTGGACCTAGCAATTTAATAGATTATAATTATTTAGGTAAAATATATAATATTCATTTAATTTACTAAATATATATATATATATATAATAATTTCGATGTTTAAAACCTTTATATAAAAATAACAAAATATCAATTAAATGTCAATATCAATTTAATATATATATGTATAAATATTTATTTATATATTGTCTATATTATATTATATTGTTATATATATATTTATTAAACCTTTAAAAATGAATTACAAAATTTATCTAAAAAAATCATTGACCAAAAAAATTGTAAAATATTTTTTAAATTATGATTTAAATATATAAATTATATTATACCAAAATCATATAATGTTTTTATTTTACAATATATATATTTGCCTAATAAAATTAATAATGAAGAAATTTTATCCAATAATTTTAATGAACATATTTATATATATAATGAGAACATAAATATATATATTTATTATTTTTATTTTTTTTTGCTTTAAAAAAATATTATATGGTTAAAAAAAAATGTTTATATTAAATAGCGATATATCAAATAATGAATATAAAAAATGCATTGGATATATCCAGAAACCAACATACATTTAATATATCCGTTTTTTTTCTGTTGCAAATATAAAATTATAAAATATATTGAAATATTATATAAAATATATATATATTTGCGTTTAACATAAATATTAAACATATAAAAATTAAAAAAATTTATATAATTAATGTATATATGTATATATATATATATATATATATATATATTTATATAAATAAATTTATTCAATGATGTTGTGTAAGTTTATGAAAAAAAAAGTTTTTTTGACAAAGAAAATTTTCATTGAAAAGAAATCATGAATTGATTGAATAAAATTTTTTTTTTTACTAAAAAACAAAAATTTTTATTTTTTTTCATAAATTTCAAAATATATAATTTTAATATATATGGACCAAACTAAAATCCTGTTAAAAAAAAAATAAAATATATAATGAAATATATTAACAACTTATATGAATAAGAATATATATTTTTAAAATATTTAAAAAAAAAAATTTCGAGTTTTAATATATTAAATAATATTATTTTAAACATTTTATAATTTATATAATTTGATATTTTATTAATTTTACAATTCAAAAGTTTTAGCATTTATTTAAGTCTGAAATATTTACTGTTGTGATTTCATTGTATATGTCATTTTAATAATGTGGAAAATGTATGTATATATATCGGTGTCTATGTGTATGTGGAGTATATATTCACATTTAACTGTGTGTGTTATATATTTGTTAATTAAAACAATTCTAATTTTTATAAATAAAGGAGTTGTTCATATTTGATATATATATTTTTTTTTTTTTTTTTTTTTTTTTGTGTTTCATGTGTAAATAATGTGTGTGTTATATATATTTAGGGTTTATATTATTTTTGTATGAATATTTAAATATTTAAAGGCAATTTATTCTGTAAGTTTTTAAAGTATAAAAAATAAAAAGAAATTCCAAAAATACAAAAAAAAAAATATATAATATGTATTCAAATGCCCGGATGTATTTATAAATATCATTTTTATTTTTTAATTTCAATGAAGAAATGAATTAAATAATATATATATTTTTTTTTTCCTCAATAATTTTGTAGTTTTTAAATATATATAGTGATTAAATTTGGATTTTTAAAATTGCCAGTTTTTAATTTTAATATTAAATTTTATCATATAAATTTATAATTATTAGTTAGTATAAATTATTTTTAATATTACACGTATTTAAAGATCTGAATAGCTATTATAGCAGGATTTCGTTGTCAAGCTTTTGAATCTTTCTATACTTCGTTTTTGATTGGTTAGCTTAAATTTTTGTAACATTTAAATCTAGTGTAGGATCGTTAATTAATCTGAAACTTTTAAAACCATTTATTTTTTTTTTCAACATCATCACTTGATAAGACACAGAGTGTGTTGAATTAAAAATGGCTATTTTTGTAGTGATTTTATAACATACTTATGTTATAATTTTTATAAAAATATATATATATATATATATATATATATATATATATATATATATAAACAAAATTATATTTAAATAAATAAATTTTATAAAAGTATATACGAACTTTATTTAAAATATATATATATATATATGTATATATATATCAATAATAATAAATATAATGAATATTTAATGTAATATAAAATATATTTATAAAACGAAAAATGAAAATTTTGAAAATATAGATTCTTTTGAAAAACTCTTATTGATTTACGTTATTCTTAAAAGTATATAATATTGGATAAATATATAAATTTAAAAATCCCATTCTAATTTGGACATTTAATGGCAAAGAGAGAAAATATGTATATTTTAAAATTAAGATTTTAAATTAAATTTACTTATTTAAAATTTCTCATGTTCAATTGTAAAATGAGAAGAAATATTGATTTAAGAAAAAAAGAAAAATACAATATATTATATATAAAATATATATATATATAAATTAAATTATGATAATATATATATATATTTATTTAAAAATACGTTATAGATATTTTTTGAGAAATATTTAAACATGTTAATGAATTTTTTTGGAACAAAAGAAATGTGTTATGTTTTATTGAATAATTTTATATTTTAAATATATTATTTCACACTTACCATATTATTTTTAAAAAAAAATTATATTATTTAAAAATATAAAAGAACATATATTCTCATGGTTTTGTAAAAAAAAAAAAAATTTATAAATTAAATAACAAAATCATTAAAAAATATTGACAATAAAATACAATAATGGTTCAAATATTAATGAATTAACCATTTTTTTATAGAATTAAAATATATATTATATAATTTATATATATATAATTTTTTTATAATAGAATATCAAAAAAATTTTTTGAAATATAAACATGTTTTCATAAAAATGTTTTCTGGAAATTAGATCTTATAAACATATAATTTTTGCAAATCTGAAAAATATTTAAAAATTAAAAAACATTTCTTTTTTTATATTTAAAAATGTTTTTATTCAGAATAGCACTTTATTTCTATAAAAATTATGATATTTCTTATTTATTCAATAGATTTCACTTTAATCCTTTCAGAAAAAAAATTAGAACTTTTTAAGATAGATAAAATTTTACACATTTTATTTTGATAATAACAAAAATTTTAACAGATATATTTTATACAAGGACATCAAATTTAATGTAAATATATTATATCATTCATAAAATAATATATTTTTTATTTGGTAAATTTAAACAAATGTTAAAATCCTTTCTATTCATTTACATACATAAAATTATTAAATTTGTTACAATTAATTTATATATATATCCTGTTATTTTTAATATATATTTTATATTTAAATATGATATATATTCATATTTTCATAATTTTCTTTTTACCTTGATCAACAATTATACTTAAATTTTTTTTTCAAGGAGATTAAAAAATTCATTTAACAGAACACACAAACTTATGATATTATATATATATATATATTTATATTATATATATATATATAATTCAAATATATTATATCCAAACAAGAATTTTATTTTTTAAAAAAAAAATTGTTTTTTGAAAAATGAACATTTAATTTTATTATTTTGTATAAATAATGCAAAATTTATAAATTACACATAATAAGAAAAGATAAAAAATAATTTTTTAAAATCAATTACCAAACAAATAAAACAAATTTTTAAAAAAATAATAAAAAATATAAAGACATAAGAATAAAAAAAATTGTGAAAAAAATGTATTCTCATATATGAAAAAGAATTTTATATAATTCAAATATGTATATTTATAATATATATACTTTTATATTTGTTTATTTCTATGTTTTGAAAACAAAAATTATTATAAAATATATATGGAAATAATGTTATTTAAATAACAAAAAAAAATGAAAATTTTCAAATTTAAATCTAACAATATATATTTAATTTAAAGCTCAAAAATTGACTCAAATATTTTTTCGAATGTAATGTTATTTATTTTCTATTTAAATTTAAATATATTTAAAGAAAATCAAATGCATCAACTAAAACATCTATATCGATTACAGTATTGTTTTTCAATCCTGATATTCATACAAATTAAAAGGTTCGGTTTGAAATTTTGATAAACAGTGAAAATTTTCGGAAATCATTTAAAGCAGTTTAATTTTATTTGATTTATATTTATTCAAAGCCAAATCAACTAGAATAGGTCAACAATTTTTAATATTTTCGAGCAAAATTTCTTGGGAAAAGTATTTAACATCTGGAAAATAATCTTTCTTTGTTAAAATGATATTGAATGGCACCATATCAGGAAAAATAACGAGTATATAAATAACAAAAATTTTTAAATATAAATCAAAAAAAAATACTAAAACAATAAATTATAAAAAAATGTAGATTTTAAAATAAATAAATCTGGATTCAAAATTTTTTGTTAAAAACCAAAACCATGTTAAATTTAAAATAAATTTGTAAATAAAAAAAAAAATCTAAACATTAAAAATATTTATCTTTGGGGAAAAAATTGAAAAAAATTGCAATTGTTGTTTTTAATTTATAATGTGTATAAATGTTTAAAAAATGAATTTAAATTATTTAAATTTATGAAATTTTTATATATTTATTTTTTGTACTTCGTTGACAACTAAATATTTATATTTATATATATATATATATAAAACAAATTTATAAAATATAGATTCCAACTTGTGATAGAACAAAAAAGACTTGTGAATAATTTGTTGAAAAAAAAATTTGGAAATCTTGTATATATGTGGATGAAAATTGTTCTTATTTTTAGACTTTTTGAAAGTTTACAGAATTGGAACGTATATTAATTTGAATGAATTTTAGAGTTTCTTTGTATTTATAATCAAAATTCCGAATATTAAAATGCTATACATTTGAATTGTTTAAAGAAGAATTGCATGTATATATTATTAATAATAATATTTAGGGTAATTATATATTGAAATAATAGTCATATTATTTAATATATAAATTTGATTTGATGAATTAATTTTTAATATACTAATGTTAATATATTTTATTTATTAATAATTTTTAAAATATTTAAATATAAATTTAATATATAAAAAAACAATAAAATAACATTTAAATTTGACGACTTTGTAAAGGGTTAAATGGGAATTTAAACTTATTTATTTTTAATATATTTTAAAATATATATAAATGATTGTTTTAAAATTATAGAAAATAATGAATTAACTCATAAATTTTTCTTGAATAAATTAGAATTTTACAGATTTTGATGAACGCACGTTTTTCTCAAAGAAAACAAAACAAATGGAGATAAATTTGAATATCATATTTTTCAAATTTTACTTGTTTATTAGGTCATATTATCAAATATATAAAAATATATATATTTAAATTTTATGTTAAAATATTATATCAATATATTTTTTATATATTTATATATATATATATATATATAAATATATATATATATATATTTATATATAAAGAAAATATATTATATATATATATATATATATATATATATATATATATATATATATATATATATATAGGTTAGAAATATATATAAATATATATTAAGGCATTAAAAACTAGAAATGTTGTATTGTAGGCCATGATAAGTTTAAAATAAAACACACACCAGTCGACTGGTTTCGTCCCCTCTCGTCAGAACTGTTAACGGGGAATTTAGATTATGAAAAAAAGAAAAAAGTCTGTCATGGGTGACATGAATGAATGGACAGGGAAGAAAAAAAAAAAAAAAATTATACCAACCACCAACCAATGCTAGAAGCGCAGAACAGCAAGTCAAGCAAACAATCTCTTTGTTTGCAAAGAGCAGGTTGCCTGGACCTGATGTAAAGCGACTCCAACACCTTAAGATGGAAAAGTGAGTGCGAACTGGCCAAGACGGAAAACCAGTTCACACTGAAATCCATCGCACAAGTTGGATTCTTTATAAAATGATCCGCAATCGAAGACCCATACATGTTACGAATGGTATCGCTTAAAAGAATTTTTTTTTGTTTAGTATTATCGCAGGTACGTGTTGTTTAATTCTTACATCCAACCGCTGTGTCGTTCTACCTATGTAGTCGCATCCACAACTACATTTGAAATAGTAAATAACAGAGTTAATATGGTGTGTGTGTGTGGGGGGGGGTAGAACATCTTTACACATAGATGAAAGTACGGACTTAGTTTGAAAGACAACACGAACGTTCGCTGCAAAATAACACTCACGTAAACTACATGAAATACGCTTGGCGAAGGATTCACTAATCCTACCCAACCACGGTAAACGAAGATAGACCGGACATTTACCTACTGAAGCAGGTTTGATTTTGTTGAACCTGGCAGTCTCATCTCGAATAACCGATTGAACAATGTTCAACGGATAACCATTGTTCACAAAGATCTCAGTTAAACAACTGATTTCATGTTTCAAGGTGTCATCCGAACAGATCATTAACTTGATTAGGACCCTACACATCAGGGTCCTAATCAAATTCAAATCTTTTTTGTTGTTTAGGACAAAAGGAGTCCCAACAGTATATAGTCCTATAAAAGTAGACTTCCTGTACACAGAGGTAATAAACAAGGAAGGAGTTCTTTGAACAAGAACATCTAAAAGGGCTTTACTAATATAACCTGATTAATCAGTGTTTTAAAGCAGGATTGTTAACAATGTTAAATAATTGATATACTAACTTTTCTTTTGCTGAACACTGATAAAGTGTTCCTTTCTGTTCGTTGGGTCGGGCAGAAAGATGAACCTTTTCTTTCAGCCAAAACACACAATAACTTTGGCTTTCACTGGAGATTTTTTATTTAGATGCACTCATATTTTCATTTGTCATCTTGGGCGACAAGAAATTCTTGGCAAATTAGATTTGTTGGCTCTGTTTTCTTCATCTATATATATTCAGAGGAGTCAAATTGCTGCGATATAACATATCGCTGCAAATATCAATAGTCTCCGATAAAGGAACACAAGTGAAGAGGCTACAGATGTCAAAGGAACACATAAATCCATTAGTGGCATCACAATTCCGAATGAATTTGGAAAAAGAAAATGAATCTTTAATACAAAAGGAACTGTAATGTTGCAACATTATAGCAAATTATAAAATTTTTGCGACTTTATGCTGTGAAGACCCAATCATCAATAATATGGGTCTCAACGGGACACCTCCTTATGAATCTTAGGTAATCCATATAGACGGGGACGAATAGAACCAGACGGTCTCAATTCCTCCACCATTTTAGAAGAAAGAACACCACTTTTTACCCATTTGAAAAAAGACGTTTCTGAAATCGAATTTCAGAAGTCAATGTAGAATCATGAGTGTCAATGGAACCAAGACGTTGAAACTTGGAAGGGTCATTCAATATACTTAACATTTTGTTAATGTAGTCATGGCGGTCCATGAGGACAACACCAGATCCCTTATCCGGTTTAGTAATAACCAAAGAATGGTTATTCTTAGGGATCTAATAACCTTATGGCGTTCACTTCTCCATTTCGATTCAGAGAAAGAAATAGGAGAATTAACATAAGAATGAGCCAAATGATTCAATTTAGCTCGAAAGTCACTGGATTTATTATCAGACACGGTTGAAGTTTCAGAGAGTTGAGCATACAATACTTCAAATTCAGAAAAAATATTCTTTACTAATAGAAGTGAAAGGAATGTTAAAATCTAGGCCGTGGGCCAAGATAGCAAGCTCAATCTCTGAGGGAGAATAAGAAGACAAATTCACTACATTTTTTTTGTAGCATTTGGTTCAACCATACAGCCAAATCTCTTGGAGATAAGTTGTTTTAACTTATTCTGAAAACTGCTAGCCATCTTAGAATGACAACATGCATCAAACCAATCTTAAAGCGGATTCTATCAAAAAATTTTCTTTGGGCGATACCATTCGTAACACGTATGGGTCTTCGATTGCGGATCATTTTATAAAGAATCCAACTTGTGCGATGGATTTCAGTGTGAACTGGTTTTCTGTCTTGGCCAGTTCGCACTCACTTTTCCATCTTAAGGTGTTGGAGTCGCTTTACATCAGGTCCAGGCAACCTGCTCTTTGCAAACAAAGAGATTGTTTGCTTGGACTTGCTGTTCTGCGCTTCTAGCAGCTGTTGGTATAATTTTTTTTTTTTCCTTCCCTGTCCATTCATTCATGCCACCCATGACAGACTTTTTTCTTTTCCTCATAATCTAAATTCCCCGTTAACAGTTCTGACGAGAGGGGACGAAACCGGTTGACTGGTGTGTGTTTTATTTTAAACTTATCATGGCCTACAATACAACATTTCTAGTTTTTAATGCCTTAATACGCTTTTTGTACTGTTTCAAACCTATTTAAATATATATATATATATATATATATGATGGATTCTCCTGCCATTTTGAATGTATGAGTGTCTTTCAGTTCAGTTTTTGTTTGTTTTGTATGAGACAACAATCCTGCACAGGATTTGCAAACAAGTCTACACAAGGGACATGCTGGGGAGTTGACTGTCATATGAGCTGATGTATTAGCTCGAGATTTAGTGTTGGTTCTTAATTCCCTCAGATGGTTGAGATGATTCTTTTCAAAGTTAGTTATACCTCAGAAGCAGGTGTTTTTCCAATTTGCTCGGTTTTCAACAGCAAGGTCAATATCCTCTATAGTGATGTTTGCAGCATTTAAATTGTATTTAAGTTTGTCCTTGAAGCGTAAAAGCAAGGACAGCCTAAATTACGCTTACCATGTAAAAGGATGAGGATTTTCAGCATCTGATCATCATTCATTCTGATGACATGACAAATCCATCTGTACTGTGATTGCAGGCCTGATGATTGTGTCTAATATATAATTTTTAACATAAGGTTAAATGTGTTTTGCTGTTTCATCTTCATCAAACTTATTTAGAGGATTTGCATTTGGCAATTGATATTTTTTTAAATACTATTAAAATATAATTATATCCATGTGAATATTTATATCCTCTGTTATGTATAAAAGCAAATGAAGAAGTTCAGGAACTTTTTAGACTCAGTGTCCTATATATGGACAGATCTAAAAGTAGGATAAACTTTTGGCAGTGTAGCCATATGGAATGGCATTAAAATCATGAAACAACTACCAGATGGGTCCTCAATCTACAGTGCAGAAGTTCTAGCCATAGATCTAACACTAAAATGATTTCAAGATCCAAAACAAACAGGTTTATCTTTACATTTTCTAAATCCACACTTATATCAATTCAAAATAGAAATAGCAAGATCCCCCCCCCTAATAATTAAACTCATGAATAAGTTAGATCTCCTCTACAAAAACAAAGAAAATATATTGTTTGATACTGAATCACATTGGCATTCAGGGAAATGAAAAAAACCCGACAAAACAACAATCGCTAAATATGGAACTATCAAATACAAAACTCCCTACAATGATTTCTGACCAATCATTAATAAGATTATTAAAAAAAAAAAAATGGCAACAGTTATGGAATAAATATCATAATAATAAACTACACAATATTCAGCCAATCATCAGTGAATATTTCTCTGGCTACCAAAAGATAAGAGGTGCTTGTCACTAGACTCCATATTAGATATACACATATTACTCACAAACATTTATAGAGAAATGAAATCCCACCAATATATGTACCATGTCAGGAGTTGTATATTTGACCAACTATAAAATGTTTACAACACAATTTGGCTCTAAATGACTCACAAGAGGTTGAGTAGCCATTAAACATAATCAATCAATACTATAGGCTCAGTCATCACCATATGTGACTTTTTGGCTCTACTAAAAAAAGCACTCTTTCTCCTCTGCAAGGCACAAGTTATGGCAATCTTAAGTTGGAAGTTAGATCATGTCAGCCATTTACACAAAAGTATAAAAGAAGCATAATGTTTGGCACTGATAATTTAAATATTTTTGCATCAGTTCAAATTTGGAATGGTAAAAAAGAAGCAATCTGAATTTTCGTAATATATATCTGTTAGTATGAAGATAATATTCATTATCTAAATTTTTAAATGAATTTTCTAATGTTACTGATAATTTGGAAAGTGATCAGATGTCTTTTAGGGTCCTTGTAGACAGCCTAATGGTAGGCTAAGAAACAGCTTTTTTAAGATGGCTTTTACTTTGTTAGGGATATAGTTTTTTGTTCATTGGCTAGTATTCTGTTTAAACACTCATATTTCAATATCACTGTATACACTTTTTTTTTTTTCACGTAACTTCTGATAATCAATCTTTTTTTTTCTTAAAGTAGTAAGCAAGTGCTTTTTTGAGGTTTTCTTTTTTAATTATTTGTAAATGTAATTGAATGTTGCATTTTTCTTCTAACAGGCAAAGATTGTTTTTGTAACAAGATTCTTTAGAGCTTAGCTATGTTTTATTTCTATGATCTTTATTTTATTTAAGATTGGCTGAAGATCTAAATTCTACCCAGACTGTGCTATTTTTTCATTTTATGATTAATTTTTCTCTTGCATACATTTTTTTTAGATGAAAGTAGAAACTCCTGAAAATCACAAAACACCAACAAAAAAAAAGCAAATCTCCAAAAGTCAGAAGACATATTAGGTATATATTATTTAAATATAGTATTGGTATATATCTTTTTTTACTGCGAAATGTTTTTTCTGTTGTGTGGAAAAGTTATGGGTTTTATGCCTTGGATGTCTAATTGTTAATCTAATATTTT